>ML778818.1:957261-988066 GCA_009831015.1 Picea engelmannii
TCATGGCTCCAAGTGTATCAATTCCACATTAGCTTCTCGCAACCAACATATCACAAAGGGAAGCAGGAAGTGTTTCATAAGGAGAAAGGATGGAGGGGAAGGTTGAGGCTAAAAATCATAATGAGATGCAAATCTTGGGCTAAGAAAGGGAAGGGATTTTGACAGAGTTTTCTTATTCTCTTTATCATGTTCATAAATGACTCCCCAAGACCTCTTTATATATGAGAAAAATATGGTTATTCGGTTTGGGGACGAGATACAAGGGGTAAAATGGTTAGGAAACCCTCCACATCTTGTAAACTCCATTGAATTTTGTGCAATTTTTAGAGATAAACACGGGTTGACTAGCATACAACATGTGTGTGTACGTGGGATATTAGTGCAGCATGGCGTGTACACTATCTAAAAAATAGTTTTTTAGAAGGAAGCCTCAACAGTATTTTTGGAAAGTATGCAAATGGATGGGTCAATGTCTTGTATGCACATATATGACATTTTGGAATATAACAGATTCCCCCTAATGTGTGAGGTTAGAAGAGAAACTGATGGTTGAAATACATTACAATATATTTACACAGTGGGAAGGCACGGAGTTGAGTGAGCCCGAGATGAGTGTTCATGAGCGTTTCATATACAAAAAAATGACAATCTCTCTTATGAGGGCATACCCATGCTCGGGATGAACTAAGCATGGTTTCCAATCAAGTACACTACAAATCCATGTCATAAATGACTACGATACAAATATCAATGTCTATATAAAGTGTAGCCACGAACAATACACAATGGATCTACATCTCAAGATCATATGAAGATATACAAGTACGATATGATATGCATATTCGAGAAGCATCGATGCTTGTAACTGGAGATGAGGACTTCATATCTTGAGCAACAACTTCAAGATCTTCAAAACTCAGGTAGGAGTACAATAGGAGTGTAAGACCCACTACCCTAAGGTCTTTGACATGTTGTCGAGGAAATATTGGAGGATATCGATCATCAAGAACAGAAATTCATTGATCTTGAATATGAACTTGATTGGACTCTCAAGATGGTCGACTCGTGAAAGTAAAGAGATCAACTACAGAATGGCCGAATCAGGTTGGATAAAACTTCCCTTGGACAAAAGCATGACAAAATGATGAAACTCAGACAACATATTATTGACATAAGTCTTTGATACAGAAGGCACCACAAACTCTTCATATGTTTGGAAGAGTAACCAAATAGAGGAGGACATAGCTCTATGTAATGAGAACAACTTCCTAAGGTCATATTAGATCCCAATACTTGTGAACAAACAAAAGGATGTGCTTTATACAAGGGAGACTATATTTCTATCGATAAAAGAGAATGTATATCCCATCCCCTCTTTTTGGAATATTTTTTTTTTGGTCTTTTTCAAATTTTTAACGAGCTTGAAAAAGAATAAAAGAATGCTACGGTACGAAGGAGGAACGAGTGTCACGGTAAATTGAACTAGTTCCAAGCATATGGAACATACTGATGCTCAGTGCAAGGAGACATGTGCAGGATAAAGACACTCGAGAAAATTCCTCCATGGGTCAAGGTGTCAGATCGTGAGGGAAAAAGTGCTACAAGGCTTGAATTTAAGGAATTCTTTGAAGATTTAGTTAATAGCAACATGAAGCCAGAATTAGGCCAAAGATGCAAGGATGAGACATGCGATGTGATTAAGTATGACACAACAAGACTCCTTCCATGTGAATTTTTATGAGCCCAGAGAAGGTAAGCTCCATGTTTTTTCACGTTTTAGAGAGTCTGAAAAACACTAAAAGAAGACTTCAGAGTGTTCCTTTTTCGTAATTAGTCTAGTTGGTTCGAAAAAGGTTTAAAATTATATCGAAAATACATATCTTCAAAACCATTTTAATGAGTGTGACCGAAACAAGATCACTCAACTATCTTTTCAATTTTAAGGAGTCTAAAAAGATATTAACTATGGACTCACATCCTTTTTCTAAGTTTTGTCTCCTTATCCTGAAAAAGTATAAAATATAACTTCGGAGAAATCTCCCGACGAGACATATCTCCCAAGGCATACCATTTTCCTGGATAATCTATTGGCCAGAAAAAGGGTTAAACATATGCCAAATAGATATTCCTTCTGGACCTATAAACGAGTGTGAAAGGAACAAGGTCACTTGACGATCTTTTCATATTTAGGGAGTCTGAAAAGTGCTTAACGATGGACTTCGAGGGGGTTCCTTTTTCATAGATAATCTCCAAGGCTTGAAAAAGAGATTAACCAAAACCAAGGAAAATGGTCATTTTTTGAAAATTTAGTCCCTTAGGCCCGAAAAAGGGTTAAACTTACACCTGAGAATACTCTCCTATCAAACTGAATCTCCTAGGGCATACCTTTATTCATAAATTAACTATTCGGACCAAAAAATGGGTAAACTACCGCAGGACAGATGTTCCTTCAAATTTTAGTTTGACGAGCGTGAAGGGAAACAAGATCACTCGACAATCTTTTCAATTTTAGAGAGTCTGAAAATGGCTTAAAGAAGACTCTAGGGGGATTCTTTCATTAAGTAATCCAAATGAGACCGAAAGGACTAAATAAGCTCTCGTTAGATGTTACTTTAAAATTTTAAGCAAGCCTGAAAGAAAACAAACCATGCTCATAGAGAGTCCCTTGGGTATGAGCCAGAAAAGATGAAGAAGAATGGGAATTCAATATATAATCATGGCGAGACTAAAAGGACTCCCAAGCCTATGGAAAAAACTCATTGCATGGATGCCAAAATGCAGCAAAGTATCTACCTAGGGAATCCATGTAGAGGAAGTCTCTACCACCTAATTATGACACTTCTAAAGTAGCATAGAAGGTTTTGTGTCGCACTTCAATGGGATCAATCCTATGGAAAAGAGAAAAAGTAAAAAATATGCAAGATGCAAGGTGGTGAGAACCTAACCTATATGAAAATGTCGAAAAAACAACTTTACCACGGAACGATGTGAGTGTAACCCGTCTGACAAAAACACCAAACCAAAAGAAAAAAAATTCATTAGAATGACCCAAAAATATCTCAAAACGAAACTCAAGTACCCACCAGGCCAGGGATAGGGAGAACAATGACTAAATTGGGGAAAAAAGGTCCAAAAAAGTCTATAAATAGATATGGACAACTCATTTTAACCATTGCAAATTGGAAAATAACCAAAAAGCCAAAAAACCTTTTTCTTTGAAACACAAATTCGAGGAGCTATGGTGGATGGAAGATCTTCAAACCTGAACCAAGTAATTACAAATGACCTCTCTCATCCTTTTCATTCATTATTGTTTTCTTATTTTATTTTTTAGAGGTTGCACACTCTATTAAAAAGGTTGGTCTTGCGTGTACGCTGGTTTTCCACACTAAGCACACGTATGTACGCGGGCAAAGTAACACTTAGCCCGTGTACATATGTGATTGTCTTAAAGACATCCTGCGTACATACCTTTAAGATTTCAATAAAAATGACAAGGGACTAACCTCACAATTTTTTTTGCAACAAGATGGATGTTCACTTGTGAGAGAGAGAACATGAGGAGTTAGATTTCTTGGTAGAGGAGGATCCAGGGGCCATTGCCATGCTTAAGTAGTGTGGTATGTGAAAACTGTTTCAGTATCCATTCATGAGGGAATAACCCATACTATTGAACCATCTAATAGAGTATTGGAATTCAGATGCAGAGGCCTTCATGCTAGAGGGCCAGTCATTGACTCCGATGACAGAGAATATCTACTTTTTGACCAGCTTGTCTAGGGGGGGGGAATCGGTCAAATTGAGGACCTTTCCTCCAGGAGCGCACAACATATAAGATTATATTGGGATGTATTGTGAGGTTGGAACTGAGAAAGTGGGATATCAGGTGCCAATTCATAAGATCACAAGCCTCAATCTTCGGATAGTACTTTACATGATTGGAAAGATCACGCGATCAACAACACTTCATCAGGCTTCACGTGCACAGATGCATTGTGAAAATCAGTGTCTAGATGCTACCATTTTTTACTGGAGCATTACAATGCTCACATATATGAAAAAACAATTGATTGACTGTCGAAGAAGAAAAAACAAGAACTTCGAGTTGAGACCTTGTTGTGCACTTTCTTTTTCGAGAGAGTGCCAAGCCTTAGCCCGAGGGAGACAGTATGATGCCATATTTCCTCATTTCCGACATGGTGCAAGTGGGAAAAGTTTTTACCTCGACATGGTGCGGGGAGAGTATAGGAGGCCTTTGACTACAATTTTTTTTACTGGTGAGCCCTTCAAATTCCTTTGATCGAGGACTACCCCTACTCATGGACCAGTTTCCTGAGGGATCCTGATATTCCTATACCCCCTGGCAAGGAGCGTGGAGATATAGGTAAACACATTTTAAAATTATTTTATTTTTAAATTTTTAAATGTTATCCTTTTTATGGTAATTTCAAAGTACTAACTCAAAGATCTATCATATACATATGTGGAACCAATACGACCAACCGACTTCACTAGGACCAGGTGTCATCCTTGAGTGGATGTTGGACCAGCAACAACAGGAGGACCAATAGTTATAGGAGGACTACCATCTAGAGAGGTTGAAAGAGTACTGCGACAAGTAGAGAGGAACTTGACAGCTCTCACTCATGAAGTGTCAATGGCAGAGATAGAATACCTTCCCCCAGCCATGCAGGCACATGTTGTAGGGGTACCCAAGATTTGGGTTAAATTGTTCCGGCATCTTGCAAACGATGTAGTTCATTATACTAGGTCCAACAAGCCTAGGCCATAGTTAGTATTGGACCATGTATGTGTCGAGGGCACATTTTGTACTTTATTATGTAGTGAGGGCTTGAGCCCAACGATGTATACCAGCTCTATTTGAGGCTTTATGGCCCACTTTTGTAATTAAGACATTATTTTTTAGACACATTATTATATATATATATATTTTTGTCTTATGGATAAACATTTTGTACAAATGTATTTACATGTGCATGTATGTGTGTGCTTTTACTTTTATGTGTGAGAAATATGCCAATCTAATACTTGATTAGCCAATGTATCAGTTAGTTTATTAGATCTCCTCGAAACATGAATATAAGTAATATAATCAAAATAATGTTCTAAGAGATGTATCCTAAGGAATCGTTGGTGAAGGGTGGGATAGTAGACACGATATACTCCATTTAACTGAACACAGCCAGTTGAGCTTCTAGATAAACCTAGAGGTGAGAAATACCATGTGACAAGGCATCACATAGTAATTCTATTATGGCACTATAATCGAAAACATTATTGGTTGCTTCACCCAGAAAAATACCTCCAGAAGAAATCAACTGACCAAAAAGTGTAAAGATCACTCAAGTTGCAGAATCAAGACTCCAAGTGTGTTGGCTAGCACCGTCTTTGAACCCAACATAGACCTCATATTCATTTGATATCTTCCATAGTGAAAAGAAACACAATAAACTACACGTCCATAAAACAAAAAGAAAAGACTGTATAAATAAATATATACATTATATACAAGAAGCCACGCTTAGGTGACTGATCTAAGCATAATACTTCTTAAGTTAGAGCTCATTTCTAGGCTCTGATAAAGCGTTACCATTGAAATCAACCAATTGATAAGCACCCTTTTCTAAAAATTTCTTAACAATTGTTAAAACTAATGTAGCTACAAGATCCATTCTCCAGGAGGATGGAAAATACCCTAATTGTGATCTAGGGCCCCCAGTACACTCCTTGGGTTCTTGGTTTGGGACTAAGCAATTAGAGCCATGGAAAAAGACCCTAGTGAGGGCCCCAACTATATTGTTGGGGTTCTTGGTCAAGGACCAAGAATTTTGATGGTATAAGTCTCAAGATGTGTTATAGTTCCTCTGGATGTGTTCTAGGGAATCCTTGCTCGATGCTTGGATTGATCCTTGGTTGTGTACCTTGGTGGATAAGACCCTAGTTGTGATCTAGGGCCCCCAGATGCGTTCTGGGGTATCCGGGTCTGGGACCAAGAAATTTCTTGGTTATGTACCAAGCCGAGATGATGTGTGATCTTCTTCTCTCCCGGGATGGTCCATGAGACCTAGGAGCAGTTAAGAAGAAGGACATGATCACATCATCGACCTTCCTCTTATGCTAGCATGATAAAAATCTTATAAGTTATATCATGAGACTCATATGGATGTTCTTCCATTAAAGAAGAACCTCTTGTTGACTTTGTCTTCTTGTTATGAAACGCCCCCCTTTATTTGTTGTTTGGGTGTTGGTCTGATTCCTTGATTCTCCTTAAAGAAATTTAGCTTCTTTGTTTTTGAAACCCCCTATATTTGACTTGATTATTTCTTTGTTGACCTTTTAATTTAACATTTAATATTTATATTATAAAATATTAATTATTTAATTATTAGGGTTTAAAACTAAACCTAAAATTAAGTCTAAAGTGTTATCCCTAACCTACCTACCAAAACTATAAATTGAAGTGACCTTTCCTCAGTTAACACACTCACTATTCATCCTAGCCGAGTTTTGGTCTGAGGTTTGTTGAAGCTCCTTTTGTTCGGATTGTTGAAGTGGTGCGGCCCTCTCTATGACAATTATTTTCTTGGTGTAGCCACCATGGGCTTACTCTCTCCATACTCCTACTTCCACTGACCCTTAGGGTATTTTTCATCTTTCTATAGGTCTCCTTTTCTATTGTTGATTGAAAGTCTGGTTCTGTTTGATGGTGTCGCCTTTGTTGTCCCACTGTTTGATGGTGTCGCCCCCGTTGTCCTAAAATTTTGATGGTGTTTTTTGATGTCGTACTTATATGATATGGTACAATCATGTGTGTTTTGATCTAGTTCAACCCTGTGTATTCTATCTCACCTCATCTACTTGCAACCCTAATACCCTGAACAAGGTTTGATAAGGCATCCCTAGAACTGCTAGTAATTCTGTCTATTTGTTGTAGCAGTTTTGTATTTTTTCTAGACTGAAGTTTTAAGGTTGTTTTAGGTCTCCTTTAAGTCACTAGGTTGGATATTGGTGTTATGTTTTTAACCCCATTTCTTTATGTTAGCATGGCATCTTGATTCTCAACCAACTGGTCAGTTTTTTGGTACACTACCCTAAAAGGTTCTTCTTGCCAATTTGTTCAAAGGATCATGATAAGATCTACCCTGAGGGTTTGATCCATGATAACTTAAAGATTTTTTTGAGCATACAGAAAAGAGGATAACAATATCACATCAGGTAAATATTTTCTTTGGTTGGCTAAGGTAATACTCAAATCTATGATTTACATCAGAAATTTTAAAAGTATTGCTGGTTTAAAATTACAGTAGAAAGTGTTTAGAAAACACCTTAATTTATTTATGTCTCTAGACAGTTTACTTTTTCCCTTAATTTCTAACATGGTATCAGAGCTTAGGGTGTGAAAATATCTCATTTGTGATAGACCTTTGTGCCTACATAGATCCTCTATTAAGGGTTTGTTTATTCAGATCAGTAATAAGTTTGTTTTATCACAAAACGTTTTGCATTTTTTCTTTAATCCTTTGATAGATCTGAGTTTTACATGGTGAATAGTATTATATCTTTGTCAATGCTAAATATTTTGATCTAATTCAAAAATAATGAAAGATGGAAACTTAACTTGAGACAAGTGTTTTGAACTTTCTGGATTTCTTACAACACATGCGAACAATTCACAAGTAACTTGATTGAAGTTCACATATCTCATATTGTTTTTCCACTAAATCATCATAAAATCATTAAGGTATCAATTTGATGCATTTAGAGGTCAAACGATCTTCTTTATAAGTGTGATGTCACCCCTCAAATATGCTCAAGATTGTTGGAATTTCACAATAACTTGTTATTCAATGGGATTTATGGGTAAGAACAATTTGTGCGTGGATTATCTCTAATGGAATCTTATCTTACTGAACATTGAGAAATATTTGCATGGGAAAATGAGATTATGATGCTTCTGTAGATACTACATTTATGTATGGTAAAATGTTTCCAATAACTTGTTCTTAAGACTTCTTCTTCAAACCAACATTAGAAAGAAATCTAAATCCAAATAATATTAAGCCTCTGGGGATCAAAATTAAATTTTTGGAATACATCAAGTTTGATTTATGTATTAAGGTTTGGATTAAATTTGTGGGCAACAAACTATGAGTATATATTCACTAACGATGTTAAGAAGTGATCCTTGATCTACTTCCATGGTATTTGGTGACAAATTCTAACTCAAATTGCTTTGGATCTCCTAAGAATAAATGGCTTGGTAGATGTTAGATATTGAATTTGACCATAAGGAATGTGATGCAAACCCCCACCACCCTAGGGGCCTATGCAACCTATTGGTCTAAGGATCATTGAATAAGGGAGATGAATTAGCTCTTGGGCCCCTGATGAGCCCTCAAAACACTTCTCACAGGTCCTTTACCTTCTCCCCATGCATAAAAACCAAGTCTGTGAGGGGCCTAATACTCCAACGAAGTCTTTCAAGTGACTTTGGACTGAAACTGTGGGCCAATTTTCACTTTCCCGAAGAATTCGGAACTTTAGAGCTTCGAGCTTCAGGAGTTCTGAAAGAAACTCACTACAAATATTTTGAAGGTCGAACCTGCGAACAACCAAAATATGGAAAGGATCAATGATTGGTGTTAGTTTTGAATCGACAGTCAACACTCTCTCTGGGCTTCAGGCTTCAGGTATTTTCAACGCTACAATTGCACTTCCTCCTAAATTCATGAATTCCCAAATCCACTAATGAATGGTCTAGATCCACATCGAATACAGGGACTTTGGGAATTCTATTTCCTTTATTCCCAAGCACAAAAAATCTCCAAACTCGTGGAGTCTGAAGGACTTCGAGGATTAAAACATGCACACCTTCTCTGGATTTGACGATCACAAAGGAATCTATATCCTCTCGAGTGGATCTCATCCACTCGACCTTCAAAACAAAATAAACTCCTCCCTTTAAGGGATTTTGCTCATTATTCCTCCTGATCTTTGTCTCTCAAGGAGATTCAAACCTCTAACACCCTCCTTGCGCTTCTCTGAAACTTCGAAAGGTTTCAAACTTGAAGGTTTTTGGAAAACCCTCTAGTGCACTCCTTGCACTCGACCTCCTTGGAAAATTTTCAACACATGGATAAGTGTTGGCCCTATGCACACCTTTCATGGGTCTTCTCGATCTCTATACTCCACTGAGTATCTATGAAATCCTTTCACTTTCTCACCGAGACTTCACACTATATCCTCTAAACAAATGAGTCTGGAAAGACTCTTCCCTTGCACTATTTGCATGGCATTGTGCACTCCTTGCATCATAGTTTCATAAGAGAAACAATTGAAACTTATGGAACATCAACAGTTCATTCATTTAACCATGAAATGCAAAAACAAGCATATAAAACACATAAATTAGGTAAACACAATATTAGCCACTGAACTCATAGATAAACAACACTATACATTTGGAAGAAAATATCTCATGTTATATTCATTCAAAAAATATATGCATGAGTTCTTACATCTCTCAGCTTATTCTCTACAGTGTTCTTCAGCAACAACAAAATAAAATTCAGCAGCCTCATTTGGGCATAGGTTACATATATTTATACAAGGAGAGGCTTCTTGAGCCTTGCCTCCCACCTACCTTAATGTTATCCTATCATAATTAAGACATTTTCCTACTTAGCCTTATTACAATTTATGGAATTTACACTCATATACAAGTTGGTGCTCAATATATGTACAAATCCTTATGCATTAAAGAGGTTACAATATCCTGGATTGTTTACAATGGATCTAGCTTCAAAAACATTTAAAGGTCTTTAATTACAATGCTTTTCAAAATATTTAGATGAAACACTCTCCTTGGGATCCAAAACAATTTGCAAATGCACATTGTATGTTGAGTTTTCCTCCACTTGTCTTATTTGAATGATGATGGCGATGCCCCTTCATCATACTCCCCAGGACAAAAAGATTCATGGACTCCTATCCATGATCTCCTCCACTGTCTTTCCATGCTTATGGATATCAGTCTCATTCATCCAACTGACATCCTCTTTTGGATGATCTTTCCACTTAACCAGATATTCAAAATAAATTTTTCTCTTGATCTTCTTAGCAATCCTCTGGTCTAGAATCTTCTCTATCTGTGTCTTCTCTGCTATGGGAATTTGTTGCTTCCACTGAATATCATCCTGACCACTTGTTCCTCCTGTATCATCCATCCTGTAAGGGTATAGGTCTGCTACATTGAATATCGGTGATATTCCAACATCCTCTAGCAATTCAATCTCATAAACATTTGCAGCAAAAACATTTAGGATCTTACATGGTCCTATCTTCTTCATTTTCAACTTGTTATATTTCACTTTTGGAAATATTTCCTTCCTCGGGTGTTCTAATACTTGGTCTCCAACTTCAAAATTTACCTCTCTCATTTTTTGGTCTACTCATCTCTTATATTTTTGGTTTTTATCCTGTAGTTGTCTCTTGATCTGATCATGAAACTCTTGCATCTCTGCAACAAAGTCCTATGCTCCTACTCTTTGGAACTCATCTCATCCAAAATTACTCAACTCCAAGATTCCTCTTGGATGCATTCCATATACTATCTAGGATGGGCTTTTACCAGTACTATTGTTCAATGAGTAATTATATGCAAACTCTGCTTGGGAAAGAATTTCACCCCACTAACTGTGATGTTCAATGACCAAACTCCTCAAAAAATTTCTTAAGATTTGATTCACCACCTCAATATGTATGTCTGTCTGAGGATGATATGATGAACTGAAGAACAAATTTTTCCCCAACTTCTTCCACAAATTCCTCCAAAAGTGTCCCACGAATTTGTTATCTTTATATGAGACTATACTTCTGGGAAACCCATGTAATCTCACGATCTCCTTGAAAAAAAACTTTCTATATGAGTAGCATCATTGGTTTTGTGACATGGTATGAAATGTGCCATCTTTGAAAATCTATCAACCACTACAAAGATAGAATCACTTCCCCTCTAGGTTCTTAGAAATCCTAGAATGAAATCCATACTTATAGCATCCCACGACCTATCTGGAATAGGCAATGGCTGATACAATCCAGTGTTATGTTTCTTTCCTTTATCATACTTGCATATTCTACATTTGTCTACAAATTTCTTCACATTATATCTCATACCTAGCCAATGGTATGAAAAACTTATCTGTGCATATGTTTTATCATGGCTGAAATGTCAAGCCAATCCTCCACTATGCTTTTCCTTCAACAACTTATCCCTCATTGAACATTTCAGGATACATAATGGAATTCCTTTGAACAAAAGTCCATCTTGGATCAGATATTATATCCACTGACTTATGTCCCTTAGCAAAGGGTTCTCACATGCTTCATAAGCTTCCTTGAAATCTGGATCTTCTTGATACATCTCCTTGAGGTGTTCAAATACTAAGGTCTCCACTTGGAACTCTTGCAAGATCAAAAATCTCCCGCTTAAAGCGTCTGCAACTTTGTTAGGGCTTCCACTAATATTCTTAATAACAAAAGTAAAATTTTGCATGAATTCTACCCATTTGATCTTTGGTTTAGTTTATCTGCCTGGTTATAAACTGCAAAGATGGATTGTCAGTATACAAAACAAAATCCTTCGGAATAAGATAATGCCTCCATTTTTTCAAGGCTTAAATTACAACATAAAACTCCTTATCATATGTGGAATATTTCCTCTTAACATCATTCAGCTTCTCACTGAAATAAGAAACAAGCTTATTGTCCAGGATTAAAATTGCGCCAATGGCTACTCCACTAGCATCACATTTAACTTGAAAGGTATTCTTGAAATATGGAAGAACTAGAATAGGTTGTTCTATTATCTTTTTTTTAAACACTCTAAATCCTTTCTCAGCCTCTTCTGTCGAATTAAAAGATTTATGCTCCTTCTTTATGGTGTCCAGTATGGGTGCACAAATACTACTGAAATTCCTAATGAATTTCCTGTAAAAACTCGCCAACCCATGAAAACTTCTTACTTCAAACGCACTTGTTGGAGAAGGTTATTCTCTAATTTCCCACACCTTCTCTTGATCCATATTCAACTCATTTGAAGAGATTACAAACCCCAAATATATAAGTTATTTTTTCATAAAAAAAAAAATCTTCAAATTTACCAACAACTTGTCTTACTACAATCTCCTCAACACCATATTCGAGTGTCTGAGATGCTCCTCTTCAGTCTTATTGTAAACTAAAATGTCATCCAAATATATAATAAAAAACATACCAATGAAATATTTGAGTACTTCATTCATCAACCTCATAAATGTACTTGGGGCATTGGTTAATCCAAATGGCATAACTAGCCCTCATACAATCCTTCATTCATTTTGAATGTTGTCTTCCATTCATCTCCCTCTCTCATCCTTATATGATGATATCCACTCTTCAAGTCTATCTTGGAAAAATAATTTTCTCCACTCAAGCAATCCATTAAATCATTCATTCTAGTGAAAGGAAATCTATACCTGATGGTTATCTTGTTGATGAATCTTGAATCTGTGCACATTCTCCAACCTCCATATTTCTACGGACTCAAAATAGTTGATATTGTGCACGGGCTCAAACTTTCCCTGATCAAACCTTTATCTAACAATTCTTGGACTTGATTCTTGACCTCCTCATTCTCTTGAGGGGCCAATCTATATGTGGCTTTGTTTGGAAAAAAAAATCTTGGAATAAGATCAATATGGTGATTGATACTCTTGATGGGCGGTAAAGAGTGAGGTAACTCATCCACCACGATATCAACAAACTCATCCAATAATTCCTAAACTTACATAGGTAAATCATCAATAGAATTTTTTGTGATAATGACTCTCATCTTACCTACAACAACAAACTGCATCTCTTGTTCCTTCTTTACTTCTTTCAAGAGTTCCTTCCCACTCATGAGAAGTATAATAGGACTAGCTTCTTATTTGACTCATTTATGTTCTATCGGCAGCAACATATGCTTACACCCATTCTTCTCAAGGGTATAAGTGTTTTTTCTCCCATCATGTATGGCATTCCTGTCATATTTCCAAAGTCTCCCCAACAGAACATGACAAAAGTCCATGGGTATAACATCACATAAGATTTCATCTTTATAACTACCTATTTTAAATTCAACTTTGCATTGTCGACTTACCATTACTTGGTTTCCTTTCTGCAACCATGATACCTTGTATGGATTCAGATGTGCAGTTGTCTCTAGTTTCATTGTTTCCACCATCTCTATGGATACCAAATTTTCAGTACTCCCACTTTCTATGATCACTTTGCATACCTTGTCTCTGGTCTTGCAAGAAGTTCTGAATAGACTATTCCTCTGGAATGGATCTCTTACCTCCTTTTCTGGCTTCACGAGAAATTTCTTCATCATGAGTGATAGACCTTATTCTTTTGTTTCTGCCTTCATCTCTGTGTTATCGGAAAAATCGGTGAGTGCAGATACAAACAGATCTCCCTAGTTTCACTACGAAACTAGAACAAAACAAGATAGTGCACTACTCTTTCCTTAGATTTCAATTATCAAATGAGAAATGGATCTAGAACATACCTTTAAAATATCGAAGATATGACTTCGCCAATGCAATCCAAACTCCATCACGAGGCTTATGGAGAAATATTTGCAAAGGAACACAATCCAACGAAGACAAGAATAACAAAGCCTAATTGATATGAAACTATGTATGTGATCAAGGAATCATACAATATGGACAAATAAGATTCATATAGGAAAGAAAAGTGCATATGTATTAAATAATAGAAAGAGATATTACAACCAAAGCCTTGATGTCGTAAGGTCCCTTCCAACTGTCCCTCGTTTCCCACACACTTATGCTCCAAGAATTCTGAGAATATAGATCTGAAAGTCACTCACAATCTATCTTGACAAAGAAAAACTCAAAGCCACTCTAACCAAGCTAACAATCTCAATCCAAATTTGCAATCTAAATTTCTCCATGAGAGCTCCTCTCCTTTTATAAGATGAAGAGGATAAGGTGAGGAGGTTAGGATGATCCCACTAAATCAGAAAAGCAAGTAAGATCCAAACCGATCGGAGGCCACCTCACCATAGAAGCTTCTCCTTCTAGAAGCATATAGAAGATGCTCATTTTTCCCACGTATGAAAATCGTCGCACCCCTATAGCTGAGCAGAGTGCAACGACGTCACAGACCAATTTTAGTACGGCATGTGACGATTTGGGATCATCGCACCCCTAGAATTGGACAGGGTGCGATGATCCTCCTTATTAGGGTTTTTACAAAGTAAAATATGATTTCATCTCTCGGGCAAAGTTTTTCTCCCTTCTTTCCTCAAGAATTCAGGCCACTGATCCCTCTAAACACAACAAATAGGTTTACATCATTAACGGTCATAAGGATGAAAAAAATAATGTGTAACAGAAATCCCCCCAAAGTATGAATTTAGAACAGAGTGATAGATGAAATACTTTGTCGAGTGTGTGTAGGGAACAAGGAACAATCGATCAGAAACCTACCAACAAACAAGGAAATACAGTACAATAATATATCATCACTGAGATAGGAATTCCCATACTCAGAATAAAAATGACTCAAAGAATACATGTCGACATGCAAAGATCCATGTCAAGTAAGACAGGTCATGGCCACCAAACATACATTGTGGATCCATGCCAATATGACTCAAATCTGAACATAGCCACCATAAATACATTGTGGATCTATGTGTTAAGGACCCAAATTTGAACATAGCCACGAGACATACACTATGGATCTATGCACCAATACAATCTGAATATACTCCAACACAACCTGAATATGTCTGAAAAGATCCAGGGTATTCATCTCCACCACTCTATCGTACGAATCTAACCATGCCATTACATGTGTTGAAGTCGAACATGGTAGAAACTGTTTGATTACCAGTCATTAGTGTATACCGTTAACAAATGCAAGGGAAATTACCATTAATGTCAATGAATCCCAAGGTACTCTAGTACAACCCAACGAATTTGAATTAATGAGCTGAAGTCGAACACTCGGTGGAATCTCCCGATCAGGGTTTAATAATGAAAACCCATTGTCGGAAGAGAGAAAACCTTTCATTGAGGCATGCAAGTTTTAAGGTACCAATTAGTTTCTAAGTCTAATTTATGGATAATGAGTTGGAGTCGATAGGAAAAGACTCGTCATAGGAGGGCCTTAATGTATCCCCCATCAATGACATGAAACGAATAAAAATATTTGATGTAGATCAGAGTAACAAGTGATTCAGGACTAACTCAGGGATGGCCAACGCAATAGAAGGCTTAAGGACTACATAAATGGTTGACGCAATAGAAGGATTTATGGGTTGAACTTATCTTTGAACATATTGACGACACGACAACTGTCTTGGAAACACTGACTCAATAACAGGGATCACAGACCAATTTGTAATCTTATAAAGGAGTATGATCAAGAGACAAGAGGATTTTCCAACCTATACACAAAGCGAGTGAAAGGGTGTCATATTCAAAAGAGACTCTTCCATAGAATACATACTTAGATACATTTCTTTCCCAAATTTTTCCCCACCATTTCTGGAGAGTACCTCTTTATTTTTACACAAGATTGAGGAGGATAACATATACTTGAATTGTAAGCTCATCCTTCATATGAGTCCTTCGGAGTATTTTTTACGAACCCTAGGAAGGAGTGGCTCAGTGCCATATGGATCTTTTGATGCTTGTTTAACGAGTCCAAAGAAAGAAAACTCAGGGCTTTTTCATTTTTAGAGAGTCTGAAAAAAACTTAAAGAGAACTCCATCGGGTCCTTTTTTGTAATTTAGTCTAATGAGACCGAAAAAGAGATAACTTATCACTTATCAGACGTTTTCTTCAAATACTTTTACGGGCATGAAAAGAACAAAATCGCTCGACAATATTTTCATGTTTAGAGAGTTTGAAAAGATCTTAAAGAGGACTCCAGGGGGTTTCCTTTTTCGTATAACCTTTACGATTCCAAAAAAGTGATAAAAGTATACTCGGTTACATTCTCCTGTATTTACGAGCATGATAAAGAACAAATACTAAGATCGGGATTGTTTTCAGTTTTTACGCAAGCTTAAAACAAAACAAAACTATGCTTGGGATAGATTTTATTTTTACACGAGCTTAAAACTAGCCAAAACTATGCTTGGACCTAGTTTCATTTTTACACAAGATTGAACCAGAGGAAACTATGCTTGAGGTAGGTGGTTTCATTTTTACACAATCTTGAACCAGAGAAAACTATGTTTGCGAATTCCCAACGCATGGTTCACGGAATCGCATGGTTGGTACTTATCCCCCAGCTTAAGAAGCTAGTGGCTCAACTTCAACATGAAGTCCAGAGGCTGGAAGAATTTCTCCCCAAGCTTCGTCTCATCCAAAGTCATAGGCAGATGGAATGAAGCTTCAAATACTATATATAACGAAGTACTTGACTCAATTGAAGAGGGGAGAAATCTATTTCATTTTTTAACAAGTTTTCCACAGAGAAGAAAATCTATGCTCACGAATCTAGGTTCAATCCCAAGACATATGTTTCATTTTTTAACGAGGTTGCCACATGTTGGCATCCATCTCGCTTTTTTATCCTATCTCTATAAGCTGCCTACCCAAATGTTTTGGAACCCTTGATTTTCACCACAATCTTTGAATAAAACAACACTATTATTTCGCACATTTGCACACCTGTCTTTGTTCTCGTTTTCACGACTGCAAGCCTGAAAACTTTGATTTCGAAGTCACATTAAAATCGTCACTGGATTATTATGGTCACTCTTGTCTATGTGTTCATTGCATTTCCAATTTAATTATAGTCGCACAGTTGGCAAGACACCAAAATCTTTACTCATTTGGCATTCTTTTGTTGCTAATATGATTTCATTTTTATAAGATTGTGATGATATTATAATGACTGCCATTAAGTCCTTAATACATTGGTGGTTTGATGTTCTATGATCAAATTCCTTGGCACTTTGGTTTCATGAAGACATATTGACATTGTGGTTATACCCTTGGCGCAATCATTTCATAAAACACATACGTTTTATGTTTGAATCCTTGGTGTTATATTTGGATCATTGTTTTGATTTTAAAATTATGCAAATACTATTGCTTGTGAAAAATTTTGGGTTGACTCACCATAGTTTTCATTAATTGTTTGAATGGAATTTGATTTTAACACATTGCATTAGTGATTTGAATCACCATATGCGCCATCGGTTGTACAGTTGGATATGATTGTTTTGCATGGGCTGATCTAGCTCCACCACCCTCGCACACTCGGGCACTAATGCCTCCCTCCTATCCCGAGTTACCTCTGTTGGTTTCGGGGAGGCCTGTGAGCTATTCGATCCTATGTTTACCCTGACCAAACCCTTGCCCATTCACCTGGCTCACTGTGTGCTCTCGTCTATGGCACCTGTGGTGCGAATAGAGCCTAATGGCAGCCAAACACTCTTTCTTTTCAACAATGCCCGTGAAGATTTGGAAAATAGTGGTTGGTTGGTGTTTATCCAGAGATTTGAAGGTTTTAACCTTTTGGTTGCCCAACAATTCGCCCTCACCTTCGACGGTTACAGGGATAAGGTCGGAGACATACAGCTCGAGCTAAATGAGGAATTCATAAGCTCAGCTACAGGACTACCAGCTATAGGGAAAAGGTGGTTTAAAAATTCCAAAGTCGACAAGGTGTCGTGGTCGCTCCTATTCACATCAAGAAAGATTGTTAGTTGTGATAGAGGTATGCCCCTAACTACCCTCAAACCCAGGTGGAACGATATTTTGGCAATCGTTAAACAGTTTGTGACCTGTGAAGGTCGTTATGGTTTGGTATTTCTATATCATATTCGGTTATTGATGAATTTTATAGGCTACCCTCTGAATATGCCACATTATCTTTTACGTAGTCTGTACAAGATGTCCAAAAGATTCAAGCGTGAGAAGGCTGATAGCAGCCTTTTCCATCACTGTCTGATCAAACTCATTGTCGTCCACCATTTGAGCCTTAGTGGAGATAGTTGGCAAGCCTTCCTATCAAGGAATGGCTTTGCCACCCCAGAGTGTGTCCATGTAGACAAGGTTGTGGTCAATGAAACTCTGGTTGGACCAACCGTGCCACTTCATATCCTTCTACCTCTTGTCAAACCCTCAAATTTCCTCGACCTTGACCTACCCGATACCATGGCCGACCCGTGTGCCAAAGACAAGACTAAGATCGCTAAGAAGCCTGTGAGGAAGAAAGGTAAGGGTGATACTGGTGTCAATAGTAAGGGAAAGAAAAATGTGAGATGGATATCCATATGTGCGAGGAATAAACCCAAGAAAAACGTTGACCAGAAGCCAATAGTGCTAAGCGAGGACTCGGACTTCGATATTGAGCATTTCCTAGCTGAGGAATATCCCTATTCTCATGGCCTATGCTCTATGAAAACCTATGACTATGTCTCCAACTTACCTCCGTGCCTCAAAAACGACCCTAACTACCCTGGAATTAAGCTTCACAATCAAACCCCTGGTAACATGAAAGAACCCTCACCTGTGATGCCAAATCAACCACCTTGCACTCAATGTAATGCCTAGATTTAACGTTATTACACCGACGTTCCCCTGTTGCAATCAAAGATCAAATCTTTAGAGGAACGAGTTACAGTGTTGTTAAAGGAGAACGACAGGCTACATGCCAACGAGAAGAAACAAAAAACCACCGGTTCAATTGTCTTCAGGAATGTAGAGGCAGCAACGGCCTTCGTCAATTCAAAGTTGTCCTGATCAAATCATTTCCTACTGCTCAGGTATGCATTTCAATATTGATTTTGTTTTACGAGTGGGTTTGAATTAGTATAACTGATTGAGTTTTCTTTCAATTAGCTCTGTTCATTTTAATAGATTCAAAATGATTCTGTCATTTTCAAAAATATTCTCGTTATGAATCATATAAAGAAGATTTGTTTACTAAACTCGAACACAGCTATGATTTGGATAATGTGATTTTATTGTTCCCAGATTAGTATAAACGATTGATTTGTTTTCGATTCTGTTTGGTTTGCCTTTGAAACAATTTTGCATGTTTGAATCAGAGTAGTCGATTGGGTTGGCTTTCGATTAGTTCTATTTGTTTTTAATAAATTCAAAACAATCGTGTTGACTTCGATTTACCAGAAATGATTATGTTTCATTTTGAATAAATATTTTCATTTGGATCATGATTGCATTCGAATTATATAAAAGATTTGTTTGCTAAAATCATATATCTGTGTTTTGATTGATACGATTTTGCATAACGATTGTGTCGGCCCCAAACTGTTTCGATTCATTTCTGTTTGTTTTGATTTGAAAACAATATTGCGTGCCTTGAATTAGTATAACTATTTGTATGAGTTGGATTGGTATCAAAGACAGATTTGATACGACTCTGTTAGCTTTTGATTTAAAAACGATTTTGTTAATTTCTGAGTCAACATAAAATATTGTGTTTGTATTAAATGAATAATTTGTTTGATTGGTTACAGTTTGTGTCGATTGAAATTGATTCATGAAAATGATTTCATTGGTTTCAAATTGTCCAAACGATTCTTTCATTTTCCTAGGACTTAGATCGGCCAACGGAGCCACTAAACCCATCATGGTGGATAATCCCAAACGGCTTGGGTTATTTATACAACCCCGGACCGGATCCACTATTCCAGTTGGCAAGCGTTCATTTTCTCCCGTCAACACCACAGAGAAGAAAAACTATCCTCATGACCTCTGTTTCATTTTTTAACAAAGTTTCCACAAAGAAGAAAAACTATCCTCATGACCTATGTTTCATTTTTTAACGAGGTTTCCACAGAGACACAAAACTATCCTCACAACTGGTTTCATTTTTTAACGATCTTGAAATCAGAAAACCTTGCTCAAAGTTGGTTTCATTTTTTAACGAGCTTGAAATCAGAAAACCATGCTCAAAGCTTGTTTCATTTTTTAACGAGCTTGAAATCATAAAACCATGCTCAAGGCTCTCTTCTTGATCATGGATTCCAAGAGGACAATGCTTCGGAAGGACACCATGTCAAGGGAAAAAAATTAGTCATGGCTTCCAAGAGATCTTCATTGGATGGAAGAAACACACTCTAGAAGGAACACATGTCGAGGGAAACGACAGGGGTAAGGAGATCAGGCTCTAAAATTCCTATAGAAGAGATCACCATGTCAACTACTAGATCTAAGTCATAAGATATTGATCTTACAGTGAGAGGCTCATATCTATCGGTAGACGAAGGCATGGGAGATAATGCCACATAATTGACCTATGGCGGGGATGATATTGTCTGCATATAAGAACCATTTAGGGAGGTCATTGGGTTGGTAATCAAGTCAGAACCAATGAATGAAAGTTGATCAATAGTCACAATTATTCCATCGTGAGGGAAAGATATCACACGAAAAAGAGTGGACACGATAGATTTCATGGCATAAACATAATCTCTCCCAAGGAGTAAATCGAAATCCAAAGGGTTTTGGACTACCATAACATCAATGAATAAATTTTTCCCTCCCAAAGTTATGGGAAACTAAGGAAGGACTCCTAAAGAGTGATTGGTTCTTCTGTTAAAAGTTAACAGATTTTGGGAAATCGGCATAAGAAGAGGATAACCCAAAGCTTTCCAAGCAATAGAGGAAAAAATACTAACGGACGCACCTTCGTCTATTAGCGTCTGAGGAATGTCCCGACCACAAAATTGTATTGTAATATTTAAAGGAATGTGAGAGGGAAGACGAGGTGCAGTTAGCGTAGCCCAATAAAAAAGGATGAACTCATTACTTGGAGGGGGTTCCATGGGAGAAGGAGGAATGCCCCCCAGCACGGTAGATTTTGTATCAACAAGAAAAATGTGGGCAGTATCGGATTTACTCTCTAGCAGGAGAGTAGGATCGACCGATGACGATATCAGATCGACCACTTGGGTTGCATTCTCCAAGGGGAGAATGGGGTTGATGGTTGGAAACATATCAACCACTTGGGTTTCACTCTCTAACGAGAGAGTGGGATCGACCGAGGATGGGATCAGATAAACCACTTGGTAAAATGGTTCAACTAAAGACGTGACCATATTGAAAACGTGATAAAACGGACCGACCGACAAAGGGACCAGATTGATTATACCATCAACTACAGGGGGTTGAGAGAAAGCTTATGGTAAGAAGCTGGAAGTTGAGGCTTTGAAACAGTCATGTCTTCCAGTAATTCTGAGGATTCATCCATATGAGGGAAAAGGTGAGTTAGATGAATCCCTTTGCATAACATACATGGGAACTTGACTCTACTTTTCTTCTTCCCAATAGTATCTTGACTAGTTGACGGGAGGTCATCAGCATGTTGTTCAGAGGTTGACGACATGGGATGGTGAGGGTGTGTAGACCATGCTTCTATAACCTTGGATAAACCAGGGAAATCCTTAAGAAGATGGCTACCCTTACAAAGTATACAAGGGTACTTGGGCTTACAGGTTGTTTGGGCGATCTTGGCATCATCAACACTCCCAGCACAATTATCAGTAATTGGTTGTTCTCCAACATGCTTGGTAATGGTTTGAAGTTTGGACCCTTGCTTATTTTTATTCTTCTTAGTATTTATCTTCTTCGTCTTCTTATCCACCGATTTACTATCTTTAGAGCTTTCACTCAACGAAGAAGATGAAATGGAAGAAGACCTTTCCAGTGAAGAAGACGAAGAAAATTTTACCAATGAAGGGGGTGAAGGATCAACATGAGATTGATTTTCTTGGGGGAAAGTTCTTACGATCGAAGCACTTATTGCATTCGGGATTACTTGAGTGGAAAAAAACCATACCGGTAATCCAATTGTGAGACCTGGAAGGCTAAAAGTAGCGATGTGAGGAGGACCAATGTTTCTGTAAGAAGGAAAAACAAATGGCTCCCCCAGAGTAGGGGATTCTTCATTGTTTGTTCCGGGAACTGACGCCATAAAAAACAGTTCCAACTTAAGGCATGTAAGGGAAAACAAACAACACATGCTAAAAATATAGTAAGAAAGAAAGCAAACAAGACCTTCTCCAATGAACGCACCAGTTGGTGATGAAATCCAACATCGCGGGAACAATGTAAGAAGGGGATGAGATAGAGCGGGTGGAAAAGTTACGTTGAAGAACTGCTTAACGGACTTACGCCTTGGTGCAAGTTCCCACACATAAACATGGGTATACCCTCCAAGGAGACCGAGTGAGTTTGGCCAACGTTGATTCCAGGTACCGTGAAGACTTGCCCCTCCATAGTCACCTCGTGTAAATATCGTAAAGAGATAGGCCACTAAGGTTACCAATTATGACAATGATGCTTGGGGAAACAGTCGACAGTCTGATCCACTTGCAAAGGCAGGGTATATAAGCCTGAAATCAACTCGAGAAGGTCCCCACAGGATTTTCTTCTCAAGTGACCCCCAATAATACGTGCAATCTCTACACTAAGACCAACAAAGCAGGGTGAGTAACTTCGTCGGCACTAATGAGACCTCGTGATTGACCCTTATGTGAGAAGCGCTTCCCAAGACAAAATGTAGCGAGTGGATTTGAACTCTCCCTATCACAAGATACTATGTTTGTTTGCAGTTTTGGAAAGTTATTTTTCACACCTATTTCAAAGCCCTACAACTAGTCTAATGTAGGTTTGCTACCAGAAAATATAAAATTTTCTAATCAATTTTTATAAGCGCTTTATTTTAAGTTAGTTTTTTACTCAAGAGGAAAATGGCGTGGACTAGATGATGTTTTCATCGACTCTAAAAAATGCAAAGAAATGAGAATGAAAATATTTCACTTTGATGAAATCTATATTACGAGAAGGAGAAAACATTTATCATTCTTAGATGCACAATGCCCTAAAATTTTATTAAACTCATCAATATCAATATCTTCACGAAATGAGCCAAAAATATTGTACACCAATACATGATTCTTTCCCTCCCCGACCATGAGGGGGAAAAACTTTCAGAATTCAAGACCAAAAAATGTCAAAACCCATGCAATTTCACTACTTCAAATGCAAATATGCCCCCAATCTAATGTAAAGAAAGAAATTAAAAAAATTTGTTTCAAATATAGTTAAAAGCAATAGCAAACTTCTTCAAAACAAATCAACCCAAACAAATTTCCTCTTTTAACACAAATTATTCAGAAAAATAACTATTCTTTCACTAAACAATTCTAAAAACAAAATGCTTGGTAACTGAAAGACACTCAAAGTAGGAGATCAAATCTTTCAAAAGAAAAAACCAAGCAAAGAATGGCTAAAAGAATATTCCAATTTGTCAAGGAGATTGTAAAAACACCATAATCAATCTCAAAAATTCACCCCAAAGCTAAAACACAGATCTGGATAAAGAAGAAAAAATGATTGTCACTATAAATTTTCCTACAGGAATCGTCGCGGGCTACATAAGAGCAAGGTGCGACGATCAAGGATTGTTGTGGGTAATGGGAGTATACAGTGCGACGTCGTCTCCAAATTCTTCCTCTATGCTTCAAAAATGTGAGCTTCTCCAACTCTTGTATTTTCATTCTCATGACATTCCTAATACATGTGCCCTATCTTTCTACAGGCATAGCACTTCACTTCTCCTCCTCTGCCTCTTCCTCTTCCTCTGGGAAAAGAATTTATTCCACCATAGTTTCCTCCTCTAGAAATTCCTCCTTCCTTTGTTTGGTTGTGATACTTTCCATTTTCAGCTCTGGGTTTCTAGAACTTTTCTTTGACAGTTCCTCTACCTTTGTTAGGATTCTTTCCTCTATTTCGTTGACTCTGTTTTTTGGAAAAAAATTCTTCTGCCTTCAGGGCTACCTGATAAGAATCCTCCACAGTTCTCATTGTCATCATGTTGATCTCATCTTGGATTTCATATCTCAAGCCATTTATATTCCTGGAAATGTTTTCTTTGTCCTTCTCTCTATGTCTTGCTCTTATGTTCATCTTATAGAACTCTTCAATGTACTCCTTCACTGACAAATATTTTTGTCTCAGACTTTTTAACTTCCTAAACATATTTATCTAATAATCCTTGGGTATGAATTTAGACTTCAACTTAGCTACCATTATATCCCAATTATTAATATTTTACTTACATTTGTATCTTATGTCAGCTTGCAATTTGTCCCACCATAGATCTACATGTCCCTTCAATCTGGTCATAGCATCCTTCACCTTTTTCCCATCATAAATCTTCTCATAATTGAAGTACTTGTCTAAGTCACTTATCCGTTCGATCAGTTCTTCAAAATCCAAATTGCCTTCATACATTGGGACTTCCATTTTTTCTCTGGTTCCCATTTTTACAACAGCTCTCAGCAATCGCTCCTCTGCTGCTTGTTCTTCTACAACTTATGCTGCTTCAACATATTCACTTTTAGATTCCCTGAAGTCACCAAAATTAGGTGCTCTTCTCTGCATTGTCTACATGGCGTCCAACCTTGCACGAATTAGTCTCATCTCTTCTTCGATGGCTATGTTGACCATTGTTCTATCTCTGCATCTTCTTGGCAGCATGATTCCAAATTTTCCATACAGATATTAATTTGAGATCTGATACCACTGATGAAAAACCCCACCACCCCAGGGGCCTGCGTGACCTCTCGATCTAAGGATCATTGAATAAGGGAGTTGAATTATCTCTCATACCCCTATTGATCCCTAAAACCACTTCTCACGGGTCCTTTACTTTCTCCTCATGCATAAAACCCAAGTCTGTGAGGGTCCTAATACTCCAACGGAGTATTCCAAGTGACTCTGGGTTGAAACCGTGGGCCAATTTTTGCTTTCCTAAATAATTCAGAACTTCAAAGCTCTAGACTTCAAGATTTTCGAAAGAAACTCACTACAAATCTTCTGAAGGTCGAACCTGTGAACAACCGAACTACGAAAAGGATCAACAGTTGGCATTTGGGACAAATTTAAATCTTAGTGCAACATATCATCTAGAGTCAAATGGAAAAACAGAAAGGAATAACAAAATAATTGAGGACATGCTTAGACTGTATGTGATGGATCAGCCATCGAAGTGGGAAGATAATATCCATTTAGTTGAATTTTCCTACAACAATGGGTATCATGCCTCATTAAAACTGAGTCCATTTGAGGCATTGTATGGGAGGAAATGTAACACACCAGTGATTTGGGATAATCCAGTAGAGAGAGTAGTCATTGGGCCAGAATTGTTAAAAGAAATGGAAGATCATATGGCAAGGATAAAGAAGAATTTGAAGGCTACCCAAGATAGGAAGAAAAGTTATTCAAACAAAAACAAAGTTTCCAGATATTTTAAAGTGGGACAACATGTGTTTTTGAAAGTGAAGGCAAAGAGAAGTTCGCTAAGATTAGGAAGTTGCCCGAAGTTGGCAACAAGATATTGTGTGTCTTTTGAAATATTAGAAAATATAGGGTTAGTTGTGTACATGTTAGTTTTTCCTGCATCCATTAGAGTGCATAATGCATTTCATGTGTCATTGTTAAATAAATATGTGCCTGATCCTAAACACATAATTTATTGTAATGTGATCTAGGTGGAGCACGAAGGGGATTTTCGGGTGGAACCAATATGCATCTTGGACCAGAAAGTCAAAGTGCTCAAGAACAAAGCCATAGAGCTGGTAAAGGTTCAATTGAATTGTTACGGTCCTGAAGATGCTACATGGGAGCATGAAGAAAACATGCGGGCAGAATACCCATAAATTTTTGACAATTCTAAAGAGAACATAATGAAAGACTCCATTTTGAGAAACTAGAGTTCTGGAACCACATCTCATAGTCCTCGCCAATTGCGTTGGGTACCTTGATAAAAGAATGGTTCATTCCTTAGGTTAGCCTTGATAAAAGAATGGTACATCCCTTGGGTTAACTCTAATAAATGAATGGTGCATTCCTTGGGTCGGCAAGTTGAGAGGAACATGAGATTTTGGTTGGAGTTGTTGCTGGAATTGTTAAATTGTAGAATTTTATTTCTAAGTATTGTGATGTAAATTTTCATATATGTATATTAGCATATAGTGCACCGAGTACGGAACACAATTGTAGAGGAGGTGGAATGTAACATCCCCATTATAATCCCTAGTTTAATTAATTCTTATGTAGATATAATATGTGGTTATGGCCAAGCGATGTAATATTTGAATTGTATTTCTTTGTCTTATTAATAAAAATGTGATGTCAGTTTCTAAAGGGGACATGGACAAGAGATGGGGGATGAATTAATCCACAAGAGAGGAGAGTGTCTAGGATAATGGCCAAAGGGGAAAATACCCATGTATATTAATAAAACCCATTTTTCCTAAATTTGTTATTTTTATATGAACCTTCCCATTTCCGAATGAGTGTAACCAAAGACAATCATTGAATACATGTAAGAGGGTGGGTGTGAGTGGTCACATCCCAAATTTATTGGTCACATGGGGGTTGAGTAGAATCATCTTTGGGAAGAGTGTGAATCAAGAAAGGCAATCTAAAGAGAGGAAATTTGTATGGGTTGGGATGACAATTGTTAGTTAGTTAAGTGAGTGCATGAGAACCAAGGGGAAAGGAAAATAGAGACGGAGGATGATGCAATCGTGAAGGGAGAATTATAGAGAAATTTGGAGCACAATGTAAATGAATTGGAGCTGGAAGACTGAAGACTTAGGTTTTTAGGCCTGAAGAGTGAACTCCTAGGTGAGTTATGCTAAAAGAGAAAGTGGTTGTTGTTGGTTTGCTGATAGTTTTTCTAGCAGTAGTTTCCCTTGATATCTCAGCTAAGATATTCCTAGCTACCTGTACCAGAGAGACCTTGATAAAAGAATGGCTCATTCCTTGGGTTAGCCTTGATAAATGGATGGTACATCCCTTAGGTTATCCCTGATAAATGAATGGTGCATTCCTTGGGTTGGGAAGGTCAAGAGAAAGAGAGATGGTGGAAAATCGAGATAGTTGTAGGAGAATATCAGCTGGGTTGAGATATTTATGAGGTGTGAGTGGACTGTGAGAGACTACCCTCTTTTTTGTATTTCTATCCTCAACTCAGGGATGACTGGTTGTTGAGATTTGGAACAATCAGTCTACGGTTGGGTGGAACATCTATCCCAAGCAGTTGGTTGCATGATTCTTGTTTAAATATAAGTGTTTTATCTTTTACTGAGTTACTTACATGTGTTATTGTTGTGGATGAAATCAGTGTGAATGAGAATGACTTATGTGTTGATGTAATGAACGGTTTAGTTTTATCTCATGTTGATTATTAGCATGCTTTAGATGCATCTTTTTATGGCTGTATCCCATAGCTAAATTGTAGTTGTAAGCTACGATAAAATGGATAACAGTAAAATAATTTCTTTAATTAGCAGAAGTTTCATGTTATGTGTATTCCACACGTTTTTTTTCCTAGTTGGAGGCTAGGTACGTTACTAAAATGGTATCAGATTTGTTAAAAAGAGTTTTTGTGTGATGTGGACCAACTTGGGTGGATGGGTACATTATACTACCCTGTATGGACGTTCGCAAAAGACCATCGTTGATCTCACAATCCAATACTTGATACCTACAACTTGTCCTCAACATCCAAGATACACAAGCATATGGAAAATATATGAAATCACAGAATATAAACTAGCATTATAGATAATCCATTAACATGTATAGAAAATTTACCCATCGAAAATAATATAAACATTTACAACATATAATTGGACGAAAAAATAATATTTCTATTAATATAATCAATAGGAGTACACAGGTGATAACCTCCTCTATCAACAACTCGTTGAAATTAAGAAACTAAGTCCCTCCATCTGAGCCTTCACCACTTCAATCATCCACAAGGCAAGCTCACAAGTTCTAGTAGTATTTGGGTTCCTCCTTCACATGATAGGAGGATCTTGGGGGATGAACATAAGGAGAGTTCATAATTAAAGGACTAATGGATGCATACTCAAGGATGTAATATGAGGCAAAATTTCTCTAGAGTGTACTTTCTCTCTTCTTTTTCTCTGTCCTTCAAAGCTTGTATATGGCTCAATTTATAGCCTCCAAATTGAATTTAAGGGTTGAATCAGAGTGTTTCTAGCATATGAAAGGCCAAGGGTTATGGATCTTGTGACTTGGCATGGAAAACCCCAAATATTTTTAATTTTGAGCACAAAACCTGATGTATGCGAGATTTAATGGAGAAACCTGCATATACGCATATGTCTTACTGTAGCTCACGTATATGCACAAAAATTTGAATTTTTTACTTTGGAATGAGAAAATTGGGAAATTGAGTCTACAGAGGGAAAGGGAAGGCCACCAAAGCATGATGCATAGAGTGTGGAAAAAATTGCTATAACAACGAGTCCACGATTTCATGAATCCATTATGGATATGAAAATGGTTAAGTGTTAATAATTATTGAATGGACTTACGAAAATGAAATATACAAAATAATGAATCTGCAAGTCCATGAGTCTGTTATTCTATGAATGAAAAAGAAACTAATTATTGTCATCGGGTTTATGGAAAGAAAGAAGATACACCATGAGTCTGTGAACTAGCATAATGTATGACACATAAATCTTCGTAGAACCACAATAAGGAAGAAAAATAAATTCTAAGTACAGAAAAATGAAAAAGAAAGAAGAACCTACGGGGTTCAACAGGTCTATGCTAGACAAGTGTTTGACAAACCATTGAATACATTCAAGTTCACCAACACAAAAATAGTAGAGAGAATATTTTTCCTTGAGCCTTCATATAAGGTGTTTCCATGCCTTATCAATTAGAGGTACATCATGAACATCATCAAAGTTAACATCCATCAGAGATTCAAAGGTGTCATGGATAAATCTATTTATCCCACAATTTTCAATTATATCAATATCATCATTTTCTATAGGTTTATCTTCATTATCGTGATCACTCCATGATCTCCATCAACTTATTCACCAATATTTATACTATAATTTGGCACATCCTTAGGCTACAGTTCAAGCTTAGAATACTTTGTCTTTGTAATTACAATCAATCATATTTTTTAGTATATATATCAAATGTTAAAACAATACAAATCTTTACAATGATAATAAAAAATAAAAATGTAACAAATAACTTAAACCAATGGATCAAATATGTGCCCCTCTTCAAAGTGCCTTTGATTCCTACAATGGTTTTTAGCTGAAGACTTTAAAATTTTCATCCTTTGTAATCTCTTGTAAATTGTTTAAGCGAAAAACATTTACTATCACCATAATGCTCCTTTAACTTAGCAATTGTCCTCAAATTTTCCTCTTTTGATATTGACATTATTAATTATTGCAACAACATACATTGAAGAATTATAATTACAATATAAAAATATATTCAAATAATTCCACAAATGTATAATTGAAAATTTCCTTTCATATTTTTAAGTAAAGGAAAAATTTGAATATATATAGAATGAAAAATTTGTATGGAAAAAAATAATGTTGAAATTATATAATAAAACATTGTTGCAATTGTTAAAAGTACGAAAAAAATGTATTACAAACATTGAAACAATCAACAATTGTCACCTTATATATTTGGGTTTAAATATATTTTATATGTACATTGAAATTATGATGATAATTTGACATAGTCAGCTTGAACAAAATTATATTTTTTTGACTATGCAACAGACTAGAAACTTTCAAATGGACCCATGGACAAAGTCATTGGAGTTCTAATGATAAGAACATATTTTCAAAATGTCAACAAACATCAAGGGAAAAGTAAAATAACATTGTATTTTTTAATAATTTCAAAAAACATCATATAACATAAACCATTTTTACCGTCATTATCGGAAAAACAAAGGTCAAATTTCACACTAAATTTTCACACCCAAATTTAGTGGTGTGTAAATTGCATCATTAAAAAATAAAAAATGATTAGTTGATAGGCCATCCTAAAAATTAGGCATTTCCTATGTGCATAATGATTCCACTAAAAGGAAAACATGGTTCTAGTCGAAATAAACCCGTTCCTAAGCAGCAATATACAAGCTATATGAGCTCCCCAAATTCGTTGAAAACGTATTCATAAGATTTAACTCCATTGGAATTCCTTGGTGATCCTAAGAAGTGGGCTGTAAGAGTGATTGCAAGTACGATAATATTGTCTGAGAATAATATGGAGAGACATGTCTAAAGCATTGAAAGGAATTATAATCTAATGGGGTAGTGACAAATTTATGCACAAAACACTAAATAGTGAAGCATTACAACAATCATCCCCGTTACAACAATGACAAAGTCATTTCTATGTTTGGAGTCCATGTTCTCTTCTATTGTGGGAAGAATCACAAAGATTGAGAAAGGTGATGCCAAACATGCATTTCCACCCACCATGATCAAGTTGATTTGTTTGTTTTGTTCTATATCATTCATGCATACATCATATTCCCTTCCTCTACTCTATCATAGATTCAAAACTTTAAACATCAGTACTTTTTACTCTACTCTACATTTTTAAATTGATATAGTTTCTTGAAAATTTGAAAAGCAAAAAATTGTGGGAAATGTTTTGTTTAAATTCCATTTATTCATACATGGTACCAAAAGAGATCCATAATCTTGCATCCCTACACCATGAGGCCTAGCATGCATCATTGTGATTTAAAAAATTCTTCGACTTGGGGACTTTTTGTAGATTCATTCTCAACACTGATACAATCAATTTGATTTCCCTAATAAAGGCTCATCCTCCTCAACTTGATGTACCT
>ML778819.1:0-11959 GCA_009831015.1 Picea engelmannii
GAGGTCAAAGACACGGAGCTGAACCCTGATTTAGAATCTGATCCATAAAATATTGAAAATAGACAGATCATCGACGCAGACCCCACTGCTACGGTCATGACCACAACAATTCAACTATAAGAACTAGTAGATCCCGAAGAGGGAAAGTGTCTCTTCCATTCATAGATGTGGGTGAAGGGGACCCCATTGCATTTTATTATTGATAACGATAGACATAAGAACCTCATCTCAACTAAGGTCGTCAAACAGTTGGGGTTGTCGACAACACCACACTCGAAACCATACAACATCAGGTGGCTTCACTAGGGATGTGATCTCGCATCAACAAACAATGTCGCTTGTCATATGGCATACATCCTTTCAAGGATGAGGTAGTTTATGATATTTCCCCTCTTGATGTTTTTGATGTTGTTTTGTGCTGACCATATATGTGGAAACATCATGTTGTCTATGATTCTAGACCCCGTAGTGTCATTATTACTCTGGGAGGTCAACTCTACAGGATACCAGAGATAGTTCTGACTACTACTCCACCAAAACAACACTGCAAGGTAATATCTCATATTGCAAAATCCATCCTCTTCACAATATGTTCAAAGGATGCACACAAGATCACTACAACCACTACACCCTCAACACCTTTTATACAACAAAAATAGATTGTCGAAGAGATGGAAGATATTTTATCTTCACCTACAATGGTGCCTACACAATGCCCCATACAACCCAAAGACAATAGGTTGGTGTAATAGATTCAACCCTTCCAGCAATAGGTTTATGGAAGTCTTCCACAAGCCAAGAAGCACAACTTCTCCAACAATCCACGCAACTCACCAAGATTCAGTTTCAATAAATGCTTTCCCCTCTTCCTTGGGAACTCAACACAATGGAGACCATTGCTTCCTAAGGGGGGAGGATTGATCCAGGTGAATATTGGTGGCCACCCACCTATTCCAACTAGCTCCTCTTGTCAGTTTTTTGTGCAACACGTTCTTCTGTACTTGTTTGTAATTGTGGGTTCTACACTTTAGGGGATATTTGAATCTCTACACATCTTCCATGGGGATACTAGTGGCCTCCCACCTAATCCAACTAACTTATTTCAAGTATTTTTTCATGTTAACACATCTTGTTGTAATTCCAGGGTCATTTTGGGGCCCTAGACTGTGTTTTTTTGGCTCCCCACACTCAAACTGTAGACAGAGTCACAGTTTGCCGGCGTAATGTGTATTTCTCGAAAATAACTTTCAGACAGACTATCACATGCCTAAAATGGAGATCGTATCCAAAAGTTACAACCCCAGGAAGTTTATGTACTAACTTACCCAAACCGGGCCCATATGAATTTTGGCGTTTCATCTCCTAGGGTTAGGTTTTTGGATGTCTAGGGTTTTGGCATTCATGTTTATCATAAAAAGGCCTTTAGATCCTCATTGTCATCATCTTCTGGTGAATAAGCATAGCATTCACATCTCTCCTCAGAGATAAAGCTGCCAACATTCTAGCGAGTCTTTCACTCTGTATTTTTAGAGTCTCTTTACAATTCTTCATTAATAGAAATCAAGTATTGTTGTATTTCTCTGTTTTTGACAACTTTCATGAGTATTTCATTTTAATTTCTTTGCTTTCATTTCGTTTCGAAAATAATATGGATGATTGGTATCAGAGCAGGTTGCTCTTGATTGTTTTTCATTGCATGTCCCTAACAAGGTCCGAGTATAGCCAGTTGGGTCTCGAGTTTGTCTCTCTTGAGGACAATCACTCTTGCATGCCCAAGAAAGCCTCAATGGCGATAGAAAAGAAAAATGACGAAGCAGAAGATTCTATTAACCTGTTTCTCGAGCAAGCTCTCGTGTGACTGGGGGACGAAATGATGGATAATTTTGCACACATCCTTCAACGTCTGCCGATAGAAATAGACACATCTTCATCAAGCAACCATTTTGGAGGAACCTCTCACTTCAAAGTACAAGTTAATTTTGATATTCACATATTTGAAGGTTAGATAGATGCGGATTCCCTAGAAAAATAGTTAAATCTATTAGAAGGTTATTTCTCTATTCAAAAAAAAATTGAGAGAGAAAAGATCACCTTTGCAGTCCCCAAGACTCTCCCATATGTCAAACAATGGTGGAAAACTTACTGGGAGCAAAGTTTCACAGAGGAATATGGAATATATGGGGTTGAGCCCACTTGAGATTTTTTGTGGATGTGATCAAAGAACAATACTATCTCGTGGAAAACTATGAGGACTAGTACATGATATGGACCACATCGCGACAATAGAAGAGCCAAACAGTGTCATATTTCACAAATACTTTCCATACCTTGTGCACCAAGATGGGTATGAAAGACTCTGAGCAACATCTGGTTCTGAAATACCATGGGGCTCTACATAGGTACATCTAAACCGAAATGGATTTCCTAACAATCTCATCATTGAGAGTTGTGTATCGATATGCTCTCAAAATCAAGAAGAAATTTATGCACTAGAACAAATGGGAATTCAAGTCTGCAAATATGCAACAACAAAAGAATAGTAAAGATGACCCTAACCAACAACCTCTAGACAACGATTTCAAGACACACAAAAAAGAATGACACTATAATAGTGCACAATACAAAACTAGGAAAGTGCACAAGGCATTCTGGTACAAACAAGAATATATAACAAAATGAATCACTAGAAAATATGGACTTTCTAAAACCGAGAGTTATATCTAGAAAAATGTACTTCAATTATGACGAGACAAGATATGGAAACCTACATACTCAACATGATAAGTATTTGAAGTCCTACTAATACGTATGGGCATGAACTGTAGTACGTAATTCTGCATGCCTTCCAAATATGGAAGACTTCAATCTTCTTCGAGTTGTAAACAACCATACCATTAACGTGAGGATAACCAAGCCACTGAGAACACCTAAAATTATGGGTATTTTGCTTGAACTTGACCTTTGTAGCCATTGTGACGGTGGTAGTGGAGGATTGCTAAAGAAAGATTTCAAATCATATTGAACAATGCAGTTTCCAGTCAAACCCCGAGCTCCAGATCCTATGTCATTAGGTTGGAACAGTATATCGATTGTTGTTGAAAGACAAGTATTGCAGTCGTCGAGGTTTATATCTCCCCAACATTAGGCCAGAGTGTAGATACGACGACATGAGAGGTCTAGAGTTGAGCCTGAAGTGTATCGATTCTTTGAAGATCCAGACGAAATATTAGATGCCAAACTGGACAAAACATGCCGAGCAACTATCACAAAAACATAAGGGCTAGGGCTGCTATTGATAATATCGATATTGCAAAAAAAATGTTAGATATTATTTTCTGGATTAACTGCGTAGTGTAAGTCATTAATTTATGACCCATATCCATGAGTATTAGTCGCAACTGACCAATAATTCTCATGATTTGAATAGTCCACTTAGCACTCATTGCATTCGGTGATGCTCACATGGGTGAAGAAGTGGGATTGAAACCAACGAAATCAATCACATAACATCAATCATCACTTCTGGGGCTTGCACCCGGTATCCCAAGACGCCTCTGGTTCAAGCGCGCTTAACTGTGGAGTTTGTGGAGTTTTCCCCACAATCAAGCCCACTTAGCTTGCTACCCCATTTGCAAAACCTTAGCAAGTATTGTGCCTTATGAACTATCGAGTTAGAGCTCCCTTCCCTCTTATTATTTAATCATATAGGGGCTTAGGCAGTACAAGATATTAGATATTATTTTCAGGATTAACTCTGTAGTGTAAGTCATTAATCTATGACCCATATCCATAATTAGTTTCATTCTTTCCATTAGTATCCAGTTGTCCAATAAAGTTATTAGTTATCATTAATCTATGACCCATATCCATGATTAGTTTCATTCTTTCCATTAGTATCCCGTGGTCCAATAAAGTTATTAGTTTCCATTAAGTAAGAAGCAGAACTTGGACCAAACTCTACTACCAACGTAATCCTGTAGAACTGCAATTTTTGCTTGCTGTGAACAATTGTAGCATTGGTCGACGGTGGCATCTCCCCTGCATTGGAGGAGGGCATATATTTGGTTAGGACTTTGGCCATACTCTGAAATATTAAACCTGCTCTGGGATGCGTCCTCAATGCTGTCCAGACGAAGACTACTCAACGTTGCATTCACATGATCAACACGATAACGATAGATATAACCATGCCGAAAGACCATGGATGCTTTCCCTGTAAGCTCAGGAGGACTCTGGTGGCCATTGGAGTTACAGAGGCTGTATTCATGTCTACTCTGTCTGTCCTTGGGAAGCAACCAGACCCTTGGGAAGAAAGTTCTGGCAGGAGGAAACTTTATTTATATTAATAGAAAATATGATCAACACAATAGCAAGAGAGAGGCCCAGAGGAATCTGTTGGCCATGGCCGTTAGAGAGGTTGTATGTTAAAGTCTGCTTCAAGTCTTAGAACGATTTTCGCACCAGTATGACCGATTCAAAGGATGCCAAGACTGCCCGAACTTTCCGTGGATTTGCAAATCGTACCAAGCATATGAGACAATTTATTTGAATGCGTCCATTGTTTCATAGACGTAATTTTACTGTATTCAAATATTTTATTTTACGTAGGTATTGATATATAAAGTATTTGATATTTAAATTTGTATGAATCAATGGACAAACATCTAGAAGTTATTCAAAATATGATCAACTTGATATATTCAACAAAGAATTATTAAAAATAATATTATATGGAGTGGAGGGGAAGTTTTTTAAAATTTATATTTTTAAGTTTTTAAAATATTCTTTTGTTTTAGATTTAAAAAAATAATATTTTTACATGGTTTTCAAAAATAATAATAATAAAAATTTAAAATTATTAATAAAAAATATTAAATTAGTTATAAATAAAATATTTCAATAATTATTTTAACTAAAATAATTTTATATTAATATAGATAAGATAATTGATAGTAAAAAATTTCTTAATCCAATTCCTTAATGTTTAATATAAAATTGGCACACAACATCAAAAAAATATTAATAACAAAAAAACTTTTCAATTTAGACCATAAATAAATTATTTCAAAGTCTACTTTAAGTAAAATATTTCAATGTCTCTCTCTATATATAAAGTAATTGAAAGTAAAAGAATTCTTATTCAGTGGAAAGGGCTTTGTGTAATTCTTTCAATGTTTAATATGGATTTGATAAAAAAATATTTGATAAAAAAATATTTCAATGTGTGCCATAAATAAAATATTTCAATATTCACCTTAAGTAAAATAATTTTATATCAAGGATAGGTGCTTTCTACACTCAAGTATGAGGGAGATGTGTATTTCCTTCAATGCTTAATATGGAGTTAACACATGGCATCACAAAAATATTAATAGAAAAAAAAACTTTCTTTATACACACACACACATCTTTGTCATAAGGTCAACTCCATCTTGATAACAAAAAGAATTACACATCTCCATCTTTGAACTTGTGACCTCTTAAGAGGAAACACATGTTCTTAACCATTAGGCCCACTCAGGCTGTATATTATGATGGAGATGTGTAATTCTTTATAAATATTTTCTTTTTTCTTAAATGTCAACTCCATATGAGATGAAGGAAGAACTATTAATGGAAAAATATTTGTTTATATATATATATATATATATATATAAGCTTGACATGTTACTTATGAAAATTTAAGTCCTTTGGAGGGTAACAATTCCTCCCAACCACCCCAACTAAATTCAATTAACATTTTAATTATGTTATATAGATAGATAGATAAATAAATAATACAAAAATATTTTACTTAAGGTGGAGATTGAAATATTTTATTTATGATCAATAATGAAATATTTTTTAAATAAACTACTAGTTTTATTATTCCAATTTATAAGACTAATATGTACACTCAAACCAATATAATAAATATAATAATTTCTATATATATTTCACAAATTATTTTAACTTAATTAGCATTGTCTTTATTAAAAAAATGGTTTGAAAAATTTGTGGAGAACTTCAAGATCAAGTTGTGATCCTCCTCTTTTCAATATAGCTATGTTGATTTCTTTTAAAACTTTCTATATCCCCATTCTCATTTTCACAGTATTGCAATTTACTCAAAACTCTAAATGTCTAACCTAATCAGTGTCCATCAATGAGTATATCTTTAATAAGAAAAAAGAATTGTACTATGCATATGCTCTTGTGCTTCACACACTTGTCAATCTTACCATAGAATTAAAACATTAACCTCACACTTTTAAGTTACGCCCCACAAAATATAATATTAAGTCAAGGTTATCTTTGAGGTATGATGCAGGAGCATTGAAATCGAAATCATTCTGGGATGACCTGGTGAAGGTGACTGTGAAATGTGATAGTGTCGCTACAACAGTGATTGGTTGCTATAAGTTATGAATGGTTGTAGAACGTGACAAGATACAAAAAGTGACAAGATTTATGGAGATAGTAATAATATTGCAGATTGCGGAAGTGGAGTAGATGGGAGCGCTACTATAGGATGGATGCATGGATTCGTGCTGAGAAGTAATGTGTCTCTACATAAGAAATGGTGGGAATTACAGCTCAGGTGGAATCACCCTTGGCTACAGAACTTCTCCACGTAAATCTACGGAACCAAGAATGGGAGAAAACAACAAGGATCTTGAGGAAAATGGTCCAAAGGACATGTTGAGGAAGGAGTCCACTATTGAGTGGAAGCTGGAAGGTCACACCACAAGAGAAGAGTCACTATGAAGAGGATGAATATGAAGCTAGAAGATGAAAGGGCACAAGGAGCCAATTGTTATGATAAAGGAGAACATTTATGAAAGTAAATAAACAAACTGTCAAGTAGTTGCAAAGGGAGAGCTTGAAAGAAGAAGAAATAAGGCACGAGGAAGGGAGAGAGGAATGGTTGAGGTTTCCATGGCCTCTCGTCTGACAACCCAATGAAATTTGTAAGATCACATGAGACCATAGATCCCGTCTATCTTACTTTGTATGAAAATGAATAAAATAATTAGGGTTTTTTATATTCAACCCTTGTGCATGTGTATGGATGAATCTTGTATGATGTTATATTATTTTTTTATTGGCATGAATGGATGAAATTTAATTCTATTTCTTGAATGATTAAATCCCCGCGGAGAATAGTTATGTTGTGATATTGTGGTGCAGGTGGGAACAAGTTTGTAGAAGACTGTGCTTAGATTTGTGATCATTTACAGATGGACGCAGGTCTAGGAGAGACCATGTGATGGAATTATGGTTCTTTGTAGTTGGGTGTGACTAAATAATTTAATTCACTATGTATTTGCATTGTAATAGAGTATTGTTGTGGAGATAGTGTTGTAATTACATTACTGTGAGAACTGAGTGTAGGATGAGTGTTTCTATTTGAATATGAACTCGAGAGTAGAGATTTCTTGTTTGATCAAGGAAGTGTGTCTACATCCCATAGATGTGAAGCGTTTTCATATGGGGATGTTTCCTTGGTTTATGAGCTAACCATTGGTTTCAAGATTGTGTGGAATAACTTGAAGATTGGTGTTGTGATGAAGTAGCATAAAGAGGTTGAGAATACATAACTACTGAAGAATGTGTCATACAGGTTGTGATTCTTGAGTTGAAAAAAAAAAAACTCTCTATTTGTATAAAATGAAACCATCCAGATGCAACAAAAGAATGGTTGCAATTGTTGGCGCATGTCTCTCCTATAACTAGGAGTTTGAAGACCCAAGGTTCATTAATATTTGACCAACAAAATCCCAAGGTGTCGTCATATTCAATATTTAATCGAAGACTGAAGAAGGTCTCACTCGAGACGCCATGAGAATCACAAAGACCATTTGGTCTTGTGTTGGATGTGAAGGCATAATGCATACAATGAAAACTCTCAATATTTCATACATTCATTAATGCATAATACCATATTGAGTAATAAACATTAACCATTAACACATATATACATTCAACTCAACATACACATATTGAATTGTAGAGAGAAAAAATAAATTGTATTGCATTCATTAACCTTGAAAATGCATATAGATACATATTCATATCACATAGAACTAGGCTTATGTGCTCTGCTTCATTTAACATTCACTACATTCCACTACGCTATGCAATCTCTTGTCATTTTCCACACACATATGATTCTATTACAAAATCTCTTCATTACTCATACAAGACCCATCCAAAACGGATATAGAACTCATACATAATTTAACTCCTGACTAGACTCTCTTATTTTTGCACCTTTTTCTCTAGCTCCCTATCGATTTCTTCTCTACTCCACTTTCTTTGGTGATTTACATATCCACACGCTTCTTCTTCCCACATGCATCCCATGTATCCTCCTTGGATCATGGAAATCCTAACTAAATTGCTAGGCCATCCATAATATTTCCCACAATCCTTCTATTTATTCTTGTTCATCATTCAAGAATATTCCCAAAGATATTCTTTGATTTGGTCTTCATGTGGTATGTTCTAGATTTTTCGCACGTAGTACAAAACTTGGTTAACATGCACACCTTATTACTTTGGCTAGCGCAATTTTTGATGTTCCTTGCATCACATAGTGTATATGTGAGTGCAATGTTGATTTGTGGTGTGCACACAACTAACCCAAAACCTTGGGTTCCAACAGGCCCCCAAAAATGTTAGTTGACTTGTCCTCGAGTCAACGATGTTGTTCACATCTTGAGAGAGGTGGTGGAAATGACGAATACCATGACTTCCTAGAGAAATGGTGGAAAGTCCTTGTCAACCTGGTTAAATATCTCATATAGTCTCTCTATGAGATTGGAAATGCCTTTTGTATCATCCACCGTAACGTTTGAAGAATGAATATTAATCAGTTCAATTTGGGCTATCATAGGGGTCATCGATGTGTGTGATGTTATTAGCTGAGTATAGTGTCTCTCTTCTTTACCTGTCTCTTATAATGCAATGCCATAAATCATTTTTTATTCGGCATGGGATGTTGTGATCTGATGGATTTTACTGGAAATGGATGTCATTTCCATTGGATGTTCACCTAGGGGTAAGGAGGATATTTATTTTTATTGTTGCATGACTTCGACCTAAGTTGTTAGAATTTGGTCATCAATGGCCCAGACCTCTGGAGCATTATGGAGGTGGTTCCAAAGATTGAAATTGTACTTAACTAGACCTTCAAAGTAAGAAATTAGTTCCTTCCCTTTGGGCAATGCTTCTTAGCGAATGTTATTTTCTATTGTAACTCTGGGTTGTCTAGGGTGGAACGTTTGAGCTTCTCACGAAGATTGAGATTTCGTGTCTCCAATACCTAGATGTGCTTCTTGACTGTGTGAATTTTCTAAGGTGGATACATGTCTGTTTTCGCAGCCCCTAGCTAGGGTACGTGTGAATAAGCCTCATCTACTGAGCTGAGAATTTCTTTATGAACTGTGAGTAATTTTTCATGTTTTGTTTTCCTTTCAACGTGCACAATGACCTCCACAAGATGAAGTGATTGAAGATCATAACACGCAACCTCTACTTCTTGTCTCACTTGAATTTCCTATTGATTCTTCAATTGAGTATCCTTACAACATATTTCTCATGGTGTTGTTGCAGTTGATCATGTGACTGAATTTAGGGCTTGGTGCCTATCTCCAATATTTGTCATTATTGTAGTCATAAAATTATTCAGGTCCTTTGTAGGCACCTTCACGAGGTCAAGTTTGGTATTGATCGAGTCACCAAGGACAATGGACAATGGACTTACCCGCAAAATGCTTCTCTAGCTAGTTCCACCAACTTTCACGATTTGTTTCTCTTGAAGGGGAGAACCCAATGGTGATGCAATGGCCAATTGTTGACATAAGGTATCGAATTTTCCTGTGATGTCTTTTTGGAATACCTTCGACATTGTGAGATGCCCTCTAAGATCCATGACCAACTTGGAAATGGTGGTAACCATCTTCCCTATCTGTAGGATCGGGGTACCTGTATCCGTTCTTTTGTTTGTGATCATTTTTTGACACTTTCTGGGAACTTGACTAAGAAAGATGTTATGATACATGGATGGTGTGGGGACCTCTTCCTTGGTGTGAGTATTTTCTATTGGGGGAGAGGGTGTACGTTATTCCTTCATGTTGGGATCTAAATTGATTTTGGCAGGCCCTTCCATATCTAAGGGTTGTTTCCACTTGTAGACCATGTCTTCATCCTCCTCAAATTCCTCCTCAATTTTTATTTTCTCCTCCGGGATCTATTTGTCTTTTCCTTTGAAGGTGTCGACCTTTTGTGACTTAGATCCTGAGTTTTCTTATTTATTTAGGGATGCTTGTTCATCCCTTTTCATCTCTTGGTTTTTCTTTGTTTGTGTCTCGATTCATTCTTACTCGTATTCAAAATCAGGTTGATAGTCCTCGTGCCATTCTGTGACACCCAATTGGATTTCTTCCTTTATGATGCAAAAAGGGAGCATGGAAGTGGATTTTTTCTTGTCTCTGTCGGGGTAAATGAAAACGTTATGGAAATCACACTCAGATTCAAGATAGTATTTATACCTTTTCATAAGACGCTTTGGAATGTGAACCATTGTGTTAGCCTCTTGTATCGGCTGCATGAACCATTTATAAAAGGCCTTGTTATGCTTGGCCTATACTACCTATTCTTTGGTATAATGGAGTGTAAGTAATATCGGTGCAACAAATAGTGGCACACTAGCTGCATCCTCCTTGTGGCCTAGGGGGGGGGCACGACATAATCATGCCACACAATAAAATAACCTATATGTAGTGAAACTAATTTCCCAAGTTCTAGGCCTCTAAATAGTCCTCAACAAACAAATTTAGTAGATATCAAGCCTAAGCCATCTAGACCCCTATTGCACATCTCTCAGCGGCGACGACAACTCTAGTGGGAAATTCGTCCTTGTGGAATATCTTGATCATATTGCATACAAGATATTTCATCGTGAATCTGATTGTCGTGTTATTAATCTCTAGAATCTGACACCACAATTCCCTCTGTACATCCCAAATTTGGAGTAAATTTATTCTTGGTTTGCGTCTTTATCCTTAATGGTGTTGGCTAGGTCATTTCCCATTGTTGGAAAGCATGATAATCGATACATGGTATTCTTGTCCACTTGGTATGGTTGGTCAAGTCACAGATACCCTCTATGTAGCGGACTAAGAAAGAAGAACACAAAAGCTTGAACTATCGGGCTCCAACTGAAATGCGGGTAGTTGAATAGAGTTAGGACACTAGACTGGAGAAGGGGATTTTTAAATTTCTAAATGATTATCTTCTTCATTCGATCATGACACTGAATTATCTGTGCATATTTATCGAACTACAATTGAGGAAACTAAGTCACATTGCGGACATTGTGATCAGTAAACCACATCATCAGAACTTTTCCTAACTTAGGGACTGTAATACTTACATTGGACAAAATTATAGGCTCTAGTACTGATTTCGCCTTAGTGGATTTGACCTTTCGTCTCGTATGTGGATTATTTGGGGAGGCCTTTCTAGTCTAGAACTATATCACGCTTTTAACTTGGACTGTTAGCTCAGACAACTCCGGTAACGGATTACACTATTGAACTTTCTTTAATGGTATCTTGGAACTTATTTCCTCATCTTTGGACCTATTCTTCACTTGGCTGGGAGAAAATGTTATCAAAGTAAATTGTGTATGTGATGTTAAATATATGCAAGGTGATATGCCCTTGATGGTACGAGTTGTTAAGTAGTCATAATTTTTTTTTTTTTTGACATGCCCCCATATAAATATCATGCACTACAAGGCCATCTTACCATAATTGTTCTCTTTTACCACCTGTTGTAGGAAAATCTGCCTGCGGACAAGTAGATCGACCTCTAAGGCTTGACCTTAACCCTAGACAGAAAAGTGCTTATCATGGACACTGAATTTCTTTCGAATCTATCTAAGCCTAATGCATGAGAAGGAAGAATAACA
>ML778819.1:12059-36766 GCA_009831015.1 Picea engelmannii
TGGTGACTCGATCAATACCAAACTTGACCTCGTGAAGGTGCCTACAAAGGACCTGAATAATTTTATGACTACAATAATGACAAATATTGGAGATAGGCACCAAGCCCTAAATTCAGTCACATGATCAACTGCAACAACACCATGAGAAATATGTTGTAAGGATACTCAATTGAAGAATCAATAGGAAATTCAAGTGAGACAAGAAGTAGAGGTTGCGTGTTATGATCTTCAATCACTTCATCTTGTGGAGGTCATTGTGCACGTTGAAAGGAAAACAAAACATGAAAAATTACTCACAGTTCATAAAGAAATTCTCAGCTCAGTAGATGAGGCTTATTCACACGTACCCTAGCTAGGGGCTGCGAAAACAGACATGTATCCACCTTAGAAAATTCACACAGTCAAGAAGCACATCTAGGTATTGGAGACACGAAATCTCAATCTTCGTGAGAAGCTCAAACGTTCCACCCTAGACAACCCAGAGTTACAATAGAAAATAACATTCGCTAAGAAGCATTGCCCAAAGGGAAGGAACTAATTTCTTACTTTGAAGGTCTAGTTAAGTACAATTTCAATCTTTGGAACCACCTCCATAATGCTCCAGAGGTCTGGGCCATTGATGACCAAATTCTAACAACTTAGGTCGAAGTCATGCAACAATAAAAATAAATATCCTCCTTACCCCTAGGTGAACATCCAATGGAAATGACATCCATTTCCAGTAAAATCCATCAGATCACAACATCCCATGCCGAATAAAAAATGATTTATGGCATTGCATTATAAGAGACAGGTAAAGAAGAGAGACACTATACTCAGCTAATAACATCACACACATCGATGACCCCTATGATAGCCCAAATTGAACTGATTAATATTCATTCTTCAAACGTTACGGTGGATGATACAAAAGGCATTTCCAATCTCATAGAGAGACTATATGAGATATTTAACCAGGTTGACAAGGACTTTCCACCATTTCTCTAGGAAGTCATGGTATTCGTCATTTCCACCACCTCTCTCAAGATGTGAACAACATCGTTGACTCGAGGACAAGTCAACTAACATTTTTGGGGGCCTGTTGGAACCCAAGGTTTTGGGTTAGTTGTGTGCACACCACAAATCAACATTGCACTCACATATACACTATGTGATGCAAGGAACATCAAAAATTGCGCTAGCCAAAGTAATAAGGTGTGCATGTTAACCAAGTTTTGTACTACGTGCGAAAAATCTAGAACATACCACATGAAGACCAAATCAAAGAATATCTTTGGGAATATTCTTGAATGATGAACAAGAATAAATAGAAGGATTGTGGGAAATATTATGGATGGCCTAGCAATTTAGTTAGGATTTCCATGATCCAAGGAGGATACATGGGATGCATGTGGGAAGAAGAAGCGTGTGGATATGTAAATCACCAAAGAAAGTGGAGTAGAGAAGAAATCGATAGGGAGCTAGAGAAAAAGGTGCAAAAATAAGAGAGTCTAGTCAGGAGTTAAATTATGTATGAGTTCTATATCCGTTTTGGATGGGTCTTGTATGAGTAATGAAGAGATTTTGTAATAGAATCATATGTGTGTGGAAAATGACAAGAGATTGCATAGCGTAGTGGAATGTAGTGAATGTTAAATGAAGCAGAGCACATAAGCCTAGTTCTATGTGATATGAATATGTATCTATATGCATTTTCAAGGTTAATGAATGCAATACAATTTATTTTTTCTCTCTACAATTCAATATGTGTATGTTGAGTTGAATGTATATATGTGTTAATGGTTAATGTTTATTACTCAATATGGTATTATGCATTAATGAATGTATGAAATATTGAGAGTTTTCATTGTATGCATTATGCCTTCACATCCAACACAAGACCAAATGGTCTTTGTGATTCTCATGGCGTCTCGAGTGAGACCTTCTTCAGTCTTCGATTAAATATTGAATATGACGACACCTTGGGATTTTGTTGGTCAAATATTAATGAACCTTGGGTCTTCAAACTCCTAGTTATAGGAGAGACATGCGCCAACAATTGCAACCATTCTTTTGTTGCATCTGGATGGTTTCATTTTATACAAATAGAGAGTTTTTTTTTTTTCAACTCAAGAATCACAACCTGTATGACACATTCTTCAGTAGTTATGTATTCTCAACCTCTTTATGCTACTTCATCACAACACCAATCTTCAAGTTATTCCACACAATCTTGAAACCAATGGTTAGCTCATAAACCAAGGAAACATCCCCATATGAAAACGCTTCACATCTATGGGATGTAGACACACTTCCTTGATCAAACAAGAAATCTCTACTCTCGAGTTCATATTCAAATAGAAACACTCATCCTACACTCAGTTCTCACAGTAATGTAATTACAACACTATCTCCACAACAATACTCTATTACAATGCAAATACATAGTGAATTAAATTATTTAGTCACACCCAACTACAAAGAACCATAATTCCATCACATGGTCTCTCCTAGACCTGCGTCCATCTGTAAATGATCACAAATCTAAGCACAGTCTTCTACAAACTTGTTCCCACCTGCACCACAATATCACAACATAACTATTCTCCGCGGGGATTTAATCATTCAAGAAATAGAATTAAATTTCATCCATTCATGCCAATAAAAAAATAATATAACATCATACAAGATTCATCCATACACATGCACAAGGGTTGAATATAAAAAACCCTAATTATTTTATTCATTTTCATACAAAGTAAGATAGACGGGATCTATGGTCTCATGTGATCTTACAAATTTCATTGGGTTGTCAGACGAGAGGCCATGGAAACCTCAACCATTCCTCTCTCCCTTCCTCGTGCCTTATTTCTTCTTCTTTCAAGCTCTCCCTTTGCAACTACTTGACAGTTTGTTTATTTACTTTCATAAATGTTCTCCTTTATCATAACAATTGGCTCCTTGTGCCCTTTCATCTTCTAGCTTCATATTCATCCTCTTCATAGTGACTCTTCTCTTGTGGTGTGACCTTCCAGCTTCCACTCAATAGTGGACTCCTTCCTCAACATGTCCTTTGGACCATTTTCCTCAAGATCCTTGTTGTTTTCTCCCATTCTTGGTTCCGTAGATTTACGTGGAGAAGTTCTGTAGCCAAGGGTGATTCCACCTGAGCTGTAATTCCCACCATTTCTTATGTAGAGACACATTACTTCTCAGCACGAATCCATGCATCCATCCTATAGTAGCGCTCCCATCTACTCCACTTCCGCAATCTGCAATATTATTACTATCTCCATAAATCTTGTCACTTTTTGTATCTTGTCACGTTCTACAACCATTCATAACTTATAGCAACCAATCACTGTTGTAGCGACACTATCACATTTCACAGTCACCTTCACCAGGTCATCCCAGAATGATTTCGATTTCAATGCTCCTGCATCATACCTCAAAGATAACCTTGACTTAATATTATATTTTGTGGGGCGTAACTTAAAAGTGTGAGGTTAATGTTTTAATTCTATGGTAAGATTGACAAGTGTGTGAAGCACAAGAGCATATGCATAGTACAATTCTTTTTTCTTATTAAAGATATACTCATTGATGGACACTGATTAGGTTAGACATTTAGAGTTTTGAGTAAATTGCAATACTGTGAAAATGAGAATGGGGATATAGAAAGTTTTAAAAGAAATCAACATAGCTATATTGAAAAGAGGAGGATCACAACTTGATCTTGAAGTTCTCCACAAATTTTTCAAACCATTTTTTTAATAAAGACAATGCTAATTAAGTTAAAATAATTTGTGAAATATATATAGAAATTATTATATTTATTATATTGGTTTGAGTGTACATATTAGTCTTATAAATTGGAATAATAAAACTAGTAGTTTATTTAAAAAATATTTCATTATTGATCATAAATAAAATATTTCAATCTCCACCTTAAGTAAAATATTTTTGTATTATTTATTTATCTATCTATCTATATAACATAATTAAAATGTTAATTGAATTTAGTTGGGGTGGTTGGGAGGAATTGTTACCCTCCAAAGGACTTAAATTTTCATAAGTAACATGTCAAGCTTATATATATATATATATATATATATAAACAAATATTTTTCCATTAATAGTTCTTCCTTCATCTCATATGGAGTTGACATTTAAGAAAAAAGAAAATATTTATAAAGAATTACACATCTCCATCATAATATACAGCCTGAGTGGGCCTAATGGTTAAGAACATGTGTTTCCTCTTAAGAGGTCACAAGTTCAAAGATGGAGATGTGTAATTCTTTTTGTTATCAAGATGGAGTTGACCTTATGACAAAGATGTGTGTGTGTGTATAAAGAAAGTTTTTTTTTCTATTAATATTTTTGTGATGCCATGTGTTAACTCCATATTAAGCATTGAAGGAAATACACATCTCCCTCATACTTGAGTGTAGAAAGCACCTATCCTTGATATAAAATTATTTTACTTAAGGTGAATATTGAAATATTTTATTTATGGCACACATTGAAATATTTTTTTATCAAATATTTTTTTATCAAATCCATATTAAACATTGAAAGAATTACACAAAGCCCTTTCCACTGAATAAGAATTCTTTTACTTTCAATTACTTTATATATAGAGAGAGACATTGAAATATTTTACTTAAAGTAGACTTTGAAATAATTTATTTATGGTCTAAATTGAAAAGTTTTTTTGTTATTAATATTTTTTTGATGTTGTGTGCCAATTTTATATTAAACATTAAGGAATTGGATTAAGAAATTTTTTACTATCAATTATCTTATCTATATTAATATAAAATTATTTTAGTTAAAATAATTATTGAAATATTTTATTTATAACTAATTTAATATTTTTTATTAATAATTTTAAATTTTTATTATTATTATTTTTGAAAACCATGTAAAAATATTATTTTTTTAAATCTAAAACAAAAGAATATTTTAAAAACTTAAAAATATAAATTTTAAAAAACTTCCCCTCCACTCCATATAATATTATTTTTAATAATTCTTTGTTGAATATATCAAGTTGATCATATTTTGAATAACTTCTAGATGTTTGTCCATTGATTCATACAAATTTAAATATCAAATACTTTATATATCAATACCTACGTAAAATAAAATATTTGAATACAGTAAAATTACGTCTATGAAACAATGGACGCATTCAAATAAATTGTCTCATATGCTTGGTACGATTTGCAAATCCACGGAAAGTTCGGGCAGTCTTGGCATCCTTTGAATCGGTCATACTGGTGCGAAAATCGTTCTAAGACTTGAAGCAGACTTTAACATACAACCTCTCTAACGGCCATGGCCAACAGATTCCTCTGGGCCTCTCTCTTGCTATTGTGTTGATCATATTTTCTATTAATATAAATAAAGTTTCCTCCTGCCAGAACTTTCTTCCCAAGGGTCTGGTTGCTTCCCAAGGACAGACAGAGTAGACATGAATACAGCCTCTGTAACTCCAATGGCCACCAGAGTCCTCCTGAGCTTACAGGGAAAGCATCCATGGTCTTTCGGCATGGTTATATCTATCGTTATCGTGTTGATCATGTGAATGCAACGTTGAGTAGTCTTCGTCTGGACAGCATTGAGGACGCATCCCAGAGCAGGTTTAATATTTCAGAGTATGGCCAAAGTCCTAACCAAATATATGCCCTCCTCCAATGCAGGGGAGATGCCACCGTCGACCAATGCTACAATTGTTCACAGCAAGCAAAAATTGCAGTTCTACAGGATTACGTTGGTAGTAGAGTTTGGTCCAAGTTCTGCTTCTTACTTAATGGAAACTAATAACTTTATTGGACCACGGGATACTAATGGAAAGAATGAAACTAATCATGGATATGGGTCATAGATTAATGATAACTAATAACTTTATTGGACAACTGGATACTAATGGAAAGAATGAAACTAATTATGGATATGGGTCATAGATTAATGACTTACACTACAGAGTTAATCCTGAAAATAATATCTAATATCTTGTACTGCCTAAGCCCCTATATGATTAAATAATAAGAGGGAAGGGAGCTCTAACTCGATAGTTCATAAGGCACAATACTTGCTAAGGTTTTGCAAATGGGGTAGCAAGCTAAGTGGGCTTGATTGTGGGGAAAACTCCACAAACTCCACAGTTAAGCGCGCTTGAACCAGAGGCGTCTTGGGATACCGGGTGCAAGCCCCAGAAGTGATGATTGATGTTATGTGATTGATTTCGTTGGTTTCAATCCCACTTCTTCACCCATGTGAGCATCACCGAATGCAATGAGTGCTAAGTGGACTATTCAAATCATGAGAATTATTGGTCAGTTGCGACTAATACTCATGGATATGGGTCATAAATTAATGACTTACACTACGCAGTTAATCCAGAAAATAATATCTAACATTTTTTTTGCAATATCGATATTATCAATAGCAGCCCTAGCCCTTATGTTTTTGTGATAGTTGCTCGGCATGTTTTGTCCAGTTTGGCATCTAATATTTCGTCTGGATCTTCAAAGAATCGATACACTTCAGGCTCAACTCTAGACCTCTCATGTCGTCGTATCTACACTCTGGCCTAATGTTGGGGAGATATAAACCTCGACGACTGCAATACTTGTCTTTCAACAACAATCGATATACTGTTCCAACCTAATGACATAGGATCTGGAGCTCGGGGTTTGACTGGAAACTGCATTGTTCAATATGATTTGAAATCTTTCTTTAGCAATCCTCCACTACCACCGTCACAATGGCTACAAAGGTCAAGTTCAAGCAAAATACCCATAATTTTAGGTGTTCTCAGTGGCTTGGTTATCCTCACGTTAATGGTATGGTTGTTTACAACTCGAAGAAGATTGAAGTCTTCCATATTTGGAAGGCATGCAGAATTACGTACTACAGTTCATGCCCATACGTATTAGTAGGACTTCAAATACTTATCATGTTGAGTATGTAGGTTTCCATATCTTGTCTCGTCATAATTGAAGTACATTTTTCTAGATATAACTCTCGGTTTTAGAAAGTCCATATTTTCTAGTGATTCATTTTGTTATATATTCTTGTTTGTACCAGAATGCCTTGTGCACTTTCCTAGTTTTGTATTGTGCACTATTATAGTGTCATTCTTTTTTGTGTGTCTTGAAATCGTTGTCTAGAGGTTGTTGGTTAGGGTCATCTTTACTATTCTTTTGTTGTTGCATATTTGCAGACTTGAATTCCCATTTGTTCTAGTGCATAAATTTCTTCTTGATTTTGAGAGCATATCGATACACAACTCTCAATGATGAGATTGTTAGGAAATCCATTTCGGTTTAGATGTACCTATGTAGAGCCCCATGGTATTTCAGAACCAGATGTTGCTCAGAGTCTTTCATACCCATCTTGGTGCACAAGGTATGGAAAGTATTTGTGAAATATGACACTGTTTGGCTCTTCTATTGTCGCGATGTGGTCCATATCATGTACTAGTCCTCATAGTTTTCCACGAGATAGTATTGTTCTTTGATCACATCCACAAAAAATCTCAAGTGGGCTCAACCCCATATATTCCATATTCCTCTGTGAAACTTTGCTCCCAGTAAGTTTTCCACCATTGTTTGACATATGGGAGAGTCTTGGGGACTGCAAAGGTGATCTTTTCTCTCTCAATTTTTTTTTGAATAGAGAAATAACCTTCTAATAGATTTAACTATTTTTCTAGGGAATCCGCATCTATCTAACCTTCAAATATGTGAATATCAAAATTAACTTGTACTTTGAAGTGAGAGGTTCCTCCAAAATGGTTGCTTGATGAAGATGTGTCTATTTCTATCGGCAGACGTTGAAGGATGTGTGCAAAATTATCCATCATTTCGTCCCCCAGTCACACGAGAGCTTGCTCGAGAAACAGGTTAATAGAATCTTCTGCTTCGTCATTTTTCTTTTCTATCGCCATTGAGGCTTTCTTGGGCATGCAAGAGTGATTGTCCTCAAGAGAGACAAACTCGAGACCCAACTGGCTATACTCGGACCTTGTTAGGGACATGCAATGAAAAACAATCAAGAGCAACCTGCTCTGATACCAATCATCCATATTATTTTCGAAACGAAATGAAAGCAAAGAAATTAAAATGAAATACTCATGAAAGTTGTCAAAAACAGAGAAATACAACAATACTTGATTTCTATTAATGAAGAATTGTAAAGAGACTCTAAAAATACAGAGTGAAAGACTCGCTAGAATGTTGGCAGCTTTATCTCTGAGGAGAGATGTGAATGCTATGCTTATTCACCAGAAGATGATGACAATGAGGATCTAAAGGCCTTTTTATGATAAACATGAATGCCAAAACCCTAGACATCCAAAAACCTAACCCTAGGAGATGAAACGCCAAAATTCATATGGGCCCGGTTTGGGTAAGTTAGTACATAAACTTCCTGGGGTTGTAACTTTTGGATACGATCTCCATTTTAGGCATGTGATAGTCTGTCTGAAAGTTATTTTCGAGAAATACACATTACGCCGGCAAACTGTGACTCTGTCTACAGTTTGAGTGTGGGGAGCCAAAAAAACACAGTCTAGGGCCCCAAAATGACCCTGGAATTACAACAAGATGTGTTAACATGAAAAAATACTTGAAATAAGTTAGTTGGATTAGGTGGGAGGCCACTAGTATCCCCATGGAAGATGTGTAGAGATTCAAATATCCCCTAAAGTGTAGAACCCACAATTACAAACAAGTACAGAAGAACGTGTTGCACAAAAAACTGACAAGAGGAGCTAGTTGGAATAGGTGGGTGGCCACCAATATTCACCTGGATCAATCCTCCCCCCTTAGGAAGCAATGGTCTCCATTGTGTTGAGTTCCCAAGGAAGAGGGGAAAGCATTTATTGAAACTGAATCTTGGTGAGTTGCGTGGATTGTTGGAGAAGTTGTGCTTCTTGGCTTGTGGAAGACTTCCATAAACCTATTGCTGGAAGGGTTGAATCTATTACACCAACCTATTGTCTTTGGGTTGTATGGGGCATTGTGTAGGCACCATTGTAGGTGAAGATAAAATATCTTCCATCTCTTCGACAATCTATTTTTGTTGTATAAAAGGTGTTGAGGGTGTAGTGGTTGTAGTGATCTTGTGTGCATCCTTTGAACATATTGTGAAGAGGATGGATTTTGCAATATGAGATATTACCTTGCAGTGTTGTTTTGGTGGAGTAGTAGTCAGAACTATCTCTGGTATCCTGTAGAGTTGACCTCCCAGAGTAATAATGACACTACGGGGTCTAGAATCATAGACAACATGATGTTTCCACATATATGGTCAGCACAAAACAACATCAAAAACATCAAGAGGGGAAATATCATAAACTACCTCATCCTTGAAAGGATGTATGCCATATGACAAGCGACATTGTTTGTTGATGCGAGATCACATCCCTAGTGAAGCCACCTGATGTTGTATGGTTTCGAGTGTGGTGTTGTCGACAACCCCAACTGTTTGACGACCTTAGTTGAGATGAGGTTCTTATGTCTATCGTTATCAATAATAAAATGCAATGGGGTCCCCTTCACCCACATCTATGAATGGAAGAGACACTTTCCCTCTTCGGGATCTACTAGTTCTTATAGTTGAATTGTTGTGGTCATGACCGTAGCAGTGGGGTCTGCGTCGATGATCTGTCTATTTTCAATATTTTATGGATCAGATTCTAAATCAGGGTTCAGCTCCGTGTCTTTGACCTCAGCCACCAATGACTGTTTCAATTGACATTCATCGGTGTTGTGTCAGGGGATTTTGTGGAAGTCACATCAGTTCCTAATGTCATTCTTCATCTTTAATTTACCTATTTTTTCATGTGTCTTGGACTGGTTATCTAGAGTTTGTTGGTTAGGGCCATATTTACCATGTTTTGGTTGTTACATATTTGCTAACTTGAATTCCCATTTGTTCTGGTGCCTAAATTTCTTCTCAATTTTGATAGCATATTGATAGGAAGCTCCCAATGATGAGATGTTTAGGAAATCCATTTCAGTTTGGATGTACCTATGTAAAGACCAATGGTATTTTAGAACCAGATGTCACTCGGAGTCTTTGATACCTATCTTGGTGCGCAAGGTGTGGAAAGTATTTTTGAACTCTGGCACTGTTTGTCTCTTCTCTTATTGCAGTGTGGTCCATCTCATGTGCTGGTCTTCATAGTTATCAACAAGATAGTATTGTTCTTTGACCATATCCACAAAACAATCCTAAGTGGGCTCAGCCCCATATATTCCAGATTCCTTTGTGGAAATTTTCTCCCAGTAAGTTTCCCACCAATGTTTGACATGGGAGAAATCCTTGAGGAGTGCGAAGGTGATCTTTTCCCTGTCAAAAAATTTTTGAACAGAGAAATAACCTTATAATAGATTTAACCATTTTTCTAGGGCATCTGCATCTATGTGACCTTCAAATATGAGAATATAAAAAATAACATGTACCTTGAAGGGAGAGGTTCCTCCAAAATGGCCGCTTGATGAAGATGCACCTGTTGCTATCGACAGACATTGAAGGATGTGTGCAAAATTATCCATCATTTCGTCCCTCTATCATGAGAGATCTTGCTCAAGGAATAGGCTAATAGAATCTTTTTCTCTTTCATTTTTATTTTCTGTCATTGAGGGTTTCTTAGGCATGCGATAGTGAATGTCCTCAAGAGAGAAAAAATCTAGACACAATTGGATATACTCGGATCTCATCGAGGACCTGCAATGAAAAACGATCAAGAGAAGCCTGCTCTGGTACCACTGATCCATATTATTTTTGAAACAAAATGAAAGGAGATAAATTACAATGAAATACTCATGATAATTGCCAGAAAAAGAGAAATACAAGAATACTTGATTTCTATTAATGAAAGAATTGTAAAGAGACTGTAAAAATACAGTGTGCAAGACTCGCTAGAATGGTGGCAACTTTATCTCTAAGAAGAGATGTGACGACTAGGCTCATTCGCTAGAAGATGATTACAATGAGGCTCTGAAGGCCTTTTTATGATAAACATGAATGCCAAAACCCTAGACATCCAAAAACATAACCCTAGGAGATGAAACACCAAAAGTCACATGGGCCCCATTTGGGTAAGTTAATACAATAACTTCTCGGGGTCGTAACTTTTTCATATGATCTTTGTTTTGGGCGCGTGATAGCCCGTTGGAAAGGTCTTTTCAAGAACTATGCATTATGCTGTCAAACTGTGAATTTGTCTAGAGTTTTACTGTGGCGAGCCAAAAAAACATTGTTTAAGGCCCTAAAACAACCCTAGAATTACAACAAGATGTGCTGACATGAAAACATACAAAATAAGCTAGTTGGATTAGGTAGGAGGCCACCAATATCCCCCTGGAATATGTGTAGGGAGTCAGACATCCCTAAAACTATAGAAACCACAATAACAAACATGTACAGAAGAACGTGATGCAATAAAAACTGACAAGAGGAGCCATTTGGAACATGTGGGTGGCCACCAATATCCACCTAGATCAATATACTTAATTACATGTTGTATGTTACACATGTGTTTATTTACTTTACATTTATGCATGATTATGTGTATGTTAACATAAAGTAGATGAATTTATTAAGAATGAAAGTTTTGGGTGGAATGACCCAACTTGGGTGGTCGGGGGTCTGTTACAAATTGGTATCAGAGCCCAGGATTTTAACTTTGAACTTGGATGGGCCACGAATGTGGAATTTGAAGTAAATTTTCCATAGATATTGGATGTATAGATTGCCATAGGGGCCCTGAAAGAGCTCCTGGGTGGTGCACGACAATGAACCTCCAAGTCCTTTGGAGTTTGTGAATTTAGAGAAGTTTACGTTTTGTTTAGAAGAAGGGGTCGAAGCCCAAAGTTATGAAGTCCTAGAGTGATTTTCATCCATAGATTATCCAGGAGGAGGAGGGTCATGGATTTTCCCCAAGTAGTTCGACGGTTCAGAGTTCAGGGAAATTGGTTGAAGTGCACACATAATGGACTTCCTCATGAATTCCCAAAGTTCGGAACCAATCCAAACCATCCATTCCCAAAGACACATGTCCGCAAATCAACTTTTTTGACATTCGACAGTTTAGAGGTTAAGTTAAGTTCAACAACAAAATATTTTGAAGCCCAAAGTACAGAAGTCTCGGAGCCCCAAAGTAATGAAGCTCCCGGGAACACGTATTCAAAAATTATATGTTCATATGATTGGTTTCAATCTAGCGAGGAATACTTCAGAGTCCTGGAGCCTTAAAGTCTTGAATATTCGGGAAACACTTGTTCGAAAGTTCGACATTCAAGAGAAATAGAGTGTGTTATTGTTGGATCTCCTGAAGGCCAAATTTCTAAAGTTTTGGAGTGTAATTGTGACATGGAAGGATGATGTCACCGAGGGTGATGTGGATCTCCTCTAAATTTTCCACGTGTCACTTGTTTTTGTACAATTTACGGGCGCTTGGTACCAATTGATACCTGACACGTGTCACTTGTCGGTCGAGCCACGTGTGACTACATTAATTGTTTGACAGTCGAGCAAAGGAGATCATCTTATTTTCTGGTTCGATGTTATGGTATTTTGAAGTGTTCTAAGGTAAAAATTTTTGAAGTCTTGAAGCACCGAAGTACCGAAACTCCAGAGTAGCCTAGTTCGGGAATTCAGAGTTCAGAAGAAATGGAGAGTAGTGTTGAGGAAAGCTCCAAAGTCCCAAAGCACCAAAGTCCCAAAGCTCCGGGAAGTGACTGTTTCATAGTTAGGTGTTCGGGAGGAACGTTGTGTTGAGTCAAGAAATCCCCCAAAGCCTGGAGCTACTAAGTGTCGAAGCACGGATTGTGATGTAGCATGATGACATAACTTGGGATAACATGGAACTCCTCTAGGCATGCCACATGTCATATGGTTTTGTACTTTTACAGCGTCTGTTGTACCAATAGAAATATGACATGTGTCACTCGACGGTGAGGCCACGTGTCACCACCTTAATTGATGACGGTTGTAATAAGTGGACCCGGAAAGGTTCATAAGTTTGAGAATTTGGCATTCAGAGGAAATGTTGGAAGATTTTATGGAATCTTTCAAAGCCCAAAGTTGCGGAGTGCCGAAGTGACACGACGTAATGATGTCACCATGAGCGACATGGAATTGTTCGAAAATTCGACATTCGGGAGATTTGAAGGGTGATGTAGAAGAAACCTCAAAATACCCAAAGTCTCAAATCCTCGAAGTCCCAGAGTGTCGGAGAGATGTGACATGCATATGTCACCTAGGGTGACATGGACCCATTCCAGGCATGACACGCGTTAACCTGATTTATGTTTTTCACATGCTATTCATACCAGTTAGAACATGACATGTGTCATCCATTAGATGAAGCCACGTGTCCACTTCATAACTCTTCCATGTGTCACACTGATACGTGGATGTTGGCTAGAACTCGACGATTCATTAGTCTGACGATCGGGTAAAAAAAAGAAAGAAGGAAGCACAAAGCTCCGAAGAGCTTCACCAGTTTGGACTTTAGAGGAATTATAGAGTACTGTAGTTCGGAACCTCGAAGCTCCAAAGAGGTACCCTACCAAAGTCGACCACTTCGACATACGGGGAAAATGAGTGAAGAAGGAAGGAAAAAATTTGAAGCCCAAATTTTCGAAGCCCCAAAGTTCCCTGGGCTCTGGATAAGCACCTGTCTACATGCGCTTGGTTACAACCTGTGGTCAAATGTGGTTGGGGGATGAAGAAAAAGGGGCTAGTGCCCAAAAACTATGTTAAAGAAGGAAAAATGGGTTAGGAAGGAAGCTCATGGGTTTTTTCTGGTTCAAATCTGCATCAGAAGATGTACTGAAGACTTGGGAACTTCAAGGCTTTGAAAGTTTAGGCTTCGAAGGTTTTCCTTCCTTATTCACTCATTTTACCTGAATGCCAAAGTGGCCAGCTTCCAGACGATACCTCTTCGGAGATTTGGGGCTCTAGGATTCAGGGTTCCTGACTTCAGTACTTTGTACTTCCCCCGAAGGCTGAACTGGCGAAGCTATATGGAAATTCACGCTTCCTTCTTTCTTTATTTTACATGATTGTAGAACTAATGGACCACGGAGGTCTAGTCAACATCCATATATCAGTGTGCCACATGGAAGAGTTATGGAATGGACACGTGGCTCCATCCAATGCATGACACATGTCATGTTGTAATTGGTACGAATGGCATGTGAAAAAAACAAATCCGGTTGACACATGCCATGCTTAGAATGGGTCCACGTCACCCTAGGTGACGTTTGCATGTCACGTCTCTCCGACGCTTCGGGACTTCAGAGATTTGGGACTCCGTGTCTTCGGAGGTTTATTCTACATCACCCTTCAAAGCTCTCAAATGCTAAATTTCCAAATATTTCCATGTCACTCATGGTGACATCATTACGTCGTGTCACTTCGACACTCCAGAGATTCAGGCTTTGTACGATTCCATAACTTCTTCCAACATTTCCTCCAAGCAAAAAATTCCTGAAATTTTGAACCTTATGGGGTTCACTTAATACAACGATCATAAATTAAGGTAGTGACATGTGGCCTCACTATCGAGTGACACATGTTGGATCTCTATTGGTAGAAAAGGGCTTGTAAAAGTACAAAACCAGATGGCACGTGGCATGCCTAGAGGAGGTCCACATCACCCCAGGTGATGTCATCATGCCATGTCACAATCTGTGCTTTGGAACTTCGTAGATCCAGGCTTCGGGGGATTTCTAAACTCAACACAATGTTCCTCCCGAATGCCAAACAACCGAACATTTGCTTCCCAAAGTTTCAAGACTTCAGGGCTTCGACACTTCATAGCTTTCCTAAACACTACTCCCCATTTTTTCCGACATTTGAACTCCCAAACTATGCTACTCCGGAGTTTTGGGACTCTGACTCTTTGGGACTTCAAGAGACTTTAACTTACAACACTTCAAAATACCTGAACGTAGAACCGACGAATACGATGATCTCCTTTGCTCGAATGTCAAACAATTAATGTAGTAACACGTGGCCCCACCGATGGACGACACATGTCAGGTCTCAATTGGTACCAAGGGCCTGGAAATGGTACAAAAACAAGTGACACATGGAAAATTTAGAGGAGATCCACATCACCCTCAATGATGTCATCTTTCCATGTCACAGTTGCACTCTGAAACTTCAGAACTTCAGAATTTCGGCCTTCAGGAGATACAACACTAGCACACTTTATTTCTCCTGAATGTTGAACTTTCGAACAATGGTTTCCCAGAGCTTCGGGACTTCGGGGATCCGAGACTCTGGAGGATTCCTCGCCATATTAAAATGAATCATTCGAACGTTGAATTTCTGAATACGTGTTCCCCATAGCCTCAGGACTTCGGGGCTCTGGGACTTTGCTACTTTAGGCTTCCAAATATTTTTTTGTTGAACTTAATTTAACCTCCGAACTATCGAATGTCAAACAAGTTGATCTCCAGACACATGTCTCTGGTAATGGAAGGTCTATATTGGTTCCGAACATTGGGACTTCGGGAGGAAGCCCATTCTGTCTGCACTTCAACCAATTTCCCCGAACTCCAAACCGCTGAAATACTTAGGGAAAATCCACAACCCTGTCTGTGTGCTCTTGGTTAAATCCTGCAGTAAAATGCAGTTGGGGGCTATTGCCCGAAAATTGTGTTAAAGAAGGAAAAAGGGGTTACGAAGGAATCTTTTGGATTTCGTCTGGTTCAGACCTGCATCAGAATAGGTACTGAAGACCTGGGAACTTTATGATAGGATCCAACAAAAAAAATAAGAGCCTTTTAACTTAGAGGAAAGAGATCAACTATACAAGGAGTACATCAGAGAAAAAAAACAAGTTTTAAAGGACCATAGATTTCTACTCAAAGCTCGGAATTGAGAAAGGAAACAGTCATTGGAAATATGTTGGACAAAAAAACGTAACTATTCACCCATAAAAGTGAATAGAATAGACAATTTCACAGAAAATCAGAGGAAAGAAATCTGATATATTATTGAACCAAAATGGTTCATATTTTTCTTGAAATTGTTAAGTCAATTAACCTGACAATGTTCTGTTCGCTACACATTTTGCAGAATTAACAATAAATTGATCAGATCAGATTCAGTATAGAGTGCAGAGGGATGGGAGATACAAAGGGGACCTATAGTGAGGAAGATGAGATCAGAGGAATGGATGTCCATTTGGGTATTGAAGGAACAAACTCCAATGTACATGGAGAGGAAAAGGATGATAACATGAATATGGCATAAACCATTAGATATTTGCAGAAATATATCCAAAGTCACAAGTATGATAATGAAAGGATTATGAAATCCAAAGAGCACCAGGAAGACTTTAATATGAATAATGAAGATCCTGGACATAATTGAAAAGAAATTGGATAAGGAGAGTGGCTCCAACAAATTAGGATGCCACAAGTCCCCTGATTAGAAGACAAGAACAAGGAGTGGTATTAGACATCATCATCTCTCCCAAAGACATTCCAATAGGAGAGCACACAACAACTCAATTCCATCTCCTGTCAAGAAGCATCATAAAAGGTTTGGAGTGGATGAACTGCAAGGAGAAATGAAAAAAATTAAACCTCCTTCTATTGATGGTGAACACAAGAATGATGAAGATGTTGAGACATGGATGCTAGGCATGAGGAAGTACTTCCAATTGCATAATTGTTCTTCTCATGCAGAAGGAAGAATTTATATCTACCATCTTAAAGGAAAGGCATCCATGTGGTGGGACCAACTTTTGCAAGTGCAGCACATTAAAGATAAAAATATGTCTTGGAAGGAATTAAATAAGCATTTTGAGAAGAAATACTTAACCATGAGGTATTATGACAAAAATATGAAAGAGTTATTTGAACTCAAACTAGGAAGCATGACCATTGATGAGTATGAAAGGAAATTTTTAGAACTGTTGAAGTATGTCTCCTTCATCAAGGATGATACTATTAAGATTCAAAGGTATCTGAGTGGGATGCCATCCTTTATCAGTGATAAGATTCAATATGATGATCCCAAGACATTGGAGGAAACCATAAGAAGATCCAAGTGCTTATATGATCAGCATAATGGAAATCCTACCTTCCAAAGAGCTTGGGAAGACAAGATGAAGTTCAAGATGGAATAAGGAAAGAAGATGAACAAACCACCCTTCTTTAGAAACAGTTCTCAGGGACAAAAAACCCATAGAGAACCCAGAATGACTAAGATAGGTGGGAAAAGGCCAAGGCAGACACCCATTCAATGTTGGGGTTGTAAAGGAGATCATTTGTATAGAGGTTGTACTCATATAAAAGATAAAGTGAGAGTTGTCCACAATGTACAACAAGCCGAAACAGTGGAGGACATGTGAAAAAGTGTTCCAAGGATCTATGCAGCCCTGGACAACAAGCAAACATAATTTCAATAACACATGATTGAAGTAAAAGGTATGATCAATAACCATGAATTTACTATTTTAATAGATTCATGAGATATTCATAGCTATATATATCCTAAGGTAGTGGAAAGATTGCAATTTCCAAGAAGCAAGCATGGGAAATATTGGTTGGTACAACTGGCTACAGGAGCCAAGAGAAAAGCTATTGAGCTGATTAAATAATGTCCAGTGGACATGAATGAGCTAAGTACCAAAGTAGTTTTGAACATCTTTCCCCTGGGTTGATATGAATGTCTAATTGGCATGGATTGGTTAGAGCAACACCATGTTGTCTTAGACTATCACAACAAGGCATTTACTTTCCTGGATGAGGAAGGGAACTCTAGAACAGTCCAAGGAGTTCCCAGGGCCTTTATTGTCCGATATATCTCAACAATGTAGTTGAAAAAGTGTTACAGGAAGGGATTCCAAAAAAATTCAACTCATATGGAGGAAGCACATAAGGATACAGTGCCAAATCTTAAAGATCATGCGGTCCTGAAAGATTTTTAGGATGTGTTCAAGGAGATACCAAGACTATCCCCAAAGAGAGATATTGATTTATCTATAAAGTTAATGCATGGAGAAACTCCAGTATCCAAGTGATCCAGAATCAAATCCAAGAGCTTGATGGGGGTTAGAAAGTAATAAAAATAAAAGTTCTCATAATGGATTCAAAACAGACGTGTGCGTAGTCCTCGTCGATACGAACCCAACACAACTTGAACGGGCTCAAACGGACGTCGTATGCTCAAGTTATGGTGATCTGTTCATTTTTCCAAACAAGAAAAATACTGTTGACTGTACAATCTGTACAGTGCCACATGGAAGTTGACTATACAGTCTGTTTGACTGTATAGATGACATGGTAGGAAAAATTGGCAGGATGACTCAGCGTATGGACCCTGACGTGGCAAGCTAACTCGGCATACGAACACTGACGTAGACAAGATAGGTGGACCAACTGGGACGTGACACGTGTCACCACTACAAGGGTGACATGTGGAAAGGTATAGTATGATGACAGGGAAGGTACAGGTGGTAGAAAGTTGGACCAGTTGGTGATTGAAATGTGGCATAGGCATTGATGAATGGTGAGGTGCCACGTGGCACCCTTTTATTGGTTGTTAGTTTCTTTGCAAAAATTTTGGTCTCCACTAGTTTCGAACTCGAGACCTCGACGTGGGCAGATGGCTTGGCAGGGCTAGGCTAGCCAACCCGCCCGAGGTTGTTCCTTGTTAACTATATGGTTAAAAATATATTTAAGTTTGCAAAAGGGTGTGAATGAAGGTGGAAAGGGATGGGGCCTAGCCCCAACCCACGATTACTTTTTCTACCCCATATAACTAGCCTTGATCACATACATTGCCACACCCACACTCTAGGCTTCGAGCACCATTGAGTTTTTGAGTGCGGGGGCCATGGGATACAGAATTACCACTAACGAACTTGTTTCCATATGACCCGGGCGATGACCAGTGAAGGGGTACCTAGTTTTGGGACTAGGTCCTATCATTAGTTGACATGTGACCATAATTCATGGGATAAGGGCCAGTGCACAACCCCTAGGGGGTTGGTGCTTGTTCATATGTTTCCATGTGACCATGTTTAAGGGAGCGCACCAAGCCTGAGGGGGCTTATCCCAATATATGTGCAAAAAGTGGTTTTATAACCATATATTAGTAATTTTTTATGGATTTTTGGCCTGTTATTGGAGATTTTTTTCCCTTTTGGGGGGATATTGGGATAAGCCCCCTCGGGCTTGGCGCGCTCCCTTAAATATGGTCACATGGAAACATATGGCCAAGTGCCAGCCCCCTAGGGGCTGGGCACTGACCCTTATCCCATGAATTATGGTCACATGTCAACTATTTATAGGACCGAGTCCCAAAACTAGGTGCCCCGCCACTGGTCACTGCCCAGGTCATATGGGAACATGTTCGTTAGTGGTAAGTATATATCTCGTAGTCCCCGTACCTAGAAACTTAAAAGTGCTTGAATCCTAGAGTGTGGGTGTGGCAATGTATGTGACCGAGGCTGGTTATATGGGGTAGCAAAAGTAACCGTGGGTTGGGGCTAGGCCCCATCCCTTTCCGCCTTCGTTCACACCCTTTTAAAAAATTAAATATATTTTTTACCATGTAGTTAACAAGGAAAACCCTTGAGCAGGCTGGCTAGCCCGTCCCTTCCTAGACATCCGCCCATGCCGAGGTCTCGAGTTCAAAACCAGTGGAGACCAAATTTTTTGCAAAGAAACTAACAACTAGTAAAAGGGTGCCACGTCGCAAACCAGGTCTGGGCCACGTGGCACTTCACCATTCGTCGATTCCTATGCTGCGTGTCAATTGCCAACTGGTATAGTAGTCTGCCACTTGTACCTGCCCTGTCAGCATAACGTACATTTCCATGTGTCGATGTACAAATGTGCCACTTGTCACCCTTGCAGTGGTGACACATGTCACTTCCTGGTTGGTCCATATGTCCTATCTACATCAATGTTCATACACCCAGTCAACCTATCATGTCAGCATCCATATGCCTAGTCAGTCTGAAAACTTTTCCTACCACATCAATTGTGCAGTCGTACGTCTTGTATAGTAATCTGCCACGTGGCACTAGACGGACTGTACAGTCAACATTTTTTTTACTGTTTGGAAAAATGAACAAATCGCCAAAACTTGAGCATACAATGTATGTTTGAGCCTGTTCAAGTTGCGTTGGGTTCATATCGTCAAGGCCTACGCACATGTTCATTTTGAATACATTCTAATAAATTTTATCTTTAGGGCTTTCTAAGCCCCATCAAGCTCCTAGATCTGATTCTAGATCACCAAGACTCCCTACAAGATGAGTACACTAGAGATGAAGGAACTACAAATGTATCTTGAAGAGATTATGAAGAAAGGGTATATACGCCCAAGTGTGTCACCTTGGGGTGCCACGATTTTATTTGTAATGAAGAAGGATGAGACATTGAGACTGTGTATGGACTTTAGACAATTGAACAAAGTAACTATTAAGAACAAGTATCATTTTCCAAGGATTGATGATATCTTTGATCAGTTAAAGGATGTAAGGATATTCTCAAAGATTGATCTTAGGTCAGGATACCATCAAGTAAGGATCAGAGATGAAGACATCAACAAGACTTCCTTCAAGACAAGGTATGGTCATTACGAGTTCACAGTGGTTCCATTTGGGTTATCAAATGCACCAGTTTTTTTCATGTGATTAATGAATGGTGTTTTCTGGGAATACTTAGACATGTGTTACAAGTGTTAAGAGAGAACCAGTTGTATGTCAAATTGAGCAAGTGCTCATTTTATCAGAACCAAATTCACTATTTGGGGCATATCATATTTGAAGAAGGGATAGTAGTGGACCCTAAAAATATTGAAGCTATTAAAGGGTGGACAACAAATAAGAATGTGACATAAGTCATATCCTTCATGGGTCTAGCTGGATACTACATAAGATTCATTGTAGGGTTTTCAAATATTGCACACCCGATTACTTCCTTGCAAAAGAAGGGAGTGGAGTTTCAATGGACAACAGAGTGTGGAAAAAGCTTCCAACAATTGAAGCAGTTGTTAACCAGTGCTCCAATTCTAAGGATTGTTGATCTGAAAAAAGATTTCATGGTATGCACAGATGCATGTAAATAAGGATTTGGTAGAGTCCTTAGTCATAATGGATATGTGGTATGTTTTGAATCAATAAAGATGAACGAGCATGAAAGACTCTATGCCACTCATGATTTGGACTTGGGAGCCATAATACATTCCTTGAAGAAGTGGGGGCACTACCTCATGGGAAAAAGGTTTGAGCTAAGGACATACCATAATGGTATGAAATATCTATTGGATCAACCAACTCTAAATGCCAGACAAAGTAGATGGTTAGAGTTTCTCGGTGAGTATGACTTTGATATGAAGAACATGAAAGGAAAAGAGAACAAAGTGGATGACACACTCAACAGGAGAGTGCATGAACTGCATGCTACAACCTTTAGCATGTATCAAACTAATATTAAAGGAATAATTTATGAGGCTACAAAAAAATATTTGTAGTGCATGGAGATAGTAACAAAATTATAGCAAGGTAAAATGCGACAGAAGGTTGAAGATTATAAATTGGGGAATGATGAAATTATCTTGTACAGGAACAAAATTTATGTACCCATTTCTCATGAAATGAGGAGTATGATCTTGAAAGAGATGCATAATCTACCATATGTTGGACAACCAGGATATCAAAAAACCATTTCAGTTGTCAAAATCGAATACTATTGGTCAGGCATGAAGGGGGAAATTGTTGAGTACATTGCTAAATTTCTGGAGTGTCAAAAGATCAAGGTTGAGCATAGACACCTAGCCAGGTTGTTGCAAACATTTCCCATTCCTGAGTAGAAGTGGAAGTGGTGTTAATGGATTTCTTCACCAAATTTCCCAGAACAAGAAAGCAATGTGATTTTATCATGGTGGTGGTGGACAAGCTTTCTAAAGCTACCCATTTCATTCCAATGAATATTACTCACAAAGAAACCAATGTTGATGATATTTATATGAGGGAAGTAACACACTTGCATGGAATACCCAAGACAATTGTGTCTGACAGACACCCAAATTTTATCTCAAACTTTCAGAGGGGATTATTCAAAGGGTTCAAAACAAATCTGAACTTTAGCACAACTTATCATCGCGAGTATGATGGGAAAATAGAAAGGGTGAACCAAGTGATAGAGGATATGCTAAGAATGTATGTGATGGAAAAACCATATAAATGGGAAGACTATATACACTTGATATAGTTTGCTTACAATAATGGGCACCAAGCATCTCTGAAGATGAGCCCATTTGAGGCACTTTTTGGCAGAAAGTGAAACATACCAATAAGATGAGACAACCCAGCTGATAGTGCAGTAGTTGGGCCAGAGTTACTCAAGGAAATGGAAGAGAAGATGTCAAAGAAAAAACAGAATTTAAAGGCTACTCAAGATAGGAAGAAAATCTACGTTGATAAGAGAATAATTCACATAGAATTATATATTGGTGATCATGTGTTTATGAAAGTGAAGGCCAATAAAAGTTCCCTAAAGTTGGGAAACTGTGTCAAATTGGAATCTCATTACTGTGGGCCACTTGAAATCCTAGAAAGGATTAGTCTTATATATTATATGCTTGCATTACCCGCATCTATGAATATTCATACTGTATTCCATGTATCATTGCTCAAGAAATATATACCTATGCTAATCATGTTATTGATTGGAATTTGATTCAGGTGGAGAAAGAAGGCGTTTTTCAGGTTCATCCGGTGTGCATACTGGATCGAAAGACCAAGCATATCTGGAATCGATCCATAGATCTTGTAAAGGTCCAATGGACCTAGTATAGTCCTGAGGATGCAAATTGGGAGAATGAAGAGGCCACGGGGACATAATACTCGCATATTTTTGAAGATTTTTTAAAATATTGTTGTAATATGTAAATATGATGCACTAAGGATAGTGCATAAACAAGGGGAGGGGAGGGGACTGTAATACCCCAAGGTTGATCCCTGCTAAATTGTAAACATTTTTTGTAGGTTGGTGAGCCAAGTGATTATAAGATAGGAGGCTTATGTGATAATTAGGCTAAAGAGCCTAGATGCTAAAGGCCAGTGAGTTTATTTTTGTATATGTAAATACTCATATAATTCATATAAATACATCGTTGTGTGTAGACCAACCACGAAGAAAGAGTTATGGGGGACTAAGATCCACTAGGAAGGGAAAGGGAAGGGGTTAAGAATCTAAGAAAAGGGCTAAGCTTGTGGGCTTATCTCTAAGGGAATATTATAATATATTTCCTAAAAGACTAATGTTTGGGAAATAACTCTTGTTATCCTAAGTTCCTTTGGGGAAATGAACGAAATCCAACTGGAGAGAAACGAGCTCCCAAGAGAGGCATGTGTCAATGTTGGCGAATGCAATTATATGTGGGGAAATCATTTCATTGTGGGGGGTTCTTAGGGATTCTTTCCTCGCTTCCCAGGCACTCATGCATGCACACAAAGAGCCAATACCTTCGATTTTTTTGACCTCTGACCATGGAATCATCTAAGCTATGAAACCTGTAAACCCCGTGAAGATAACCCGTTTTAATCTTGTGAAGCACAACACGACTACACAATTCCTAAGCCATATCGAACCCTATCCATTTTTTTTTTCTTCCCACACTTTTCTTTGCACTGGTGTGGCTTGTTGTCATTACCAGAGACATACCCGATTTTGTTTTTTTTATTACCATGACTGGATTGGCTTGGGAGCTCGACTGAAGAAGTAGGTTGTCAGGCCTATGAGAAACTCTCTCTAGGTGAGAGAGGTTGATGGGGAAGTGATTTTCCTAGAGGGAGCCTCATGGTAGTTTTAGTGCTCTGAGACTTCCAGTCCGACCCGTTGTTGAATCCTTGGAAGGGGAGTGGGGCAACCGAAGGACTGTCGAGCAGAGAAGGGGCACACTCCCTGGAGTGGGACAAGCATGTGGGGATTGAGGGACTATAAGTTGTGGACGTGAGTGGACTCCTGGGGACATAATCCTTCCCAGATACTTTATAACTTCAACCTAGCCTAGGATTCCCTTTACCCTAGGTGGAGTTTAGTCCCAACTCGGGGGTGACCCATTGTTGATAGCTTGGAGGAGCATTGTCTAAGGCTGGGAGGTTCATGGAAGGTATGCACGTAGTTGGTGGGCTTATTAAATAGATAATCACTTTTTATATATGCTTAATTACATGTTGTATGTTACACATGTGTTTATTTATTGTACGTTTCCGCATAATTTTGTGTATGTTAACGGAAGTAGATGTTGTATTTAATTTATTAAATATGATAGTTTTTGGCGGAATGACCCAGCCTGGGTGGTCGGGGGTGTGTTACAACATCCCCATATGCAAATGCTTCACATCTATGGGATGTAGACACACTTCCTTCATCAAACAGGAAATATCTACTCTTGGGTTCATATTCAAACATAACCACCCATCCTACACTAAGCTATCACAACAATGTAATTACACAAATATCTCCACAACAATACTCTGTTGCAATGCAAATACATAGTGCATTAAAATATTTAGTCACACCCAACTATAAAGAACCATAAGTCCATCGCACGGTCTCTCCTAGACCTGCGTCCATCTGCAGATCATCACAAATCCAACCATAGTCTTCTACAAACCTATTCCCACCTACACCATAGTATCACACTAGAACTATTCTCCA
>ML778819.1:41124-61719 GCA_009831015.1 Picea engelmannii
AGAATTTCTTAATGAAGTTAAGCTAGTGGCCAAAATTCAACACCGAAATCTCGTGAAGTTACTTGGCTGTTGCGCAGAGGGATCGGAAAGGTTGATTGTTTATGAATACTTGCCCAATAACAGCCTCGATAAAATTTTATTCGGTGAGTCACATTCATTCTACTTAGTCCGAGTGAAACGATAATATAAAGGAAAGCATTCCTTGAAATGTTTAAACATACTCAGGTTGGTCATGATTATTTAGTATCTTGCGTGTTTGATACAGATCCAAATAAACGCAGACGCCTTGATTGGCAGGAGCGTTACAACATAATAATCGGAGTAACTCGTGGGCTTCTGTACTTGCACGAGGACTCTCATCTGCGGATTATTCATCGGGATATTAAACCAAGCAACATTTTGTTGGACGAGAAGTTGAATGCTAAAATAGCAGATTTCGGCTTGGCCAGACTTTTTCTTGAAGATGAAACTCATGTCAGTACAAAAATTGCTGGAACTCGGTAAGACATACATCACTTAACTCACTCGGTTTTATTAATTCAGTCTTAGGGTTGAACTTTTGGTGTCACCACGCCTTCGAAGTTACTGATCATGCACATATGTTACTCAATACTGTTTTGGATGATTTGATTACGAAAGGATTGACATTGAATTAATTGTAGATACTGTTTGGATGATTTGGATTACCAGAGGATTGACATTGAAGCAATTGTACAACTTTTATTTCGATGTAATTGGACTACAATTTCTTTTTTAAAATATCTTTTCTTTTTCTGAACAGCCAAACATATTTATCAAGTGACATTGTAATTTGCAGAGGGTATATGGCACCAGAGTACGCTATGCAGGGGCAATTGTCTGCTAAAGCTGATGTCTATAGCTTTGGGATTCTTGTTCTGGAACTTATGACAGGAAGAAAGAGCATTGATTTTAATTTATTACCCGAAATGGATATCCTGTTAGAATGGGTAGGATATTGTTTCCATTGTCTTTCAATTTGAAACATATACGTTATCCATCATGTTATTTTGTATATGATATAATATGTTTAACCAAATTATATGAGATGAGGGTCTGACTGTTGATGTCTTTTGATTTTGATATGATTGCTATTTATATGTTTTGATATGATTAAGCAATTTGAGTATGTAGATTATTAGTTATAATGTTATAGAATTTTGGATCAAAATTGTGTATGGAGTTAAAATTATGTATGGAGTTTTGAAAGGTTTAATGTTTTCATTAGATATTGATGATGATGGATAGAATGTCCACTCCAACTTAAACTTTTCAAAACTCCATACACAATTTTAATCAATACTCGACATCCACCTACCTTCCATAATGCACCTTTGTTGTCTATGTAACAAACCAAAGTTAGAATGTCCACTCCAACTTAAACTTTTCAAAACTCCATACACAATTTTAATCAAGAATTTTCACTCACATAATTAAGAAAATGCATTGAAATCAATTTTTAATACATTGAAAATAGAGAGTTACAATATTTGAAAAAACTAAATCAGCTTAAATCTACTTTAAAGTTGAATCTACTGAGAGAAGGATGAAATAAAATGCATTGAAATCAATTTTTAATACATTGAAAATAGAGAGTTACAATATTTGAAAAAACTAAATTAGCTTAAATCTACTTTAAAGTTGAATCTACTGAGAGAAGGATGAAATTATTGTAAATTGTACCGAGAGGATGATGAAATTATTGTAAATTTTTATTATTTAATTGCATGTATTAAGCTTATTTATTAACCCTGCCATTCAACATGAACTAATGGCTACTGAACCATATATTTCACTGATTTGACACACTGTTCTTATTATACAGGCATGGAGATTATATAAACGAGGAAATATTATCGATATGATTGATCCAGCAATAGCTGAAACTTGCTCCGATCAGGAACAAGCCTTGAGATGCATCCATATTGGACTCTTGTGTACACAAGCTGAAGCAACACTTCGTCCATCAATGTCTACAATCAATTTGATGCTTTCAACTAAGCTTATGATATTACCAGATCCCACAAAACCTGCTTTTCTGAGTTCTGAATTTACTGACCACATCGAGTCCACCTGTAATTCTGGCGATTCACATACATCTGCAACTATATCTTTTCCTGTATCATCGCACACTGCTCTCGTTCCTCCATCTAACGCTGATGCTTCAATTACAGACTTGGTATCCACGTAACGCTAGGCTGCTTTTGTATTTCCATCACTCTTAGTGATTTCTTTTTTGAAGAGATCCCTAGAAACATGCCCACGGGCCTCCCTCCGCCCTTTCTATATCAGAGTATCCTACAATGAGAATGTACCGTTTGAATGCGAGTGTTCTGTTAAAAGTCAGCTTTTGTTTGTTTCTTGCAGGTGATTCCTACAAATTTATGTTTTGATCTGATGGCACAGTGAGGTGACAAATCTTATAGGTTTATGGGACCATGAATTGTACAAATTATTTGTAATGGGCAAGTGGACGCTGCAAACTTATTTTATCTCAGATATGATGTGTACTGAACCTAAAGAGATTAATTTTATCTGTGAGATAATCATTAGTTTTATTATTTACTATTTCACTTTTACATAATATATTTACTATTTCACTTTTTACAGAATATAATATTATAATACAAAGAAGATTATTTAAATTTTAATATTTATTTTTACATTATTTATTTTTTACATTTAATATTTTACTCATTATTTTTATTATAATAATTCATTTTTATTGAATAATTCAAATAAGATTATTTAAATTTTAATATTTATTTTTACATTATTTATTTTTTACATTTAATATTTTACTCATTATTTTTATTATAATAATTCATTTTTATTGAATAATTCAAATAAGATTACTTAAATTTTAATATTTATTTCTAACATTTATTTTTATTATTCACTTTTAATGTATAATCCAAATAAGATTACTTAAATTTTAACATTTATTTCTAACATTTAATATTTTCCCAAATGTAATTATATATGTCTTGACATGGAAAGTAATTTCGAAAAGTAGAAAAATCTAACACAACCATTTAACATTTATCTTTTAACTTTTTACTAATTTACACTTTTCAATAAATGATTGCACCATGTGATTACTTGGAACTATCAACTTGTCATTAATAAATAACTAAATATGGGCTCATAACGTTTCACTAAAACCACTAAGCCCTGCACAAGAGTACTCAGGTGATTTTCATGAGATAACACGGTGGTGGAAGAAAAAGGAATACAAGTGGTGAAATGATTTAGAGGTTGATAAGGTTTGGAGAGATCTTGGGCCACTATGTTGGTGGGATTGTTACGAGTGAGGTGAGTAGTGTTATATTGGAAAAAATTAAGAGTTATGATGTGTATATTTCATTTGGATGATGTAGGTGTGACAACAACATATTCATGAAAATCTCATAGCAATGTCTAGCTATGGAGTCGAAAACCTTTTTAAAATGTCACATCAGATAATAGGGAATATATATAATATTCATAGGGTGTGCATTTTTTTTTCTTCATTAATGTGTTCCCTTTTCAGATATGGACTTGAGATGATCTTCACAATTCGATTATATAAAACTTGGAAGGAATAGTTGGTTCTCTTCAAAGTAAGTTGTTGCTAGGTACAACATTATATCAATCGGCCTTTCACATATTTCAAAAAAGGTTCATACTTACGCTTAGATAAAAAAAGTTTCATCTGGGTAATTAGTGTGTGCTTAAGCATGCCTAGGACACTTAGGCCCATGCTAATACACCTACCAAGCTACAAAAATAACACTCCCTCTTAACGAGGGAGGAATCTCCACCTAGATAAATCTCTGACCCCATCAAATTTGTTGTTTCTAATGTCGATGCTCCCTATGAATTGCAAGACCCTCCTCCTATCTCTATTGCACTTTGATATGATATCATGCTTTTCTCATCCATCAATATCAGGTCATACAAGCTGAGAGTTTTGGATGAAGCCACTCATCCACTATACTCAACCATTGACATTGATCTATGATCCATGATTCCCTAGGACCCAACTACAAGTTGTCCCTATTCCCTATACATCATGCCCTCCCTAATGACAAGCCTCATTGTTGCATCCAAGGTCACTCCCTATGGACATATGAGTACTTGTCCATCCTTGAACATGACAACATACCCCATATCCTCCAAAGTTGATGCTGAGAGAAAATTAACCTTCAGTTATGGTACAAACATCATCTCATCCACCTCTAGAGAACCACCTGGGTCTATCTAGAATCTGATGCATCCAACCCCCTTCACTACATGCATGGTGTTATCCCCACATCTCACATGAGATTCTGAGTTCTCCTTTGAAACATTAACGAACATCGACCTCATTCATATCATATGGAAACATGATCCATTGTCCATGAACCATGCCCCAATGTCCTCCAACTCTGCAACATTGCTACTCGAAAGAGAGGCAACCAAAGAAAATTCCTCCTCGAATTTCTTTGCAAACTCATCTATCTCAGTAGATGTTGTTGTTGGTACTTGTGCCTCCTCCTCCTCCTCCTTCTTCTTCTTCTTCTTCTTGGGACAGTGGTTGGCATAGTGGCCAGTCTTGTGACATGCAAAGTATTTCACTTTTCTCATTTCCCTAGAGCCTCCTCCAATGATCTTGTTTGCATGAAGAGCCACATTATCCTCCTCTTCGCTCTTTGGTTGGCTAGCCTGAGTGGCATCAAATCTCAGCTCCTCCTAAGTGAAGTCATCCCATAATGTCTCCCAATTAGGGAGTTCCTCCTAAGTCACCATTCCACAGACAAACACTTCCCACTGTTTGGTGAAGCCATTGAAGGTTTTCCTCACCAACTCAGTCTTGTCCAAGGCCTCTCCAACAACTACTATTTCATCTCTGATCTGAGTGAAATTTGTGAGGTAAGTAACCATTGACTCACCCTTGACCATCTTCGTGCCTCTCAACTTCTCTCTAAGAAACATCTTTATGCTCTAGTTATCAGACTAGTACAACTTCACTAGGGCCTCCCACATATACTTAGTTGTCTTCTTACCAGACAGATGAGGAATGATGTGGTCCTTGACTCCATAAAAAATTATCCTCCTTTTGCTCACGTCGTTCTTGAGATGGGTTGCTTGTTGTGCTAGATCAGCTGGGAATACAAATTTCCTTCAGGAAACTCCCACAATCCATTCTCCTCCAATAGTAAACCTATTCAATCCCTCCAAGGACTGAAGTTTGATTCCCCTTATAGCCTATCTTCAAACCTCAATCCTGCACTGGCCATTTTTCAGCTACTCTGACTCACCCCCTTTTTCTGGTCACACATCCCACTTGTTGATTCACTTCCTCATCTACACAACAAAGTTGACTTGGATCCTTAGATACTCATATGTTGATCTCTAATACCATGTTGACTTTCTATAACTCAACACACAGATATTATAGCCAAGAATTTATTTTAACTTAGAAATTATACTTGTTAATATAAATCTGAAAATTATGCTAATAACCTACAACTGAGTTATTTAACTAGAAAATAACAGCAGAAGAATACACAGAACTGAGCACATAAAATGGAAAAACACTGGAAGTACCCTAGAAACCCCAGTGTGGGGAAAACCAACAAAGGATGGGCTTTATTGGCTTCAGAGAAAGAGGAAAATTACAACAGAAAACCTACAATTTATTACAATAGAAATTAGCTCACATCCCAATAGTATGGCCCAGTCAAGATGAGTCTGTACAACCCAACAATGTACAACTTGTATGACCTTCCTTTTCATCCCTCTTTTGTTGATGTGGTACAACCAAATTTGGCCCTCTTCCTTGTTGTTGTATGGCCTTAGGTATGGCCTGCTTCCTTGTTGTTGTGTGCTTCTTGTACAACCTCATCTTCCTTGAATATTTTTCCTATCCAAAGCATCCTCCTTCAACTCTTCTCTTTCCCTCCTTCTCAACCAACAATGTGTCAACTTATCACCCTCCTTTAGCTCACTTTCTTAACTCACAAATGAGGTTCATGTGTGTCTTGTTCACCCTCACCCCCTCTCTTTATCCTTCAATCATCCACCTTAATCATCCACCTTGCTTCCTTGAAATCTGTCCCCATCCATACCTTCAATGGCTCAGATTGAGGCACCCCTCCTTGCACGGACCTCACACTCCACTAATGCCATGCACCCCACTAGGAAGGGTCCCACAAGGTACTCAGACAATGTGACCGTAGTGTGCCCCTCTTCCTAGGTCGCACAATCCACTCAAAACATAAATATTTTTTGATTGACTAAGTTAGACTTAGGATAAGGTAAAAAAGTTGATTTGGGTAATTAGCGTGTCCATCAGCATGTCGAGGACACTTAGGCCCATGATGAGACACCTATCAAGCTACAAAACTAACAATGAGAAGATTTTAAAACAATTTAATGGTGGTTTATTTGATTAGGGATTTCCAAGGATTGATTGAAGGTTGACTCTACTACTTTAAAGGTGTTACGCAATCTTTTGATATGTACCTACAAAATATCCAATTAAATTTATTAAGGATAGGATATCTGTAACTAGGGTTAAGGTATTCGTTTACAATATCCGTATAAAAAAATCATAATTCATATAGGCACTCATTAATTAATTTTCTTCACCTTCACCGACATCTTCTAGTCCTTGTATTGGCAAGGGAAGGTACCTTTTTAAAAGGTTGAGATGTTGAGAGATATTAATTATATATTATATTTTTTAGAATATGAGATATTAATACAAAATAATAATATAAATCAATTAATTATTAATTATTTAAATGTAGAAGATTTACAATTTTAATTTTTTTAAAGATTTATATTGATAATTATTATTAAATATATTTACATTATTTAAGTTTTTCAATTTTATAAAGAAATACCTACTTAAACATGTTTGAATTACCTATAAAATAAAAAATAAAAAATTAATTCATGACCTTTTTTTGGAATTTACGGTTGCAAAATTTATTATGATAAATTGTTAGTTTAATTGTGAATTTTTTTTAATGTGATTTTTATATTTAATATTTTTTCTAAATTTAATTATACAATTACATCATTTAAGTTATTTTCATTAATATATTTTAAATTTTATTTTAATGTTATAATTTTATTTATCATTTTAATTTATTTTAATATTATAATTATAATTATGTATTTTTTTATTTTGGCATTTCTCATAAATGATTATTTTGTTGGTTTACTTAAAAATAAATTGTCTAAAATAATAATCAAAATACTAACATATAAAATATAAATTTTTTTAAATGAAATTAAATTATTTAAAATAGTGATCAAAACATAACACATAAAATATAAGTAATTAAACAAATTCAAACAATAATAATAAAACCACGTCAAATAATTAAATAAATTCAAAAATTAACAATATTAAATAATTATATTGTTTATTTTTTTAAAAGAAAAAGTGTTCAATATAAACAAAATGTCTACTAACAATATATATTATATGAAGAAAAATAGAAATTTTTTTATTTATAATTTGATTGACATGAAGATATTTTGAATTTGTCAAAACATATAAATATCTTTCATATCTTTATAAAAGATTGGAGTGTAAAATGATTAATTTTGATGAAAATGTATTTCATTCTAAAATATAAAAGAAAACAAAATGCCCTGAAAGAATGTGTCACCTTTGTCACACTCAAAGGATTGAAGATGAAAATAACTTTTTCCTATAGTGACCTTGTATGAACACGTTTTTTTTTTGTTTGCTAGTTTGTCCGTGATGTGCGAGACTAGCCCGTGGTTGAGAAACTGCGACTCAGGGGTATCTAAGCCATCAAAATGACTCGGGGATTGCACCCAACCTAAGCCACACCAACCCTTAACATGGCTGGATATTTTTATCCCTGCAGGTTTCAAACTGGTGACTTTAACATCATGGAATGCCTTAACAACACACTCCATCACCGACTGTCCTACACGTCGGGGACTCCTTGTATGAACACATTAGTTGTATGAATCTATAAAAAAAATCAATACCATGAAATGGATCACGGTTAGTCATAAATGGATTTCAGTTAAATATTGTACTACTATAAATCATAATTGTTTTTAACTCCTTCCTTTGTGTTTTCGTGACAATTGCAATTTGCAACACCAGAAAGAGGAATGCATAAATGCATAGTCTAATTATATATCTACTTATTTCAGAGGGATATCTATTTTTCAGTTTAAGATCATAATTTTCTATCAATGTCCTTAGAACAAGTATGATTCTAAGTTTCCTATTATGTAATATATCACATGATGTCAAAGTTCCTATCTTTGTCACAAAGAAAGCATTTTGTTAGAATTAAAAAACAAAAAAAAAACTTGGCCAAAACTTCATTTTCATATTGTGTCGAACACAAACCAACCTTGTCATGCAACGAACATAACCCGAAGTTGTAATCCGAGAAAAAAAACCAAACATTACAATGTGATTAACATAGTAATGTTGCAATGTGGTGAACATAGTAACATCCCAATGTGACAAACATAGTAATGTTGTAGTCTGTCAAACATAATAATGTTACAACATGATGAACATTTCCCTATTGTCGTGATGTGATGAACATATCCTCGCGTTTTAATGTCACTCCACATATCATATACCATTAAAGTTAGATAGACCATTGAAGATCCTAACACACAACCTTTACTTATGACAGGAAGAAAGAGCATTGATTTTAATTTATTACCTGAAATGGATATCCTATGAGAATAGGTAGGATATTGTTTCCATTGTGCTTCAATTTGACCTTAACAAATAAATTTAGTAGATATCAAGCCCAAGCCATCTGGACCCCTGTCGCACATCTCTCAGCGACGATGACAACTCTAGTGGGATATTCATCCTTATGGAATTTCCATAGCATATTTCATGCAAGATATTACATCGTGAATCTGATTTTTGGGTTATTATTCTCTAAAATCATGACCCCATGAGTCCCTCTGCACATCCCAAATTTGGTGTAAATTTATTCTTGGGTTGCATCTTTATCCTTAATGGTGTTGGCTGGGTCATTTCCCATTCTTGGAAAGAACGATACTCGATACATGGTATTATTGTCCACTTGGTATGGTTGGTCAAGTCACAGATACCCTCCATGTAGTTGAATAAGAAAGAAGCACACAAAGGCTCACACTATCGGGCTCCTACTGAAATGCAAGTAGTTGACTATAGTTAGGACACCAGACTGGAGAAGGGGATTTTCCCATTTCTAAATGAGTATCTTCTTCATCCCATCAAGACACTGAACTATATGTGCATATTTATTGAACTACAATTTAGGAAATTGAGTCAGATTGCAAACATTGTTATCAGTACAGCACATCATCAAAAATTTTCCTAACTTAGGTCCTTTAATACTTACATTGGACGAAATTATAGGATCTAGTACTTACTTCTACTTAGTGGCTTTGACCTTGCATATGGCTTATTGAGGGAGGTGTTTCTGGTCTAGAACTATATCATGCTTCTGACCTGGATTGTTAGCTCAGACAACTCTAGTGATGAATTACACTATTGAATTGGCTTGAATGGTAGCTTGCAACTTATTTCCTTATCCTTGGACCTATTCTTCACTTGGATGGGAGAAAATGTTAACAATGTAAATTTTGTATGTGATGTTAAATATATGTAAGGTGATATGCCTTTCATTCTATGAGCTGTCAATTAGTTATAATTTCTTTTTATTGTTGACATGCCCCCGTATAAATATCATGCACTATGAGGCCATCTTACCATAATTGTTTTCTTTTACCGCCATGTCACCATCGTTAGAATCATGGTAGAAAAAAACTATTGAAGATTAGGTCCAAAGATGAGGAAATAAGTTCCAAGCTACCATTCAAGCATGTTCAATAGTGTAAGTCATCACTAGAGTTGTCTGAGCTAACAGTCCAAGTCAGAAGCATTATATAGTTCTAGACCAGAAAGGCCTCCCTTAATAAGCCACATGCAAGACAAAAGGTCAAAGCCACTAAGGAGCAGTCAGTACTAGAGCCTATAATTTCATCCATTGTAAGTATTAAAGGACCTAAGTTAGGAAAATTTATGATGATGTGGTGTACTAATCACAATGTCTGCAATCTGAACCAGTTTCCTAAATTCTAGTTCGATAAATATGCACAGATAGTTTAGTGTCTTGACAGGACGAAGAAGATACTCATTTAGAAATGGGAAAATCCCCTTCTCCAGTCTGGTGTCCTAACTCTAGTCAACTACCCACATTTCATATGGAGCCCGATAGTGCAAGCATTTGTGTGGTTCTTTCTTATTCGGCTACATGGAGGGTATCTGTGACTTGACCAACCATACCAAGTGGAAAAGAATACCATGTATCGAGTATCATGATTTCCAACAATGGGAAATGATCTAGCCAACACCATTAAGGATAAAGATGCAACCCAAGAATAAATTTACACCAAATTTGGGATGTGCAGAGCGACTCGTGGGGTCGTGATTCCAGATATTAATAACCCGAAAATCAGATTCATGTTGCAATATATTGCATGCAATATGATATGGAAATTCCATAAGGACGAATATCCCACTAGAGTTGTTGTCACCGCTGAGAGATGTGCAACAGGGGTCCAGATGGCTTAGGCCTGATATCTACTAAATTTGTTTGTTGAGGTCAAATTGAAACACAATGGAAACAATATCCTACCCATTCTAACAAGATATCCATTTCAGGTAATAAATTAAAATCAATGCTCTTTCTTCTTGTCATAATTAAAGGTTTTGTGTTAGGATCTTCAATGGTTTATGATATGTGAAGATCTTAAATGCATAGTCTAATTTTATATATGCTTTTTTCAGAGGGATATCTATTTTTCAGTTCAAGATCATAATTTTCTATCAATGTCCTTAGAACAAGTATGATTCTAAGTTGCATTCTACGTAATATATCGCATGATGTCAAAGTTCCTATCTTTGTCACAAAGAAAACACTTTGTTAGAATTAAAAAAAAAAACTTGGCCAAAACTTTATTTTTATAATGTGTCGAATACAAGCCAACCTTGTCATGCAATGAACATAACCCGAAGTTGTAATCTAAGAAACAAACCAAACATTACAATGTGATTAACATAGTAATGTTGCAATGTGATTAACATAGTAGCATCCCAATGTAATGAACATAGTAACATTGCAGTCTGTCAAACATAATAGCGTCGCAATGTCATGAACATTTCTGTATTGTCGCAATGTGATGAACATATCCTAGAGTTTTAATCTATCTCTACGCAAGAAAGTAAAAATGGATTGTACATGTACAAATATGAATCGGCAAGTGGACTAGGCAAGCTTATGACCGTGCTTAAAGACCAATCAATGCAATTGAAAAAAATATATATGTTGGAATTTTTATCTTTAAATTTAAAATATTTTTAAAGTTTAAAATATATATTTAAAGTCTCACTCACAGTTTAATTAAAAAGTATTGTGATTTGAAGTGTTATGTTCTATCATTATTTTTATTATTTATTATTTTACTTCTACAAAATATAATCAAAATAAGATTACTTAAGTTTTAATATTTATTTCTACATTAATTATTTTTTACATTTTATATTTTATATTTTGTGCAGTGTAATTATATATATCTTAGCTTGGAGAAGTGGAAAAAACAAGCACAACCATTTAATAAACTAGCACAACCATTTAACATTTATTTTTTAACTTTTTACTAATTTACACTTTTCAATAAATTATTGCACCATGTGATTACTTGGAACTATAAGTGTGAGTAATAAATAATTAAATATCCGTTCATAACTTTTCACTAAGCCATGCCAAGAGTACTAAGGTGATTTTCATGAGATAACGGTGATTTTCATGAGATAACATTGTGGAAAAAAAGGAATACAAGTGGTGAAATGATTTAGAGGTTGATAGTGGCCTAGATTATTCCAGGGCTCAAAACGGAGATTGTTTAAGGGTTTTAATACCTTGTATTGGGCTTTAAAAATTAATTCTTTTACTTTTATAACGTGCAACTATGTACAAAGGTTTGGAGAGATCTTGGGCCACCTTGTTGGTGGGATTGCTACCAATGGGGTGAGTTGTGTTTTAGAATTTTTAGGAAAAAATTGAGAGACAATTATATTGGGTATTTCTATATTTGCATTAGGTAAATCCATTCACATTCTCAATATTGAAAAATGTAACAAGGTAATTCTTATATTTGATTGCTTATTTTTCGGAGTTATGATGTCTATGCTTAGTTTGGATGATGTAGATGTGACAAGAACATATTCGCGAAAATATGATATCAATGTTTAGCTATTGCATTGAAAACCTTTTTAAATGGCACGAGGAATATATATAATACTCATAGGGTGTGCATTTTGTTTCCTCGTTAATGTGTTTCCTTTTCACATATGGATTGGAGATGATCTTCACAATTCAATTATATAGATCTTGGAAGGAATATTTGGTTCTCTCCAAAGTAAGTTGTTGCCAGGTACAACAACAAAAAGATTGATGGTGATGAGTGTTCACCTTCTATAAATCAACACACATATTATAGCCAATAATTGATTTTAACTCGGAAATTATACTGGTCGAGATAAATATAAAAATTATGCTAATAACCTACATTAGAGATATTTAACCAAAAAATAACAACAAACCCCACTATGGGGAAAACCAACAAAGGAGGGGATTTATTGTCTTCAAAGAAATAGGAAAATTATAGCAAAAAAACATAATTTCTTACCATAGAAATTAGCTCAGATCCCAATAGTATGACCCAGCCAAGATGAGGTTGTATGACTGAGCAATGTATGATATGTACAAAGTTCCTTTTTGGCCCTCTTTTGCTAAAAAAACGACATGTATGGCCTCTGATTTTTTTCCCTCTTTTGCTAATGTGGTACGACCATATTTAGCCCTCTTCCTTCCTGATGTAAGGCCTTTGGTATGAACTACTTCGTTGTTCATGTATGCTTGTTATATGACCTCTTCTTCCCTTAATATTTGGCCCAGCCAAAGCATCGTCCTTCATCTCTACTCTTTCCCTCTTTATTAGCCAACAATGCCTCAACCTAGCACCCTCCTTCAACTCAATTGCTCAACTCACAAATGAGGAATGTGTGTCCTCTTCAACCTCAACCTCTCTCTTTATCCTTCAATCAACCACCTTACTGCCTTGATATGTGTGCCCATCCATGCTTTCAATGTCTCAGATTGAGGTGCCCCTCCTTGGATGGAACCCATACTCCACTAAGTCCATGCATACCACTAGGTAGGGTCCCACAAGGTACTAAAATAGTGTTCCCCTCTTCCTACCCCCCACAATCCACTCAAAATAGAAATATTTGTTGATTTCCTAAGTTATACATAGTCTTAGATAAACAAGGTTCATTTGGATAATTAATGTGTCCATCAACATGCCTAGGAAACTTAGGCCCACGCTAAGACACCTACCGAGCTACAAAACTAACAATCCATCTTAGAAAGGGAGGTATCTCCACCTAGATCAATCTATGACCCCATCAAATCCGTTGTTCCTGTTGTAGTTTCTCCCTCTAAAACTACAAGACCCTCCTACTATCTTTGTTGCACTCTGATTTGATATCATGCTCTTCTCATCCATCAATATCAAGTCATACTAGCTGACAGTTTTGGATGAAGCCGCTTGTCCACTAGACTGAACCACTAACACTGATCTCTGATCCAAGATTCCCTTTGACTCAACTACAAGTTGTCCCAGTGCCCTATACATCATACCCTCCCTGATGCCAAGCCTCATTGTTGCATACAAGGTCACTCCCTATGAACATATGAGTACATGTCCATCCTTGAACATGAAAACATACCGCATACCCTCCATAGTTGATACTGAGAGAAAATTAACCTTCAACTCTGGTACAAACATCACCTCATCGACCTCTAGAGAACCACTTGAGTCTATATTGAATTTGACACATCCAACCCCCTTCACTGCATGCATGGTGCTATCCCCACGTCTCACATGCGAGTCTGAGTCCATCTCTAAAACATTAAGGAACATCAACCTCATTCCTATCATATGGAAAAATGATCCATTGTCCACGAACCTTGCCCCAATGTCCTCCAACTTTGCAACACTGCTACTCAAAAGAGAGGCGACCAAAGAAAATTGCTCCTCGAATTTCAACACAAACTCATCTATCTCAATAGATGTCTTTACTGGTACTTGTGCCTCCTCCTTCTTCTTCTTCTTCTTGGCACACTCGCTGGAATAGTGGACAGTATTGTGTCCCTGGAGTCTCCTCCAATGATATTCTTTGCATGAAGAGCCACATTCTCCTCCTCTTCATTATTTGGTTGGCTAGCCTGAGTGGCATTTACTCTCAGCTCCTCCTCAGTGAAGTCATCCCATAACCTCTCCCGAGCCACCACTCCATGGAAAAACACTTCCCACTGTTTGGTGAAGCCATTCAAGGTTGTCCTCACCAACTTACTCTTGTCCAAGGCCTCTCCAACACCTACTAGTTCATCTTTGATCTAAGTGAACTTTGTGAGGTAAGTAACCTTGACTCTCCCTAAGTCATCTTATTGCTTCTCAACTTCTCTCTAAGAAACATCTTTATGCTCTAGTTATTAAACTTGTGCAACTTTACTAGGGCCTCTCACATATACTTAGTTGTATTCTTACCAGACAGATGAGGAATGATGTGGTTCTTGACTCCATCGATAATTATCATCCTTGTCATCACATCCTTCTTGAGATGGGTTTCTTGTTGTGTTGGATCCACTAGGAGTACAAATTTTCCTTCAGAAAAATACCACAATCCATTCTCCTCTAATATTAAACCTATTCAGTCCCTCCAAGGACTGAAGTTTGAAGCCCCTTATAGCCTATCTTCAAACCTCAAGCCTGCACTAACCATTTTCAGTTGCTTTGACTCACCCCTTTTTTCTGGTCACACGTTCCACTTGTTGATTCACTTCCTCATCTGCACAAAAAAATTGAATTGGCTCCTTCTTTACTCAAATGTTGAGCTCTAATACCATGTTGACTTTCTATAACTCAACACACAAAGATTATAACCAATAATTTATTTTAACTTAGAAATTATACTTGTTAATATAAATTTGAAAATTATGCTAATAACCTACAATTGAGTTATTTAACTAGAAAATAACAGTGGAAGCATACACAGAATTGAGCACATAAAATGGACAAACACTGAAAGTACCCTAGAAACCCTAGTGTGGGCAAAACCAACAAAGGAGGGGCTTTATTGGCTTCAGAGAAAGAGGAAAATTACAACAGAAAACCTAGAATTTCTTACGACAAAATTTATCTCACATCCTAGCAATATGGCCCAGCCAAGATGAGTCTGTACAACCCAACAATTTACAACCTGTATGACCTTCCTTTTCATCCCTCTTTTTCTCAAAAAAATGGTCTATATGGCCTATGATTTTTATCCCTCTTTTGTTGATGTGGTACAATGAAATTTGGCCCTCTTCCTTATTGTTGTATGGTCTTAGATATGGCATGCTTCCTTGTTGTTGTGTGCTTGTTGTACAACCTCCTCTTCCTTGAATATTTGGCCTAGCCAAAGCATCCTCCTTCAACTCTGCTCTTTCCTTTTTTCTCAGCCAACAATGTGTCAACCTAACACCCTCCTTTAGCTCACTTCCTCAACTCACAAATGCAGTTCATGTGTGTCCTTTTCACCCTCATCCCCTCTCTTTATCCTTCAATCATCCACCTTATTTCCTTGAAATATCTGCCCAACCATACTTTCAATGGTTGAGATTGAGGAGCCCCTCGAATTGAAATAGTGATAGTAGTAATTATATTTATTGTTTGAATATAGATTTGTTTCTTTACTCAATACACAAATCTAGTTTGAAAATTTTAATTTATATATATATTTAATCTTATGATACTCAAAATTTATACATCAATCAAATCATTACTATTAATTCTTTAAACAAATTATGATAAACTACTAAGCTTTATTTATACCACTTGTTGTTATATACGAAAAATGGTAATGATGTCAAACTTCTCTATAATGTTGATATAATGACACAACGATCGGGATTTCCCCATTTATTTCTATAACCCATGGATTCAATGGTGCATGATCGTTGAGTGGCAATTTATATATAGTTGTTCATGGTAAGTTGGCCCATCCCCATCATTGTCATCACATGGACTTCCAGTTAGAGGGAAGCACATACCCTTTTCCCAGTGTTATTGCTAAATACCGCAAATCCAAACTGGAGACAACCGCTAGTAGCTTCTCTATTCCATATTTTGGATTCAAAGTAATGCTCCTCAGAAGAACCCAACTACAAACTCATATAGGCATGCATTAATTAATTTTCTACCTACATTTCATGGAATAATTACAAACATATTAGAAGCTCATATAGGCACTCATTAATTAATTTTCTACGTACAGTCTGATGGACTAATTATCTGCTCAACATACACGCTCACTGTGTTTATCTAAACTCCTTGGTATAAAAAATGGAGAGCGAGATAGTGAGGATACCACCTATGTTCGTCCATCTTCACCGACATCTTCTAGTCCTTGTATTGGCAAGGGAAGGTACCCTTTTACATCTCATGGACTAATAAAAACATATTAGAAGTTCATATAGGCACTCATTAATTAATTTTCTACGTACAGTCTGATGGACTAATTATCTGCTCAACATACACGCTCACTGTGTTTATCTAACCTCCTTGGTATAAAAAAGGGAGAGCGAGATAGTGAGGATACCACCTATGTTCGTCCATCTTCACCGACATCTTCTAGTCCTTGTATTGGCAAGGGAAAGGGAAGGTACCTCTTAATGATATAAATTTATTAATTATTAATTATTTATTAATGAAAATAATATAAATTTATTAATTATTAATTATTTAAGTATAAAAGATTTAATTTTTTATTTTTTTTAAGATCTATATTGATAATTATTATTAAATATATTTATATTATATAAGTTTTTCAATTTTATAAAGAAATATTTATGTTTGAGTTATTTATAAAATAAAAAATAAAAAAATTAATTCATGTTTTTTTTTTTTAATTTATGGTTGCAAAATTTATTATGATAAATTTTTGGTTTAATTGTGAAATTTTTTTATGTTACTTTTATATTTAATATTTTTTTTAAATTTAATTATACAATTAAATCATTTAAGCCATTTTTATTATTATATTTAAAATTTGATTTTAAACAATTTAAGTCATTTTCATTAATATATTTAAAATTTTATTTTAAATCATTTAAATTATTTTCATTAATATATTTAAAATTTTATTTTAATGTTATAAATTTATGTACCATTTTAATTTATTTTATTATTATAATTTGTATCTTTTTTGTTTGCCATTTCTTATAAATAATTATTTGGTTATTGCTTAAAACAGTAATCAAAATACTAAGATATAAAATATAAATATTGTTTAATTAAAATTAAATTATTTAAAATAGTGGTCAAAACACTAACACATACATAAAATATAAGTAATTAAACAAATACAAACAATAAAATTAAAACCACATTAAATAAATAAATTCAAAAATTAACAATATTAAATAATTATATTATTTTTATTTTTTTTTAAGAAAAAGTGTTCAATATAAACTAAATGTCTAATAACAATATATTGTGTCAAGAAAAAGAGAACATTTTTTTATTTATAATTCGGTTTACATGAAGATATTTTGAATTTGTCAAAACATATAAATATCTTTCATATCTTTATGAAAGATTGGAGTATAAAGTAATTAATTTTGATGAAAATGTATTTCATTATAAAATATAAAAGAAAACAACATGGCATGAAAGAATTTGTCACCTTTGTGACACTCAAAGGATTGAAGATGAAAAGAACTTTCTCCTAGAGTGCCCTTGTATGAACACGTTAGTTGTATGAATCTATACAAAAAAAAAATACCACGAAATGAATCACGGTTAGTCATAAATGGATTTCAGTTAAATATTGTACTAATATAAATCATAATTGTTTTTAACCCCTTCCTTTTTGTTTTTGTGTCAATTTCAATTTGCAACGCCAAAAAGAGGAATGCATAAATGCATAGTCTAATTTTATATATGCTTATTTCGAAGGGATATCTATTTTCCAGTTCAAGATCATAATTTTCTATCAATGTCCTTAGAACAAATATGATTCTATGTTTCCTTCTATGTAATATATCGCATGATTTCAAAGTTCCTATCTTTGTCACAAAGGAAACACTTTGTTCAAATTAAAAAAAAAAATGGCCAAAACTTTATTTTCACAATGTGTCGAACATAAACCAACCTTGTCATGCAACGAACATAACCCGAATTTGTAATCTGAGAAACAAAACCAAACATTACAATGTGATTAACATAGTAATGTTGCAATGTGATGAACATAGTAACGTCCCAATGTGACAAACATAGTAACGTTGCAATCTGTCAAACATAATAACATCGCAATGTGATGAACATTTCCCTATTGTCACGATGTGATGAACATATCCTCATGTTTTAATGTCCCTCCACATATCATATACCATTAAAATTAAATACATTAATTAATAGAGGTAATGTGTCGAACATCAAGTAACCTTGTCATGCAACGAACATAAACTGAAGTAGTAATGTGATAAAAAAAACCAGACATTACAATGTGATTAACATAGTAATGTTGCAATGTGATGAACATAGTAATGTCCCAATGTGATGAATGTAGTAACATTGCAGTCTATCAAACATAATAACGTTGCAATGTGATGAATATTTCCCTATTGTCACAATGTGATGAACATATCCTCGTATTTTAATGTCCCTCCACATATCATAGACCATTAAAGTTAAATACATTAATTAATAGAGGTAATGTGTCGAACACAAACAAACCTTGTCATGCAACGAACATAACCCAAAGTTGTAATCTGAGAAACAAAATGAGACATTATAATGTGATTAACATGATAATGTTGCAATATGATGAACATAGTAATGTCCCAATGTGACAAACATAGTAACGTTGTAGTCTATCAAACATAATAATGTCGCAATGTGATGGACATTTCCCTATTGTCACAATGTGATGAACACATCCTCGCATTTTAATGTCCCTTCACATATCATAGACCACTAAAGTTAAATACAATAATTAATAGACCATTATTGTATTAATTAATTAATACATTTGTACTTTAGTACATCAATGTATTAATACATTATTAATGTATTACTTTAGTAATGTATTTACTTTATTCATTAAATAATACCTTACATTAATGTATTAATGTGCAATGTATTAATAATTATTATCACACATTACATTAATGTAATAATTAATTAATACATTAATGCTTTATTAGATTAATAATTTCAAATAATTAATACATTAATGCTTTATTAATCCTCCACCACACATGATGCTAGTCAATTAGTAACAACCACATTTAAGTGAAAAGTGATTGACATATGCCAATTGACGTCATTAATTTTAAAAGGTGGAAAATGACGTCGATCAACATATATCAACCACTTTTTACTTAAATGTGGTTGTTGGTAGTTATAGACAAGAGACATAAATAGAACCTGTGTAAAATTAGGGATATATAATTTGTTATATTCTAATTTCAAACAATTAATGAAATGAGTTAATTTGTTTTTAGTAAATATACATTTTTCCCAATTTTTTTTATAAAATTTAATAAAACAAAATTTCAATTTTGGAATTGGAATTGCTATTTAAATTGATGCAATTGCAATATTTAAATGTTAATGGTAATTAAGGGAGGGTAATCCATCATAATGTAAAAAATTGTAAAAAGGAAATAATGAAATTATTTCCAAATCAAATTCCAATGTGATTTGCTACATAATTTTAAGACATGTTTATAGCTCAGTGGGTTATCTTTAGTGGTTGAAAATTCCATAGGCTAGAAAACTTTGTAGATATTAGGCAACCAAAATAATATGAATTAAAAAAAATATATATTGATAAAAAAACTTTACCTTATTGCAAAAAAATGAACTCACCAGAAAAATTAAATTTGACTAACGATATTATTCATTGAGTAATATTATCCATATCATTTGGGATGAACTGTCTCCAAATCCCAATATTGGAATCAACCAAGAAAGAGTTAAAAATCCAACATCTCATTTATGCATCTTTATCTTTTGTTATTTCTTGAGTTAAGTGTTGATGTACATTTTCTTTTCCTAGAAGCTTTGTTTTTTGTTTTTGGAAGAAGGAAAAAACCTACAATATTCATGGCTATCCACTTAGCCTCTCTTGATACAATATCAAGGCCTCAATCTACAACAAAATCGTTATTTATAGATAAAACATGGTCATCTAAAATAACTCATTGATACTTTGTAAGGGGGCAAAGAATTTCCACTCCTACCATATGCCACTAGGTATTGGATTATTAACATGTTTCCTTACATCCGAGGAAGATTATATTTTAACCAATGAGAAGCAATTTTAGGTATATTCTGGGACAATAAGATAGTGTCAACCTATATATTATTTGCCAAAAAATATAGCATCATGTATTTTCATCATTCATGGTACAACAATGTTGTCAT
>ML778819.1:61870-113598 GCA_009831015.1 Picea engelmannii
TTAATAGTTTGAATAAAAAATTACCAAACCCATACAATCATCTTCTTTCAAATTTTTCACTCCACATCATAGAATACACACTACTTCAGTATACACTTTACTTCCATTATTTTTCACTCTTGTAATCACAACCCTTCAATCTAAAACTAAGTAAGGCTCCCAAACCCTATCAATTTAACTAGTATTATTTTCACACTCACTATATTGCTAAAGAATTATAGTTTTATATTGAAGTATTGAATTCCCTTATTTAGAGGAAAAACTTAAAAAGTGTTTTATATATGGATTGCATGGGTTGTTGGGAAATGTATTAAAATTATGTTATGTCATCGTTGGATTGGGTGTTGTGGCAATTTTAGGATTTGTGTTCTTTTACTCACCAAATTGAATTACATAATTTGGATATATATAATTTTGAATTACATAATTTGGATATATATAATCTACAAGATGTTGCTAGTTCAAGTTTATGTTGGATTTGGAATTAGAAATCAATTATATTTTTAGGGATGGGAAAGGTTATGGTAGATGATTGGGATCAATTTGTTATTTTTATAAAATTGTTAATCTCTAAAAAAAGCCCCATGTTATGTATAAAATCTCTTATTTAATTCTAAATATTACATTTCTAGAGTTATATTAGATGAAAAGTTATGGTAGATGAATATGATCATTTTTTTATTTTTATAAAATTGTTAATCTTTAAAAAAAGCCCCATGTTATGTATAAAACCTTTTATTAAGCCCTAGATTATTACATTTCTTGAGTTATATTTGTATATAGGCTAGAGCCCTTCATTGCACCTTTTGTCTCCTATATATATCAAGGATGCCTAGTCTTAGGATCATATTATCTCATCTCATATTGTATTTTGAATTAGATATATTGTAAAAGGAAGTTCCCCCTCAAGATGGACTATATTAATTGACTTTTTATCATTTTTAAGAAATTAAATTATAACAAAAACATAATTTCATTAGACTCGTAAATCAAGAATATCAACTCAAATAGTCAAAAGAACAATGAAATGGTGATATTGACTTTAAAAAAAAGTTACAAAACAAGCATGAAGAAGTAGTGAGAGGAGGAAAAGTGTCATGGTGGAATATTGTCTTAAAACTAGATATTTTTAAGTCAAAAATGTTACTTTGAATGGCTTTGGAAAATAATATCTTGACTTGGGATAATGTTCAAAAACGAGGTTTGCAAGACCTTGGTTTGTGTGTATTTTCAAAGGAAGACAATGAAATGGTTTCTCATTTTATTGTTCATTATTTTTATTCAAAATTAGTGTGGAAAGAAATTCTACAAATGGTTCGAATGGTATGCATAAGTTGGATAAATATTATTTGACGGACTATTTTCACAACTAGTGTCAGGGGGCAGGTCTTTTAATAGAGCATTTCCATGTTTTTGGCTTTGGGGCTTATCACTTTCAATTAAAAAAATAATTGAAGGAAAAGTGTTTTGAACCGGTTAGGAAGCTCATATGATAAGGGGTAATTTGACGGAAGTTGGAAGCCTTGCCCCGAAAAATTTATTGGGATACCAAAAGAGATTTCTATTACTAATGATTAAACACGGCTTGGAGATTCATTGATGGAACAAGCCAAGTATCCAAGGAAAATGTGGTGTCGGAATTGTCCTTTGTTTAAATCCATGCTATCTTTTCTCTTTTAAATATGGTGTTGTTTATGGGTACAATCTCTTTTAAATATGGTGTTGTTTATGGGTACAATAATGGAGTTGAGTTCTTTTCTTAAGCAATTGCAGATAAAGAATTTAGAAAACTTGAAGTTATGGGGATTCAAAGTTACTTATGGATTGGGCAATTGGAAGATGTAGAATTGAAAATTTATCTTTAATTTTTATAATGAATAAATTCATAAAGATAAAAAATTTTGTTTCAAATTATTTTATATATATATATATATATATTTTTATAGAGAATCAAACATAGAAGTTTATAAAAAATCAAACATACAAGTGGAAAAGTTGTCAAAGGAAGTTATATCTTTGTAGCAGGGCATGTTTATAACAAAGTGTTCAAGGATCGGAACTTGAAATCTGTCTTTTAACTTTTATTGGATAGTTGTGTTGTTTCTAGTCTTGGATGCGTGGGTATTTCCTATTGAATTGGGCCTTACTGTAGGTCTCCTGAAATCATTTTGAGGCATTATTAAGAAGAGGATTATGTAACCCTTTGATTTTCTTAAGAAGAGGATTATGTAACCCTTTGATTTTCTTTTGTCTCGAAGACTGTAATTAAAACGTGAGGGGATCGTAATGAGTAGTATATATTCCTTTTTTTTTAATAGCTTTTATGGTTAGATAATGTATATTCTGATTTCACTTTTAAAATATTAAATATAAGATTGTTTTAGAATATATATATAACATACTTATTTATTTTGTTTGTATGTGTGTGAAGCAAGTATATATATATTTCGAGCTTTGTCGATCATAAATAATTTATTTATTTGTTTAAAAAAATTGACTAATTCAAAATTCTACATTTGACAATGTTAACGTTAATACGGAGAAAATTATCCAAGTGATAAATTTAACAAGATTCTCTTTATATGAATTACATTTTACCCAAGAGAAACTTGTAAAATTTATGGTTTGAATAATTTTCTCGAGGTTGCCATTAGCATTATCAAATGTAAAATTTTGCATTAGTCAAATTTCTTAAAAATAAATAAATAAATAAAATAAATAAATTCTCTATGGTTTAGAAAACTTGAAATGTCTTATAAGAGATGTCCTCTACCTTCTCCAGTAAGTATGCACTATCTAAATCACCTTGGTATCCGTAGCAATTTCACGATAGTTTTGAAAATTATTTTCCTAAGTCCATAATGTTTTTTAATCAATGTGTTTGGATTTATGAACATAGAAGCATCCTCCTCCTAGGTGTCTGTTGGTAGCCAATTAATTTTTTCTAGTGTCTTATAAGCTGCCTACACCAATGTTTTTGCAAACATCAATTTTTTGTCGTGATTTTCAATTAAACAATATTTTCATTATTTGTGACATTTGTTCATTTACCTTCGATTTGTTTTCACGACTGTAAGCGTGAAAACTTAGCCTTTTGAAGTCACATTGAAATCATTATTTGAACTGTCATAATTTTTCTTGTCAATATGCCTATTGCACTTACATTTCACTTATCGTTATGTAGCTGGCAGAACTTTCGAACTATACTCATGCTTCGATTGATTGTGTGACTTGGTTTCATTGAGTTTGTAATGCATTGGCATTTGAATTTTCTTTTTATTTGACTCACTTGATCATTGGTTTCATGAAAATACATAGGGGTTATGATTAAATCTTTCATATGTATCTTTTTAATATAACGCCTATGTTCATGTTTTCATAATTATTGGCATGTTGATTGTATGAAGATCCATTGGCACCTTGGTTAAATTATTGATATGAGTTGTTACAATACATTGGCGCATGGTTAAACATATGGTATTGGTTAAATCGTATGATTGATGGTTTGAAATTTTGGTATAACGTTGATTGCACACGTTTGTTTATACACTTACCATTGTTTCATTGGTTGGGCAAATGACTTGAGTGTTAAACTATGCTATAGTGCATATAATAGCTATAAGCCGACGGTTGTACTTTGGGAATAATTATTATGCATAGCCAACAAATAAATCCACTACCCTCGCACACTTTGGCCTTAATGCCTGCCTCCTTACCAGGTTATCTCTGTTGATTTTTGGGCAAATCTATGAGTTTTGAGTCCCGCGTATACCTTGACAAAACCCTACCCAAACCTCTGTTCACTGTATGTTCTCTCCTAGCTCTTGAAGGGCGAATTGAACCCCCATGGTGTTCAAAGTCGGTTTTGGTTTCATTTTTGCTAGAGAAGATTGTTTAAGATTGCCCTCGTAATTGCCCCCAGAGTCACGTTTTTGCGTGAGTGATTCTGGGCAAACGGTATTGAATTAGGACAAATCGTTGAAAACCCAGAACCATTTTTATCCCCTTTACCTTCAACGCGAGAATGTTCCTCAGAAAGTGAGTTACTATAGAGATATAGCTCCTGTTTTACAGGTCAATTTTTCAGTGGCTGGAACATGCGTTTTGGGTCTGTCCATCCAAAACCCCTTCTGCCCATCTAGCCTTGTGCCTCAATTTCCTGTTGAAACCCTTATCAATCCACAAATTCATCAAGTAGTCTGTCAGAAGAAGCATTTTCTTTCTGCCCAGGTATGTATTTCAACATCATTTATGCTTTATGAGTTTGCTTGGATTAATATAATTGGTTGGATTTTCTTTCAATAGCTCTCTTCGTTTTGATTCAGAATGATTATGTGGATTTCATTTTACCAAAACAATTTCGTTATGAATCATGAGTGGGAAATTCGTGTGCTAAATTCAGACACAGCTATGATTTATTTAATGAGATTTTATTATTCTCAGTTTAGTATAAAAGATTGATTTGTTTTGATTCAGTTTGGTTCCTTTTGAAGCGATTCTGTTCGTTTGAATTAATATATTCGATTGGGGTTTGCTTTAGATTAATCATGTTTGTTTTTAATAGATTCTATTGATTTCAATTTACCAGATATGATTATGTTTTGTTTTGGATAAATGTTTTCATTTGGATTATGATTGCATTCAACCTGTATAAAGGATTTCTTTCCTAAAATAAGACACTGTTGTGCTTTAATTGATATGATTTTTCTTTAAGCATAACGACTCTGTTGGTCCCAAATTGGTTTGATGTAGTTGTAAACTAAAAAAAATGATCCTCTTAGTTTCGTTTTGATTCAATTACGATTTATGTCTGTTTAAAATTGGCAAATAGAGTTGGCTACTTCTGATAAGATGCAATTTGCTTTGTGTCGATTTAGTGATCAAATATTTGTTTAAAGATTTGAATATAATTCTGTTGGTTTTGAATTGGTTTAATACAGTTCTATTTTCAAATTAGACCAGCTATAGAATCGCCAGATTCTGTAGCTAATCTATAGAATTAAATTTTTATCATTTATTAATAAAAATATCCCCCTATCTTGTCCGTTTCTGACTTCTTTCAGGTAAATTCGAATTGCAGGAAGCATGTTGGGCAGTTCAAGAGATATTTGGGTGTTTTTAGTTTTATTTTAGTTTCCTAGTTTAGTTAAATTTGGGATATCTTCCCAGATTTTTGTAAACTGATTTGATAATTCCCACAGGGATGTTTTACCCTGTGGGAAGTCTTTAAATACCTCTTATTTTTGGTAATAATCATCCTCTCTTGTGGGAGAACCAGGATTATGGATATCTAACACAGACTGAGATAGAACTTGATGTTCTGCTACAGCTTTCGCTTTCATAATATCAATCTTTTGTTTCATGTTCATGTTTGTCAAATTGCATTTGATTAATGACTACTTTAGCTATGTTAGTCTTTTGCAAAGTGATATGATTTAATTAATTTGATCCATATATGATTTCTTCCAGTACTTAAAAATACATCAATTACTTGATTCAGTTTATGAATAACATATTTCTCTTCTTCATCAAATGAATTATTAAGTATAAGTCTTTGCATAACAGGTTTACCTAATTGTGGAGATTTATAAATTATATGATTGTTGTGATTTTTATGTCTTGTTTGTCCTGTAAACAAACTTAAAGAGCACTACAACTATCGTTCACGAGAAACTTCTGGATTATTTGGTGCGAGTTTCCTTCCTCTGATTTTCTAGCACAATCATCATACACAGGACAAACTTGGAGTGCTTCCAGGTGAATTTGTTATTTATTTTTTTAGTATATTTATTAGTAGTTTAAGTTAGATATATGCGTAGTTTAGAATTAGTGATTTAGTTTAGTTATTTTTCTGTTTTATTTCTGTTCATAAAAACTATAAAATCAACAAAAACATCTTTTACTATCTTAGGGAAAAATGCAAATGAGTTTTTCAGGTTTTATTTAAATCTATAAGTTGTAGATATTGTACATTTTGTGAAAAAGTTATATTTCAGTTAGTAGTTAGATAGTTAATTAGTTAGTTTGTTTAGCAGTTAGTTTTAATTAGATTATTTTATTAGTTAGTTTTATTTATTGTTATATTAGTTTAGTTTGTTTTATTTAGTTTTAGTTAGATTAGTTAGTTTAGATTAGTTTTCTTTTGTCCATTTAGGACCTTAGATCGACTAACGGAGCCGCTAAACCCGTCAGGGTGATTCATCCCAAACGGCTTGGGTTATTAGACAACCCCAGACTGGTTCCATTGTCTCATTTGACGGACGGTTGATTTCACTCGTCAACAAATGGTGCTAGAAGGAGGGTCGACTGACAAGATGGCCTTGTAGGAGCCTTTATTTTTAATGTATTCAATTTTCCCCATGGCTCCCCAAATCACTGTGTTGGAACATGCTTTCAACTTCTAATTACCCGATGTTCCCAACGAGACAGTCTCTCACTTGTCCAAACTCACCTTTGATGGTGAAGGCAATACATCTGCTAAAGACCACCTTAACAAGTTTTGGTGAAAATGCATCAAATATGACATCACAGATTTAAGAGTTTTATGCAGACTTTTCTCTTTTACTTTTAGAGGTCGAATCAAACATTGGTTTGAATCCTTTCTAACATGTCGCATTTTTTATTGGTTTCAATTTGTAGATGCGTTTCTAGATGCTTTTGAAATTTATGATTTCGATCAATTATGTGAAGAATTTCATACTTCGCTAATCAACGACGATTCATCTTCAGAAGGCTTTTTGACAAAAGTCTATCATATCCTCTGTAAATTTAATCTCGATGAAATGTCATTGGCATTAAATTTCTTCTATGATGATTCCATCCCTTCCATCCAATCATGTTCAATCACGAATGAAGAACCAATTGCAAATCCTATCACTCAGCTACAAGAACAATCTTCTTCGCAAGAAGAGAAAAATTCTTTCGATAATATTGAACAAGCTAGGGAGTTAGAATCTATTGATCAGGTTCTTATTGACAACCAAATTGTTTTTTCCTTTGAATCATTGTATTTTCATTCTAAGACTAGTATGGAAGATGATTCGTTTCTAGCTCAAGGTGAATACCCTCATTCTTGTAACTCATGCTCTAATCAACATTTAAAATCAGTCATTGAAGAACACTTAAGTAACGAAAATCTTCTTGAATGTTCTAGTACTCCTATGAAACTGATTAGATAAGAAGTTATGCAACTAGAAGAAGAAGCTTTAAACCTTCATCCTCAAAATGCACTTTGTTCACAGGAAAGAATAGATGTTGGTCACATAAATTTTAAATTATCTGAAAAGGAAAATCCAGATGATCATATTATGTTAAGGAATTCGTCACCAAAACAAAGTAAGAGTTTTAGAGAAAGTGGAGAGAATTGTCTTGAGAATACCATCGTTCAGTATCATAGTTCAAGGTATTCTTTTTATCTGCTTATTTATGATTCCTTTTATTCTTTATATCCTGATCTATTCCTAGATTCTGGTGGAATTGACACCCTACCTACAACATACTACTCTTTTCCACCACAATCATATCCTTTCCATATGCTAATTTTTGGTGAAATTAATTCCGAGCATAACATTGATAAAACCGGATTTGACGCTTGTCCACCTTCATCACTCACATGGGAAGAGGACATGTTGCGAGATGATTTTACATGGTTTATTGTTGAAAAGGACAATTCATTACATCTTATGGAGATCAAACATTCTAAGTTGCATATTCGTTCTTTAATTAGCTCGAATCTTAATGTTTATGCTTCACATTTTGAAATGATCAATCTCATCGAAGGAAACATTCAAACCAATGATCCAATTGATTGCACGAATCCTCCTATGATGAGCTTTCCATTGATATATTCGTTTCATCAAAGTCATGGTTTTCATCCCCATTTTTGTGGCAGGATCTTAGAGTGTCTTGAATATTCATATATGAAAAAATTTCGTAATAAAGACAAAGTTGAGCTTGCTTTCTTTTTACCCAAGTATCTTGGAAGTAGGCGTGACATATTTCTTTTAGATCCTCCATGTGAATAAATTAATGAGTACTTAGAGAACTCTCAGAAGGATGGGACATTTCAGCCTTGGCTAATGGTTATTCCATTTCCTCATAATCCTGACGAGTTTTTCAAAACTACTTACACTCACCCATGCCATTATGATCCTTATCATGACAAGATTGCGCAATGGATAGAGGATTCGTACAATAAGAATATCCGAGGAAATGGTAAGATCATGCTTACTTTGTTTCTAGATGTTGATTATGAAGGTAAGCGTGATATGTTTCTGTCATTTGTTGATATATTACCATTCTTTTTTATAATACTTGATCTTGTTTCCATTACAGGGTTAGAGTTACTTCGATGGCTACATTGGAAACATGATTTCACGTAGTATTCTGGTTTATTTAATAGTTAGGGTAGATGTAGGAATAGGTTTTCTTGTAGTTTTATTTCTCACTATTTCTCTTTGTAATAATGCAGTCATGCACGCAAGTGGGCACACCACAAGAACCATAATACAAATGTTGTCAGGGAAGTCCCCTTGATCCTTTTTCTCTTTACTTCTAGTTGAATGATTATATTAAAAAACGCAGTATCGTCATGAAAATCTTAAATGGAAAGTAAAGAGATAAATAAATCTAAATCAACCTTGACCCAAGGTACCATGAGTAGGACTGCTTTCCCATCATCCAGGATTTTCCTACTTTCTTTCAGTTTCCCAGGGGATTGTCGCATGAGGTTTTCAGATGCACCTTCTGTGCATATTTTTTTTTTGTTTTTGTTGTTTGGATTTCTTTGCTTTCCAATTTTTTCTTCGCTGTTGTGTTTTGATTTCTCCCTTATGCTTACCGGTTTTTTCTTTTGGAAATATACATACCTATGCACTGAACTATTCAGAAAAAGATAAAGAGATTTTCTTCGCTGAAATAACTTCTAAAAATTTGTACAAACATCAATAATATATTGCTGAAGTTTATTGTTTGAAAGAAGTTTACTGATTTCGATCTCTAAGTAAAGTTCGTCATGATCATCTATTATCTTTTTACGCTGTCCCTTTTTCGTAAAGGAGTGACTCAGAAGATGTCTCCCTGTTTTAGGAAGTTGGTTTTTAATCATCTCTGGATCTCAATGAAGGATAGTGCTAAAAAATTCTGACGAGGTCTAAAAAATATGTTAAAATTAAGATTTTCAGTGTCACCCCGCTCAGCTATATATCTATAAAAAACAAAATAAATTATTAATAAGAGCTGTGGGAAGTGCTTGTAAACTCGTTGGGATACTGAACAAGTCTGCTGGCAGTGGGTAAATGCATGCATGATGCCAAGACAACTTCGCTGGGGTACTGAACAGGCCCGCTGGCAGCGAAGCAATGTCGGGTATATGAAAATTTGCAAAAAGAAACCTCTTTAATGTCCTTTATTCTGATCCAGAACTTCTTAACAGGATACAGATGTCAGAGTGGGTTAAATGGCAACCCTGTTGAGGCTATGGACACCTGCTGGCAGCAGTGGCTATGCCAACAGTATTGAAGGTTTTATCTTTAATATCGTGACTTGCTGATCTTAAGATTGTTATCAGTTTTCATCTTTTGAAACACTGCTGAAAAGATTGGTCAATGATGATGTTTGTACGATTTTCTGGTTGTTATTTTTGAGTTGGAATTATCTTTGCTATCCTGACCTAAATTTGTGCCTTTTGCAGAGATAACTGCTTCTACCAGTGTGTCGCCATTGTTGGCAGCCAATTAATTTTTTCTAGTGTCTTATAAGCTGCCTACACCAATGTTTTTGCAAACACCAATTTTTCGTCGCGATTTTCAATTAAATGATATTTTCATTATTTGCGACATTTKCTCATTTACCTTCGCTTTGTTTTCACGACTGTAAGAGTGAAAACTTAGCCTTTTGAAGTCGCATTGAAATCATTATTTGAACTGTCATGATTTTTCTTGTCAATATGCCTATTGCGCTTACATTTCACTTATCRTTATGTAGCTAGCAGAACTTTCGAACGATACTCATGCTTCGATTGATTGTGTGACTTGGTTTCATTGAGTTTATAATGCATTGGCATTTGAATTTTCTTTTTATTTGACTCACTTGATCATTGGTTTCATGAAAATACATAGGGGTTATGATTAAATCTTTCATATGTATCTTTTTAATATAACGCCTATGTTCATGTTTTCATAATTATTGGCATGTTGATTGTATGAAGATCCATTGGCACCTTGGTTAAATTATTGATATGAGCTGTTACAATACATTGGCGCATGGTTAAACATATGGTATTGGTTAAATTGTATGATTGATGGTTTGAAATTTTGGTATAACTTTGATTGCACACGTTTGTTTATACACTTACCATTGTTTCATTGGATGGGCAAATGACTTGAGTGTTAAACTATGTTATAGTGGGTATAATAGCTATAAGCCGGTGGTTGTACTTTGGTAATAATTATTATTCATATCCAACAAATAACTCCACTACCCTCGCACACTTTGGCCTTAATGCTTGCCTCCTTACCAGGTTACCTCTGTTGATTTTTGGGCAAATCTATGAGTTTTGAGTCCCGCGTATACCTTGACAAAATCCTACCCAAACCTCTGTCCACTATATGTTCTCTCCTAGCTCCTGAAGGGCGAATTAAACCCCCATGGTGTTCAGAGTCAGTTTTGGTTTCATTTTTGCTAGAGAAGATTTTTTAAGATTGCCCTCGTAATTGCCCCCAGAGTCACGTTTTTTCCTGAGTGATTCTGGGCAAACGGTTTTGAATTAGGACAAACCATTGAAAACCCAGAACCGTTTTTAGCCCCTTTACCCTCAAAATGGGAGGTTTCCTCAGAAAGTGAGTTACTACAGAGATCTAGCTCCTGTTTTACAGGTCAATTTTTCAGTGGATGGAACATGCGTTTTGGGTCTATGAGCATTTGTTAGAATGCTTATCACTTCTCCAGACCTGTGCTTCAAAACCCCTTCTGCTCGTCCAGCCTTATGCCTCAATTTCCTATTGAAACCCTTGATCAATCCACAGATTCATCAAGTAGTCTGTCAGAAGAAGCATTTTCTTTCAACATCATTTCTGCTTTATGAGTTTGCTTGGATTAATATAATTGGTTGGATTTGCTTTCAATAGCTCTGTTCATTTTGATTTAGAATGATTCTGTGGATTTCATTTTACCAAAACAATTTCGCTATGAATCATGAGTGGGAAATTCGTGCGCTAAATTCAGACACAGCTATGATTTAGTTAATGAGATTTTATTATTCTCAGTTTAGTATAAAAGATTGATTTGTTTTGATTCAGTTTGGTTCGTTTTGAAGCGATTCTGTTCGTTTGAATTAATATAGTCGATTGGGGTTTGCTTTAGATTAATCCTGATTGTTTTTAATAGATTCTATTGATTTCAATTTACCAGATATGATTCTGTTTCGTTTTGGATAAATGTTTTTGTTTGGATTATGACTGCATTCAACCTATATAAATGATTTCTTTCTTAAAATAAGACACTGCTGTGTTTTAACTGATATGATTTTTCTTTAAGCATAACGACTCTGTTGGTCCCAAATTGGTTTGATGTAGTTGTAAACTAAAAAAAATGATCCTCTTAGTTTCGTTTTGATTCAATTACGATTTCTGTCTGTTTAAAATTGGCAAATAGAGTTGTCTACTTCTAATAAGATGCAATTTTATTTGTGTCGATTTAGTGATCAAATATTTGTTTAAAGATTTGAATATAATTCTGTTGGTTTTGAATTGGTTTAATACAGTTCTATTTTCAAATTGGACTAGCTACAGAATCGCCAGATTCTGTAGCTAGTCTATAGAATTAAATTTTTATCATTTATTAATAAAAATATCCCCCTAACTTGTCTGTTTCTGACCTGTTTCAGGTAAATTCGAATTGCATGAAGCATGTTGGGCAGTTCAAGAGATATTTGGGTGTTTTTAGTTTTATTTTAGTTTCCTAGTTTGGTTAAACTTGGGATATCTTCCCAGATTTTTGTAAACTGATTTGATAATTCCCACAGGGATATTTTACCCTGTGGGAAGTCTTTAAATACCTCTTATTTTTTGTAATAATCATCCTCGCTTGTGGGAGAACTAGGATTATGGATATCTAACATAGACTGAGACAGAAGTTGATGTTCTGCTACAACTTTCTCTTTCATAATATCAATCTTTTGTTTCATGTTCATGTTTGTCAAATTGCATTTGATTAATGACTACTTTAGCTATCTTAGTCTTTTGCAAAGTGATATGATTTAATTAATTTGATCCATATATGATTTCTTCCAGTACTTAAAAATACAGCAATTACTTGATTCAGTTTATGAATGACATATTTCTCTTCTTCATCAATTAAATTATTAAGTATAAGTCTTTGCATAATAGGTTTACCTAATTGTGGAGATTTATAAATTATATGATTGTTGTGATTTTTATGTCTTGTTTGTCCTGTAAACAAACTTAAAGAGAACTACAACTATCGTTCACGAGAAACTTCTGGATTATTCGCTGCGAGTTTCCTTCCTCCGATTTGCTAGCACAATCATCATACACAGGACAAACCTGGAGCGCTTCCATTTCAATTTGTTATTTATTTGTTTAGTATATTTATTAGTAGTTTAAGTTAGATATATGCATAGTTTAGAATTAGTGATTTAGTTTAGTTATTTTTCTTTTTTATTTCTGTTCATAATTATTATAAAATCAATAAAAACATCTTTTACTGTCTTAGGGAAGAATGCAAATGAGTTTTTCAGGTTTTATTTAAATCTATAAATTGTAGATATTGTACATTTTGTGAATAAGTTATATTTCAGTTAGTAGTTAGATAGTTAATTTGTTCGTTTGTTTAGTAGTTAGTTTTAATTAGATTATTTTATTAGTTAATTTTATTTATTGTTAGATTAGTTTAGTTTGTTTTATTTAGTTTTAGTTAGATTAGTTTTCTTTTGTTCATTTAGGACCTTAGATCGGCTAACGAAGCTGCTAAACCCGTCAGGGTGGTTCATCCCAAACGGCTTGGGTTATTAGACAACCCCGGACCGGTTCCACTCTCTCAGTTGATGGATGGTCGATTTCGCCCATCAACAGTGTCCTCCATGCATCCAATTTTTCAATTCAGTATTTGTCTAGCTTGTTGTTTGGAGGATGATGGCTCACTACATTGTTTGGTGTTGAAGTTTGGAGTTATTCATTTTTAATTCTTGGATGTTGATATTTGATTCATTGATTCCATTTACACATTTTTGGCTTGGCTCTTCTACATAGAATCACGGGGTGTGGTTGTTTGGAAGTAATGGTGGTATCTTGGTTGTTTGGGTGTCTCTATAATTGTTCTTTTTCTATTGGTTTGGTGTTCTATTTTTTTCAATTCTTGCATGTTGATTCTTGTGTCATTAATATCGGTTTTTATTACTTAGGGTGTAGTTTGCTAGGGGTGTGTTTGTTTTGAATTATTGATGATGGCTTTGTTGTATGTGTTCCCATATCATTATTCTTGTGGCTATTAATTTGGAGCTCTAATTTTCTTAATGTTTTCATGTGAATCCCTTATTTATTAGTACCATTGTGGTGACTTGTCTTTTTGAGTCACTTCTTATAGTGTTTCTTGAAAAATGAGCTTGAGGCCATAGAGCCACATTGTTGATTCCATTTTATTAGCTAGGGTGTAGTGAGTAGTGGATGTGGTTGTTTGGAATTGTTGGTGGTAGATTAGTTGTATGGTGATATAGAGAGTAGGTGGCATTTTCTTCACAATAATTTCCTTGGTCTTCTCGATTCACTCTTCATGTTGTTTACATTGACATTTGTGGTGATCGTAGTTGTGTTTGTCTCTACATTCTATGTGGTCTGCAGAGGTGTCACAAGCCATATTTATAACATAATGCATTCCCTACCCTCATTGTGTTTCCTTGTGGGTTATGTTGTGGTCAATATGATTTGGTTGTTGCTTTGTTACAGTGATATTTTGTTTATGCACATGTGTTGTTGCCTAACTTATGTTCATCATCTTATGGCTATTGGTTAGGTCTTTTGCACGTTTATGTTTCAATGTTGATTCCTAATCCATTGATGTTATTTGTAGGTTAGTGGTTTGTGATTCCGAGTGAATTCTTTTAGCATTTCACCAAAGCGAGGAGTAGGTTGTTGACCTAGATTGTTGTTCCATCTCAATTCATGGGGTGTAGTAAGTTAGGGGTGTGGTTGTTGATCTAGATTTCTACTTCATCTCAATTCATAGGGTGTAGTAAGATAGGGTAATGGTTGTTTGGAATTATTATTGCTAGTTATAAAACTTTTGACATTTATTTCTAATATAGGGTGTTCTAATATCTAATGCATTGTATATGGCCATGCTAGTTTTAATTTGAGCCTAGTATTTTGTAAATGAACTGATATTGCATGTTTTTCCTAATGGATTTTAGATTTACAAACCAGGGTTCCATATGTCTATGTTGACCTTGGTAATGTGATTTATATTGTATGTTAGTTGCAATTGGATATAAACAAAGATAATGGGAGTTCTTGAATAGATTGCTAGTAAATTTATCTACTAATAAGTAGAAGGTTGCATTGGAAAGGGTGTTTCGGTGGAGTCATGTTGATGGATTTATTACTAAGGATTCTACTGAGATCAGAGATATGATTAGCTCCCATGTTCATAATATTTTTTCTCATTATGCTTTGATGGATGGTGTGGTGGCTACTACAAATTCTTGTCGTTGTCTGGTCCCTCATAAGGTTTCTTTCAATGATAGGAACATGTTAGATAGTGATTTTCCAAGGAAGAATTATTTTTTGTATTATATTCTATGTAGAATGGTAAATATATAATCATGGATGAGATACCTTGTGGATTTTACAATTCGATGTGGGATAATATTAGTGATGACTTATGTTTTTTGACATCTAAATTTTTTTTCTACCAGTCAATTGTCTAAGTTTCTCAACCAATGGTTTATTGAGGATTTCCTAAAGAATACAGCTTGGGATTATACTAGTGGTTAGTGGCCTATCACTTTTATTATGCATGCTAATAAAATTATAGCAAAGGATTTGACATTGTGACTCCACTCAATGGAAAATTTCATGTTTTGTCAAGAGCACACATGATATTTTCAAGGAAGATTCATTATTGACATTAAGGGTTTATTTATGGGAGCCTGTAGAGTGGGAAAGGGAGGCTAGGAAACACTCTTTCGTTTTGAAATTTTATTTTGAAAAAAAATTGATCAGGTTTATTAGTCTTTTATTTTTGAGATGTTGATTTGTTTTGGGTTTGGCTCTAGGTGTGTTTTCATGGTGAACACTTTGTTTACCAATGCTTAATCTTTTGTTTCAATCAATGGGGCCTTGTTTCCTAGGAATTATTTGAATTTTTTAGGTATGTCCTTTGGCCCTTTATTTATGTGCCTCAAATTGTAGATTCTTTGCGTTATGTGTTGGATGTTGGACATATTTCTAGTTAGATTCATGGTATTGTTCTCCCATATGGTTCCAATATGGTTAACAACCTCTTTGCATATGATTATATTCTCTCTTTTAAAGTGAAAAAGGAATCTTCTTATGTGGCCCTTGCTTGTCTAGACACATTTTTCTCTATGTCGTGTGCCATAGTGAATTCTCATGAAATTGACCTTTTGTTAGTATATTTTTGTACCTCCCTATATTGGATTGTTGTTTCTTAGTATTATATTAAACTTGGGGTTATTGCATGATATTTTGGGATTCCCTTCATACTTGGGTTTTTTACAGTCACCATATGGGTTGGTGTTTATAGAGGTTTCAAAGTAATCTTAATATATAGTATCATAAGGATGTTCCCTTTACAAGAAGGTTGGTTCTTGTTGGTTGTGTCTTCAGGGATCCCATTTTTATTATGTATTTTATTGGTTTCTTGGCATGGATTAGTTTCAATGGCTTGGAAATATTTTGAGATCTTGTCTATTGTCCAAGTATGGTGGATATTGATATTTTCCCTCAATGTCATGGGATGTTTTCACCATGCCCAAGGATAAGGGGTGGCTTGGTTTGATTGATATTTCCACTTATGATAGTATTCTAGTGACAAAGTGTGTGGTACAATGTCTTGAGGGTTCAACTCCTTGGAAAATATTGTTTTAGAATTGGGTGATTTCAATGCAGTATTCAAATATAGTTCATGGTACTTTCATACTTTGTGATATCATCTCGTCTCCTCATTTCTTTTAGGTTTCTAGCTCCCTCATCCTTCAAAGCATCTACGATACTTGGAAGGAAGTTGCTAGTTGGTTCAATGAAAGTGGAAGGATAGTAGGGATGGTTTCGATTTATCTTTCCATCCCATTTGGATTTGGAGTGTTCAGGATTCATGTGTGGTAGAGCTGCTCCATTTTTTGTCTTGTAGATTGAGTAAGAAGGACATCTTTATTTGGGGTAATTTGAGGGATTTATTCTCTCATTCTTGGAAGGAATGGCATTCTCTTGCTCAAGAGTATGGTCTACTTGCTTGTAGTCATCCTTTAGATATGGAGCTACAATCACTTAACCTAGAGGTTGAGTTGTATAAATTGAACATTGGAATTCATGGGCCTTTTTAGAGATATTGGAGTTGGTGTTTTGGTTGGATAATTCAATATTATGAATCTCACCATATGTGTTTTGTACTTCGTTAGAGACATCCATTATCCTTAGTTATAAATGTTCATTGGATATCTAGGGATACATAAGATAGATGGATTCATTTGTAATGATCCCAATCATTACGACTACAAGCGAAGCAAAAAGTGCAAATTTTTTTTTTTGTTTTTAGGTAGGGAGGAAATGACGACAATAGTTGAACCACACAAACTAACGATGAACATGCGCACACAGATCAGGAAACACACAACAATGACTCAATGCACTAGCACAACAGGTAACTGGGAAAAACATGCGTAAATCAAAAGATAGAAAAAATACCCACCTGAATCAAGCAAGACAACGGCAACAAGCTAAAGGACAAAATCAACCACCCAACATAATGGCTTCGATGACCAATATCTAGAAACCTCAATGACGCGCAACTAACACAGTGAGACAATAAAAAAATAAGTACCAATATCAATTACAACTAACAACGCCCACATCGAGAAGCACAGACTCCAACCAAGTTATTATTCACCTTTATACATTAGGGCACACAATGATCCCCTTATCACGAATCGTGTCATCGCCAAGTGATAGGCGTGAAAATAACCCTGGCGCAACATAACCTATTTGGACCACAGGCTCAAGACAATCCAACGCACTAGGAGACTAAAATAACTGACAAGAAAATGATACCCACACACCCAAGAAACAAGTCGATAGGACGCAAGATGACATCACTCAAAAATAAAATTGTGCAGCTATCCGAAGGATGTCTGGTTCCTACAAGGAAAACCTATGAGGTGAAACAACTATGACCAACCACTATTTCAATTCACCTTAAGGAAAAAGGCTACGTCATTGCATCAACAATGATCTAAACATCATGCAATTGACATTATTTATCATACAAGGCACCATCATGTACCTGGAACAATCTCTATATAAGTAAAAGCATTCAGTGACATATATAATATTAACGTTATTTAATAATTATATATCATTTTAAAATAACTTATATCAACCCTTGTCTATTTATCTAATATTATTATCATTAAATTTTGAATATCCAATTTATTTATTATGGTTGGACCCTATCCCCTATTCCATCAGTCTACAAGTGAATTTTCAACACTGACGAAATATCATTAAACAAATTAACAACATAATTCAAGGAGGTGAAAATGAATAATTACTCGATATATCATAAGGCCCTTCAATTAAATTAGGTTTCTCTCGTGCATTATCTAACTCAACAAATTCATGTACATACATTACCTTGATGCATAACCTAGATTCACTATTATTTAAAAACTGAAACTGACAGATTATCCACATGTCAACTATATCAATAAATTGTAATTATTCTGTTTTAGGGTAATTGTTGTGAGTTATCGATCGATTATATAGCTTTCTTTTTAAACCATATCTCTATCAAATGCATCATTGTCTTTTAAACCATAATTCGTTGTCCTTTGAAACTGAAACATATATATTTCACTATCTTTTAAATGCACGACCTTGTCTATTAATACACACGCTATTGCATACATACACTATTGTTGTCTAGTAAGACTAAGTAAACGTTGTCTAGAAATATATATAGATATAGAATAGAGTCGTTGTCATATATATAATGGAATTCTAAATAATAGTGTTGACTTCTTTGCTGCCAAAAATTAATGAAATTGTTGTTAATTGGTATTCAATTAAAACATCATTGTCTTTTAATAGGGACTAACCCATCACTGTCTAATTATACAGTTGTGTTGTAAGAAAGGACTTGACAATATAGCTAACTAATAAATGAAGATCACTATCATAAGTTTCTATATGAATTCGTTGCCCTGGATTGCAATAATGCAGTTTAAATAGTTGACCAAGTTATGGGTAAATTCTACCATTTAATCTCTGCCAACATCTATTAAGTTAGATGTCACATGATATATATATTCCATGTCCTACATGTATTAAAACATTGTCATATAAGCATTTAAAAAAACACTAGTAAAGAAACGCTCAATATGAGTCACTACCAAGATAAAACACTAACTATATAGAATGTTGCCAATACAAAATGCTACAATTATAAAAAATTGTCAATATAAAACGATGGGTAAATTAAATGGTTGGGTAAATCCGAATCAATTATTAAAAAAATACTATGTTACAATATATCAAGCTATATGTAAAGGTTGGGTAAACCTATAGATCATGGTTGGGTAAATCTAGTAGAAAAAATCTATATATAAAGCTGGGTATTAGATGATATGTTGTCGACAAAATTTTAAAAACATAGGAATATGTATTGAAACGCTATATAAAGTGCTATATAAATTCGTTGTATATAAGAAATAGAAAAATCACTATTACTCAAAATCTAGAGATTCGATGTCAAGGTATTATTGTTACATCACAACCATGGACAATCCTAATATAGTTGTCAAGTGAATATAAAATCGTTGTTATAATGCTATTATAATAAAGGTTGTATTTTAGTATATGACAAGGAAGAGTTACATATATGATACCATAGAGATATGATAATGCAAATTTAATTATGTAATATCACAGAGTCATATATATATATATATATATATATATATATAATCACAGGGTTTAACATATGATATTGCTGAGTTACAAGATATAAATAGATACATACCATAGACATTGCATGGTGTACCATTAAATCCATGTCCAAAATAAATTAAATTTTCAGTATGGGAAGGGTAAAATTGCAACCTAAAAATAATAATTCTCAACCATTACAAAAGAAAAAAAAAATGCTACCATTACACAGTGAAAACGCTAAGAAAATTTGTTGGGTAAAGTGATATTGTGGTGTATCAAATTCACACTAACATTCTAGTGATATGGCTAAAACCGTAGTGATGTATTTGTGTGTAAAAACGCTAAGAATAATTGCTGGGTAAATATGGGTGAAAACACAAAGATGATATAACATGCAGAGATCTTAGCAAAGGTAGAGGTCAAAACGTAGAGGCGTTATAAAATGCAGAGCCCAATGAAAATGCAGAGGAAGTCAATCACAAGAAAACGCAAGACCAATCATTCAACCATGAATATATCAATGCAAATATAGTAAGGTAGATGGACAAGAAAACGTTATCCTTCGCTCATCATCCATGTACAGATAAGAAGGGAATTAGAATCCATAGGTCTATTAACACCGAAGTGACATTCGTCGATTCGGATGCTGGTCGACTGCTCAGGCATGGACTAATGATCTAGGGATAAGGATGAAATATAAAGCACAACCTCTTCATAATAATCAATAAAACAAAATAGAACTGTCATAGAAATCAGGGATTAGGTTGCCAAGGAAATCAATTCAAGATAGCAAGCATAAATCTATGACGACTTTAAGTTCTCGATAAAAAACGTTGATTAAAACAAATTTCTTTACACAATATAAGTGCAGTAATGAAAACACAAGAAAATATAATCTACCATTCAAATAAATGCATGCGTATCGTAGCCCAAGGTGACAGCTCCGAGTCGTTGTCCCGTGCGCGCTCTATCCAACTCCTGCTTGCCGATCGATGTGACTTCACCGGTACCTCCCATCCAACGCTAGGGGTACTCTTCCTCCCCCTGAGCCCCCCGAGATACAAAGGGGCCACACACACTAAACCAAAGAACAACAAACACCCAACTCACCTCGCAAGGTCGAGCTACCACTCGTTACCCGAGTTGGGTATCCCAACTCCCACAAGATAAGTCAGTCAAAAAAAAAAAATTGCAGCGTAACGTTACGCATAAATATCAGATCCATACTCCTCCTTATCCACCCTTTTTATAAAGTTTCTAAGTGATTTATTTCCAAAAATTCCCATTAAATTTATTTTTTCATTAATTTAATTCAGAAAAAACTCACCCTTACACATGTCACCCATCCCCCTAGTTGCACCAGAAATTAATTTCATTAATTATTTAATTAATTCTATTTCCCTCACCCACCAAAAATCATTCCTAAAATCACTCCTTGGTGTCCCCATATTCCCTTACACATTTTAAATGACTTAGCCCCTGATAAATTCCTAACTGAGTTCATATTTAGAAAGTTCTTAAAGGCAAGATTCCTTACTAAGATATTCATTATGCTTTTTCCTTATGTTTCCCTTTTTCTTTATATTTCCCCTTTTTCCCTTAGTTTCCTATTTCTTTTAAGTTTCCCTCTTTTCCCTTGGAGTCTTCCACAATATCACCTAACGGAGTTTCCCCCAAAGTAATTTGATTTTAATAAATTAATTGAATTTATTACCCCCTTCTCATCACATGTTTAATTATTATTATTATTATTATTATTATTATTATTTTACAACAAGTATCACTTAGACCTATATTTAAATTTCCTAAGTTGGGTGACATTTTTATTAGGGAACTTGTTTTTAAATATTACTGATCACGTCATTCATTTTAAGGCTGACTCAGTTTATTCACTTACCCGTTGAAATCGTGATGTTCCCTTCAGGACACACTAGGTGCTCCAAGGGTGCCACTCGACTTTTTCAGTTTTCCTTGCGTGATGTGCCCTTCAGGATGCACTACATGCTCCAAGGGTGCCACTTGCCTCTTTCCATTTTCCTTCCATGACGTGCCCTTCAAGACGCACTACATGCTCCAAGGGTGTCACTCGCCTCTTGAATGACTTTGTAGACATCAAAACCCCTGGACTCAATACTCCACTAAGTGATATTGTGGGATACTAAGGGCCTCTAAGGAGAAAGGCCCCTGCCTTATTGCATGCTCGTTAGAATCATCGTGAGCGACTGTTGGAGTCTTCCCTCACGACATCGTGGGTCTTCTTGAACTAGGTAATTGTTAACCTACAGTATGAGTCATGATGGGAGTGATAGTAGGTTGTGGTAGGGTTGTTTTCCACACCTCTCCCTCAACGTCTCTGGTTGTTTTGTGTGACTCCTCTACTCCACATGTGTGTCTAGTCAACAAGCTATAGTCAACCTGCATCATCAAAAAATCATGTCAGCAATAATAATCAATCATCATAACATGTAGTCATATGTACATATATCATATCTACAACAATCAAACCCCAATATTCCATTCCATGACTCGATCTGGAGTCCAAGGGGTTTCATCAATGCCTCTGCATCCTCAAGGTCCAAAGTCTTGCACACTCAGGAGAACCGATTCAATATCACTTGTCTATGTCAATACAACAAAATAACATGTCATCATATCCATAATTCCTCATAATCATAATCAAACACCCAGTATTATAATGATCTGGATCACTTGCAAGCAAGTGTCCTCAAAGAATAAGTTCACTCAGTGCATGAAAGAGAGGGATGTTACATACACCCCCTATTGGTCTAAAATTCATCCCGAAGTTTCATAGTATATAAGTGCTGAAAGAATGGGTATCATAGTATCATAAGCCTATCTATCAAACAAAAAAGGAAAATGCTATTGCATATCATATGCGTCCTTCAAATTCATCGAGTGCAGACTATAGTTGTCCCACTCAACCTTGACTTGATCTATTGTTCGACGTCGTATCTCTCGAATGCGATGATCTAGGATGCAGATTAGCTCGACCGTGAGCACCCCCTTATCCGATACCTACAAGGAACTTATGTCAATAACATGTGTAGGATCACTAATATAATGTCTCAAAATAGATATGTGAAACACATCGTGCATACGCCTCAAAGAATCAGGCAAGTCTATTTGATAGGCCACAGTCCCCTTCCTCTCCACAATCTCAAAAGGTCCTACAAACCTAGGAGAGATTTTATCTCCCTTTCCAAAATTGATCAAACTCTTATGTGGTTTTACTTGCAAGAAGACTCAAACGCCAACTTCATAACTACGGTCGACACGACATGCATCGACATAAATCTTTTGCCAATCCCATGCTTCTTTGATCCTTTGTATTATGGTTTTCATTTGATATTCCATTTCTTGGATCGCTTATGGTTCGACCAAGACCCTATCCTCAAGTTGATCCCAACTCAAAGGCATCTGACACGGTTGCCCATAAAGAAACTTGAAACGTGCCATCTTAATAGTTCTTTGGTAACTGTTGTTATATGTGAATTCTACCAGTGGAAAGAATTCCTCCCAACGCTTCTATTTTCCCATCATGTACATATGAAACATGTCCTCCAAGATTTTGTTTGTTCACTCGGTTTGGTCGTCTGTCTCCAGGTGATACGTAATACTGAAGTTAAGTTGGGTTCCCAATGCCTCTTGGAAACTAGTCGAACATCATCTGGTAAACACCAATCCTTGATCGGATATAATCATCTTAGGCACACCATGCAACCTCACAATACCACTGATGAAAACTCTAGCTATGTCAGGTGCGTGATACATTGTACGCAGATGGATAAAATGAGCACTCTTTGTTAGAGTGACGACTAAAAAAAAAATCGAGTCGTGTCTCATTTCCTTTAGTGGCAAACCAACAATGAAATCCATCGAAATGACCTCCCATTTAGACTCCGGAATAATGTGTCCCTATAGTAATCCTACTATATGTCTATGTTCATCCTTCACCTGCTGACATTATAGACATCTGGCCACATAGTTGACTATGTTTGTCCTCATTATTTTCCAAAATAATAAGGGTTTAAGGTCTTCCCTCATCTTTGTGACTCTCAAGTGAGCCATGTACACTGCTCTATGAGAATCATTTAGGATCAAACTCCTCAACTCGTCGTTCGGTGGTACATAAATTCAATTTTTAAATCTCAATAATCCATCGTCGTCAAACGTAAATCCTTCAAATATTGGTACCATCATTATGTTTCGTCCGATAAAATCCTTGACCTCTTTGTACCAGTCATCGTCATACTGTAAATTTAGAATCTTTTCATGTAGATTCATTTGAAGAGGAAACACTGAAAATATGCATGGTCTCCGACTAAATGCATATGCCACTTGATTCACTGTTCCTTTTATGTAAGTAATCTCAAAATCGTACTCGCTAAGAAATTTTGACCAACGTCATTGTCGCGTGTTTAGTTTTTTTTGCATAAAGATGTGTTGTAGTTCACTGTGGTCCGTTATTAGTTCAATTTTTCATCCAATAAGGTAGTCTCTCTAAACTCTCAAGGCATAAACAATGGATAACAATTCCAAATCGTGCGTCACATAGTTGTCCTCATGCCTTCTCAATTTCCTCAAGATGTAAGAAATCACTCGACCATCTTGCATAAAGACTTTGCCTAAGCCTTCCTTGGATGCGTTAGTGCATACCAATAAGTCTGCATCCATGTCTGAGACCTTTAGTATCGGTGTTGTTTTCAATAGCTCCTTGAGCCTCCAAAATTCTTCCATTCATTTCTCGGTCCAAACAAACTTTTTGTTCTTCTTCTTCAATTTCGTTATCATATTTGCTATCTTAGAAAATCCCTCGACAATCCGTCAATAGTATCCTACTAAACCCATGAAGCTACACACTTCTGGGACATTTTTCGGCGTAGTCCATTCCATAATAGCCTCGACCTTTGTTGGATCCATGATGATACCTTCATCGGAGATGACATTCCCTAAGTAGTGAATATTCAATTGGTAAAACGAGCATTTAGAAAATTTCCGATACAATTTGTTCTCTCTCAGACACGGTAGTACCAAGTGTAAGTTTTTGTCATGATCCTCCATCATCTGAGAGTAAATCAAAATATCATCAATGAATACTTGGACAAACTTGTCCAAGTACTCTCAAAACACCCCATTCATCAAACTCATAAATACCCATGGGGTGTTCGTTAGTCCAAATGGTAAAACAGTAAACTCGTAATGTCCAAACCTCATCTTAAAGGCGATCTTAGGGATGTCATCCTCCTTGATCCATAACTGGTGATACCTTGATCTCAAGTCGATCTTTGAAAAAACCGTCGCACCCTTCATTTGATCAAGAAGATCATCAATCCTCGACAAAGGATATTGATTCTTGATCGTTTCCTTGTTCAATTCACAGTAGTCAATGAAGAGTATCCAAGACCCATCCTTATTTTATATGAATATAACAGGCGCACCCCACGATGATACAATAGGACGTATTAGTCCCAGGTCCAACGACTCCTTCAATTGCATTCTCAACTCCTGTAATTTCGGGGTCGACATGCGATAAGGCATTCGTTCTATCAGTTCAGTCCCTAGTTTTAAGTCTATGGTAAACTAAAATTCCCTCTCAAGTGGAAGCCTAGGTAACTCCTCCGAGAAGAGATCTGTAATCTCTCTCACCAGAGGAAGGTGTTCTAGACCTTCTTCTACTCCATTTTCATTTAACACAAGGATCACATACAACTTATGAAGGAGATACAAAATTCAAAGCAACAAAGCAACAAATCTTCAGACTTACAGAGGTCAGTTCAAACAACTAAAAATGAAGGAGGATGAATATATTGTAGCCTACTTATTACGATTCGATGAAAAAGTGAATGGAATCATAGGATTGGGAGAAGAAATTGAAGAATATGTAATTGTTCAAAAGATACTAAGATCTCTTCATATGCGATTCAACCCTAAGATATCGGCACTAGAAGAAAGATTGGATCTAGACTCAATAAGCATGGACGAACTGCATGGAATCTTCACAGCATATAAAATGAGAACTGAGAAGGAAAATCCTTATGTAAAAGAAGCAACCTTCAAGGCATCCAAAAGATCAAAGGAAAAGAAAAAGGAACAAGAAGAATATAGCAACATCAGTGATGCCTCAGAAGATGATGAAGAAGTGGCCAACTTCGTCAAAAGATTGAACAAGGGAACCAACGGTAGGTATAGAGGTAAACTCCCTTTAATTTGTTTTAATTGTGATGGTATTGGTCATTTTTCTAACAAATGTCCTCATAATAAAAAGAGAAATGATGAAGGTTACTCAAAAGGAAAACACACATATAAAGGAAAAAAAACTACAAAGAATGTTTTCAAGAAAATCTTATACACCAAAGATGACATCTCATCATCAGATGAAGATGAAGTTAGTGACAATGATACAGGAAGAGTTCTATTCATAGCAGTAAAAGACTCTGAGAAAGAAGACTCTGAAGAAGAATATGAAGAAGACAAAGAAGTATGTGAAGAAGTCGAAGAATAAATTGAAGAGGCATAAGTTGACTATCGAGAAGAATTAATGTGTGCCATAGAAGTTATCAGAAGATAAAACAAGAAAAACAAGAAACTACAAGTAGAACTAGACAAGAAAAATGACACTCGAGAACTAGAACAAATGATCAAAAAATTGAAGGTTCAAATAGAAGAAGATAAAAGAATTGAAGAAGCACTCAAATAACAACTAGAAGAAAAGGACAAGATCATTGGAAACTTGGAAGCAGAGGTTGTCACACTAAGAAAGGATATTCAAAATAAAAATATGCAGAATAGCTCAAAATTTCTGGATGACATTGTCAACAGTCAAAAATCTCATCTTGACAAGTCCAGACATGGATACAATCAGATAGAAAAGGGATAAAGATCCAAAACAACAGAGAAAGAAACAAATCCAAAGAGCTATGCAAAAATAATCAAAGAGGATAGGAAGATATACAAGGAAGATTACAGGGACACTCCTCCACCAAGAAGATTCAGATTTCAGAATCAACAACAGACAAATAAGCCTCAAGAAGAAGAAGTATTCATAAGAGCACCTCCTTTCAGAAGATCTTCAACTCCCAGGTATCAAACTATATTTTTTGGTTTATGTTATGCTTGTAATAATTTTGGACATAAATCTATGAATTGCAGAGCTAACAACAAGAACAGTAATAACTTTGAGAGTTATACACAAAGGGATTATTCAAGGAGACCTAGTGACACACAAAGAAGAAGTTACAACAGGTTTGAATCTTTGAGTACTGAAGTGGAATGTTACACATGGCCAAGGATTGCATAATGACAGTCCCTCCTAAAGAACCTCAACAGAATAACAAGAGTCACAGACAAGAACCTCAGAAAATGACATGGATAAGAAAGCAAGATCAGTATAACAATGAAGAATGCATAATCACTCTACAAGCTAAGAAGAAGAAACATGGTTGGTATGTTGACAGTGGATGTTCAAAACACATGACAGGTGATAAAGACAAATTTCTTACATTACGAAAAAGAAAAAAATGGATCAGTCTCCTTCAGAAATGATAATTCATCCAAAATCATTGGATAAGGCACAGTCTGAATTGGGAACAAGAATGAAAAGGAACAAAATGTTCTACTGGTATAAGATATGAAACATAATCTTCTAAGTGTGAGTCAAATATGTTACCAAGGTCATAAAATTACTTTTGATTTAGAAAAGTGAGATAAGAAAAGAAGGTTCAGGGAAATTGGTTGGTACAACTGCAATAACTTCAAACAACATATATGTGTTAAGTGAAATTGGAAATGAAAAGTGTTGTCTAGAAAAGGAAGATCAAAGTTGGATATGGCATAGAATAATGGGTGACATTCATTTTGATAACCTTGTCAAAGTCAGCAAAAGAGAAGCATCCATAGAAATGCCCCAGATCATGAAACCAACCAACACTTTATGCAAGCATTGTCAACAAAGAAAGAAAACAAAGACTAGGTTCAAATCAAAGGAATATTCAACAACAAGACCATTGGAAATTGTGCACACTGATCTAGTTGGACCAACTACAACAAAGGACTTAAAAGGCGAAAAATACTTTATGTTATTAGTTGATGATTATACAAGAATGACTGCAGTTTGTTTTCTCAAGAACAAGTCAGAAGATTTTGAAAACTTCAAGATATACAAGGAAATGGTTGAAAAGAAGATGGATTCAAGAATCAAATGTTTGAGATCTGATAATGGAGGAGTATTCACTTCAAAGGAATTTATGGACCACTCTAGCAGTCATGGAATAAAAAGGCAATTCTCTGTTGCTAGGACACCTCAACAGAATGGAGTTGTTGAAAGAAAGAACAGGGAAGTACAATAAATGGCTCGAACAATGCTAATGGATTCCAAATTGACAGATATATTTTGGACACAGGAAGTGCATACAACAGTTCACATTCAAAATAAAGTAATGCTCAGAAACAACACTGGTAAAAATCCCTACGAGATATGGAAAGGAAGACCAACAAATGTGAAGCAATTTAGAGTTTTTGGAAGTAAATGATACATCAAAAGAGAAGATGGCAGAATGGGAAAGTTTGAATCTCATGTGGACAAAGGAATACTTTTTGGTTACTCAAGTACAAGGAAAGAATACAAGTGTTACAATCTAATATTGAACAAAGTTGTGGAAAGAATCAACGTAACAATTGATGAATCAGGCAAACCAGAATCAAAGGAAGAAGAAAACAAATCAATGGAACAACTTTTTGAAGAAGAAGATGAAAAAGAAGTAGAAGAGGAAGATGAAGATGAAGAGATTCTGAAAGAAGTAGAAGAGGAAGTTCAGAAAGTATCTCCAAAGACACCTAGCAAACGAGTACAGAAGAATCATCCTTCATATCAAATTATTGGAAACAAAGATGCAGGAGTTGAGACTAGAAGAAAAATCCATTCACCAGAACAAACACACCTAGCACTCTTATCTACAATTGAACCAATCTGTTTTTAAGAAGCCAACAAGGATGAATTTCGGAATAAGGCCATGGATGAAGAATTAGATCAAATAGATAAAAATGACACTTGGGAATTGGTTCCAAGACCAAAGAATAAGAATGTGATCGACACAAAATGGGTTTTCAGGAATAAATTGAATGAAGATGGATAGGTTACAAGGAACAAAGATAGATTGGTATGTAAAGGATATGCACATATCGAAGGAATCGACTTTGAAGAGACATTTGCCCCAGTTGCCAGAATGGAAGCAATCCGTTTACTTTTAGCTTATGCATGATCCAAAAATGTTAAAGTATATTAGATGGACGTAAAATCAATTTTTCTGAATGGGGATCTTGAAGAAGAAGTATACATTGAAAAACCAGAAGGATTTCAGTTGTCAGAGAACACAGACGATGTATGTAAATTAAAGAAGGCATTGTATGATCTAAAACAGGATCCTAGAGCATGGTACTCCAGATTGGATAAGTATCTGCATCAGGCAGGGTTCAGAAAAGGAAGTGTATACAACAACCTCTACATCAAGGTAAGTCAAGGTAATATTTTATTAATTGAAGTTTATGTTGATGATATTATTTTTGGTAGTGATGATGACAGGTTAAGCCAGAAATTTGCAAAGGACAAGCAAAATGAATTTGAAATGTCTTTACATGGATAACTATCCTTCTTTCTGGGACTTTAGATATGTCAAAGCAACCAAGGAATTTTTATTTCTCAAACCAAGTATATCAGAGAAATTCTAAAGAGGTTCGGAATGGAAGATGCAAACCAGTTATCACTCCCATGAAAACCAGTTGTAAGTTGAGCAAAGATGATGATTTGAAGTCTACAAATCAGAGGCAATACAGGTCTATGATTGGCAGCCTACTATATGTGACAACATCCAGACCAGATGTAATGCAAGAAATTGGACAGGTGGCATGATTTCAAGCAACACCAAAGGAATCACATGTATTAGCAGTAAAGAGGATTTCCAGATATCTCAAAGGAACAGAAGAGTTTGGATTATGGTATCCAAAAGGAAAATATCTATCACTTATTGCCTACACAGATGCAGATTGGGTAGGTTATATTAATGACCGATGAAGCACCCATGTAGCAACATTCTACTTAGGTGAGTGTTTGGTATCATGGCTATGCAAGAAATAATCATCAATATCTCTATCTACAACAGAGGTAGAGTATATTGCAGCAACAACATGTTGTACACAGGTTCTTTGGATGAAACAAACTTTGACAAATATAAAGGTTGAGTATAATGAGCCCATTCCAATACATTGTGATAATACAAGTGCCATAAGTATCTCAAAAAACCTGGTTATGCACTCCAAGACGAAGCACATTCCAATCAAGTATCACTTTCTACAGGAACAGGTTTCAGAAAATAACATCAGAGTTGAGTATGTGGGCACAAAAGAACAAGTGGCAGACATCTTTACAAAAACACTTCCACGGGAATCCTTTGAATATCTTCACCAAAGACTTGGAGTTATTTCTACTCCAAAATGAATGTTTTTTGAATTCTTATCTTATATGTCTTAGATGTACATGAGGAAGCACCATAAGAGGATAGTTCAGTCAGGGGGAGCAGCCACGGATGGAAATATATCTTTTGCATTAGTGGAAAAGGGGGAGAGATTTATCATATGCAGAGGATAGAGGCATGGTTCCAGGGGGAGAAGATTTATCAGATGCAGAGGACAGAGGAAAATTTATTAGATACATAGGACAAAGGCATGGTTCCAGGGGACACATGAGTGATATGATTTTAGTATTGCATCAGAGTGTTGCCATCAATTCCAAAGGGGGAGATTGTTGATTAAGGTTGGTTTTCATTGATGTCAACCCTTGAAGAAAGCCCCACAAAACAAAGGTTTGGGTAATGGACCCAATATTGTTTGATGTAAATATGACTCGTTATTTTCTTTTCATGGTTGATAAGAAGTAAAGATGGATAGAATCAAAAGTTGCCCCCTTATTGTGAAATCCCTCACAGGAAGATGCTTTGCGGAGTAAGAGAACCCATGATTAATTGTGGAATAATGAGATGAAGGATAATGAATTCTTCAGGTAAAATATACTAGATGGATAGTTCTTTTCACTCCATTTCTGGTGGTATGTGGAACGTCACATAACTCCTCATGGTTAGAGAGTTATGGCCATGAGAAGTTAGAGACCCCAGGTTTGGGTAATGGACCCAAGTTTGTTTGATGGATAATGGTATGAGTTATGATATATTTTCAGATTATACTATTCTATATGGATAGTACATTTCATTCCATTTCTGGTGGTATGTGGAACGTCACATAACTCCTCGCGGTTTGAGAGTCATGGCCTTACGAAGTTGGAGGACCCTCATATGTCATCTAGAAGCCCCAAAAGGTCAAAGTAGTCAAAGTGGTTGAAGAGATTTTAAAAGGTAAATAATAAAGTGAAGTAATTCAATGTGAATACAAAATAAATTATTTCAATAATAAATTTAATGGAGAAATTAGAAGTGGGTTAACCCTAAAATAAGGAAAGTGGGGCCAAGTGACCTAGAAGATGTTTTTAAGGAAGTTGCTTGGAGAGTATAAATAAGAGACAAGGCTCTCTCATTTTAATTACACTTGAGCATATTGAACATCTATAGGTTTCTGAGGTAACCAAGGATATCTAAGCCAAAATTTTGAGGGAAGGTGAAGAAAACAAGGCCAAAATGCACGGAAGGATAAATTCTTTTGATGGTGCTTTCTAAGGTATGTTATTTACAGGTCATCTCACCATTTTCACTATAAATTTTTTTATATAATGATTCATATTTTGAAATTTCTATTCCATTGAGAAAACATATCCAAGTATCTGTGGTTAAAAATTCATCTTGTGTTTCATTGTATTTTTTGAGTTACACTCCGTGAAAAATAGGTTTTGTGGCTAGTCATGAAACTAGTCAAAAACAAGTGTTTCGGGTAAAAATGTCACGAATTCTTCATAACAGATCCAAATTTAGTGAAAGAGATTGTGTTGGTTAGGGTATAGTCTCTAGTATTTTTTTTAATAGTTTCATATCAATTCAAAAAATATTTCGTGTGGGGCACACTCTACAAGGTCGCCCTCTAGAATAAGCCAAAATTCAACAAGGTATGCCATTTTTTCTATAAATCATTTTATGAGAGGTTACAAGTAGCTAGACCTGGAAGAATTGCATAAAACACACTGAAGAAAATTATGTATTAGTTTCATATCTTTATACATTACAAGTACAAAGTTATTATTACTTCAAGTTAGGGTTGTTGACTAATCCAAAACTAAGCATGTGAGACTAAAGAAAAGTTTGATGAAAATGCAAGTCTCTTGTTGTTGAAGTTAAGGAAGGTTTGTAGAAATGTGATCATATACACCAGGTCTATTACAGACCTACAAATCGGATTTGGATGATGAAATTGATGAGGGATTTTGGTTGAGTTACATGTTGATTACATGGTTGAGACAAGTAGTTGATGAGTTGGCACATACATGAGGTGTATAGTTAATGATGTTGGTACATATTGATGAGTCATAGTTGATGAGTAGTTGACACATGATTGGTACATACTTAGTACATGGTTGGATGCACTTGTTTATTGTACAAGTTGATTAGAGGTTATTTGGTATAGGTTGGTGCATGGTTGATGCAATTGTTTATGGTACAGGTTAAGGTACAGGTTGATGCATCGTTGATGCATGGCTCAAATTCATTGGTACATGTTTACAATAGTATATATCATAGTGATAGATTAACAATGGTTCCATCATTCTACTTCTACATCAGGGTGGCAAGACGGGGCAAGGACATGTGGTTGTAGCCACCTTTCGGTTGTAGCCGAAGAACATAGGGGGTTGTAGCCTCCTTCTAGTTGTAGCCAAAGAATTGGGGAGTTGGAGCTTCCCTCAAGTTGTAGCCTGAGAAACTAGGGGGTTGGAGCCTCCTTCCAGTTGCAGCTGGAAAACAAAGGAAGTTGGTGCTTCCAATGAATGTAATTCTTCAAGAAATATAAGAAAAAGCATTCCGTGGTTTTCTCCCGATTTGAGTTTCCATGTAAAACACCAGCGTACTGTGTATGTGTATGTTTCTTCATTTGTTCATTGCTTATTTACTCTGCATTTATTGGATGAAAATGCTTCATTGATATAACACTTGGATTATATGGTCAAAAAGGATTAAATTGCTCTATTATTGATTCACCCCCCCTCTCAGTAATCCAACACTAGTCTCGTTGGAGTCCTTCTTTGACCCCCCTTGATAAGATCCTCCTCTTCTATGAGGGCCTTCTGGATGGAAACATGAAAGGTCCGAGGCATCAAAATACTAACCTTTGCACGTATCCTGACATTAAGGCCGAACAAGAACCTATTGAACTTAAGTTTCTCGGTATTAAAGTGCAGAGCATACCGAAGCAAATCCATAAAATAGGCCTCGTAATCGGGCACCGTACCATCACCCTGTTGCAAAGCGTTGAACTTGTTGAGATGTTTCTCAATGAATTCCTCTGATAGGTACCTCTCTCGGAACTGTTCCTTGAACAATTCCCATGAAACATCTTCGACAACCATGTTCAATTGTGGTAGGAGCGTCTTCCACCATAAAGAATGCTCCTGTTTAGTTGGAAGACCTCCATGTGGACCTTCACATTGGAGGTATAGTCACGAAGTGAAAATAGCATTGCCATATTCTCCAACCATGCCTCGATGGCTGCGTCGTCTGGGGCACCAAAGAACTTGAGAAATTTGACCTTCTCGAGTTCGCGGTGAATGCTACTAGTACCGATCGGAGTGTGTAGTGTACCCTCAGGGGGTGTCGGTGCCCTGGCCTCATCTCTATCCAAACAGATGATCAATGTCTCAGACATCCATTGAAAATACCTCATTAGCCCAACCACATCACCCACCGCTATATGCTCCAGCTCGACAACCTGTTCATCTCCATGTAGGTTAGACCCCTCAGGCATGGATGCTATTGGGGGCTTCATGCCTCCTCCCCTAGAACCCCGTCGTCTTCCTCCACGACGTCCTATAATCATGATTACCTGCACGAATACAAATCAAATTAATCAGCAACCTTATAATTAGAAATCAAATCAACGAAATCCATAGTGATCCCAGGTCGTGGGTCAGAATCACCTCTAATACCATATGTAACTTCCCCAATCATTACGACTACAAGCGAAGAAAAAAGTGAATTTTTTTTTTTTGTTTTTACGCAGGGAGGAAATGAAGACAATAGTTGAACCACACAACCTAATGATGAACACACACACATAGATCAAGAAACACACAACAATGACTCAACGCACTAGCACAACAATCAACTGGGTGAAACATGCATAAATCAAAATATAGAATGACTATGCACCTGAACCAAGCAAGACAACACCTACAAGCTAAAGGAAAACATCAACCACTTGACACAATGACTTCAATGACCAATATCTAGAAACCTCAAAGATGCACAACCAACACAGTGAGACAATATAGAAATAAGTATCAATATCAATTGCAACTAACAACGCCCACATCGGGAAGCACAAACTCTGGCCAAGTTATCATTCACCTCTATCCATTACGGAACACAATCATCCCCTTATAAGGAATCATGTCATCGCCAGGTGATAGGCGTGACAATATCCCTAGCGCAGCATACCCTATCTGGATCGCAGGCTCGAGACAATCCAACGCGCTAGGAGACCGACATCACTAACAAGAAAACAATGCCCACACACCCAAGAAACAAGTCGACAGGACACAAGATGACATCACTCAAAAATAAAAATGTGCATCTATTTGAAGGATGTTTGGCTCCTACAAGGAAAACCTGTGAGGTGAAACAACTATGACCAACCACTATTTCAATTCGCCTTAAGGAACAAGGCTATGTCATTGCATCAACAATGAGTTGAACATGATGCAATTGACATTATTTATTATACAAGGCACCATCATGTACCTGGAACAATATCTATATAAATAAAATCATTCAGTGATATAGATAATATTAACACTATTTAATCATTATATATCATTTTAAAATAACTTATATCACCCCTTGTCGATTTATCTAATATTATTATCATTAAATTTTAAATATACCAAGGAGATTTCTGGTGAATCAAACTTTCCAATTTATTTCTTATGGTTGGACCCCATCCCCTATTCCATCGGTCTACAGGTGAATTTTCAACAATAACAAAATATTATTAAACAAATTAACAACATAATTCAAGGAGGTGAAAATGAATAATTACTCGATATATCACAAGGCCCTTCAATTAAATTAGGTTTCGCTCGCACATTATCTAACTCAACAAATTCATGTACATACTTGACCTTTTTTTTTTTTTTAAGTAAAAAAGTTTGGATCCTATTATATTATCATTGTCAAAATACAAAGCTTATGTTGATGCCAGCTGGCCTGCCTGAACAGGAAACCAGGACAACTAGGTATCCATGTCCAGGTGTCACCATTGTTGCAAAAGTAAACATAAGTTAACAAAAATCGCATTGTTGTTCCCGCCCGAAGGAAACCGGGATTTGCAGGCGCTAGAAGTATACTAGTTTGTCCATCTAGAACTATGAAATATAAAAAACTAGCTTTTCTATGACATAACCCTATGAAATAAAACCACAAGCAGAGTCTGTTTAAGAGCATCAGAAAACTTCGGAGCCCGGATGAGTGTCGTCGGCCGCAGTCTGCCTCCAGCGCGCTGGGAATGCGTAAGGTCTGGCACAAGTCGGACATTGCTTCTTCGGCGTAGCCCTGGAGTGCGCTGCATAAAACATATCAAGCCTTTGTTCTAGCCTTGCCATACGAAAGTTCTGATCTTCTATCAGTTTCCTCATGTCGAAGATGAGGTTGATGTAGCTCGCGTCGACCACCGGTGGCTGCTCCATGTCTGCGCCTTGCTGTTGATCCCCCGCTGTTTCTTTGGTGGCTTTGGGGGGTACTTCTTCCTCTATGTAGCAGGGAGAGTAAGGCCATTCTATGCTGCTCTTGCCTTGAGTTCTCGTACCAGTTGCCACCTGTTGAGTTTCAAACAAACCAAATGCCGAGCGGGGGTTCCAATTCTCTGGGACCGTGAATAAGGTGTGCTCTGGAGGGCCTGACAGGTCACCTTCTGGAATTTCCTCTTCAACAATTGCCATTGGGGGTGAACGAGCTTTGGCTCTTCTCCTTCTGGTAGCAATCGCAATGGACTTTTCAAATGTTGCTTTCCTTTTTCGTCTCGATTCTGCAGCATACCACGCCGCTCCTCGTCGTGGTGTTCCCCTAATCCTTGGCATGGCAAGGGTTCGATGGCTGAGCGCTGAGCGATCGAGTGGAGTCGAAATGCTGCTGAGGATAGACGGGGTGGCCTGGAGGAGCGACAGCGCCTGAGGGATGAGAGAATCCGAACAGCGCGACCGGAGCTGTTGCGAGACGGAGTTTCTCGGCAGCGCTCTGCAACCAGGAGTCCCAATTCTCATAATAAGCCTGAACCTCATACCGATTAACATAACCACCATGATCACATCTGCCATTAAAACCTGAGAGATAATGCTGGTACCCGTCCCTTGTGCGAGAGGGTCCGGCTGCTGAGCTCGCCTGTGCAACATTAAGCCGAGTTAATGAGCGGGTGATGCGAGGTGGTGGGCATCATTCCACCGCATCCTAACTCGTCTCCACGTGGCTGCATCGCCCGTTCTGTCACCCCATCCAGGGATGTACATACTTGACCTTAATGCATAACATGGATTCACTATTCTTTAAAAGCTGAGACTGAAAAATTATCCACATATCAACGATATCAATAAATTGTAATCGTTGTGTTTTAGGTTAATCACTGTGAGTTATCGATTAATTATATCACTGCCTTTTTAAACCATATTGCTATCAAATGCATCATTGTCTTTTAAACCATAATTAGTTGTCCTTTGAAACTAAAACATACATATTTTGCTATAATTTAAATGCATGACCTTATTGTCTATTAATACACACGCTATTGAATACATACGCTATTGTTGTCTAATAAGAGTAAGTAAATGTTTTCTAGCAATACAAATAGATATAGAACAAAGTTGTTGTCATATATATAATGGCGATCTAAATAATAGTGTTGACTTCTTTGCTGCCAAAAATTAACGAAATTGTTGTTAATTGATATTCAATTAAAACATTGTTGTCTTTTAATAGGAATTAACCCATCGTTGTCTAATTTTACAACTTTCTTATAAGAAAGGAATTGACAATATCACTAACTAATAAATGAATATCACTATCATAAGTTTCTATATGAATTCGTTGCCCTGCATCGCAATAATGCAATTTAAATAGTTGACCAATTTATGGGTAAATTCTACCATTTAATCTCTGCCAACATCTATTAAGTTAGATGTCATGAGATATATATATTCGTTGTCCTACATGTATTAAAACGTTGTCATATAAGAATTTAAAAAAACACCAGTAAAGAAATGCTCAATATGAGTCATTACCAAGATACAATGCTAGCCATATAGAATGTTGCCAATAAAAAATGCTACAATTATAAACCACTTCCAATATAAAATGTTGGGTAAATTAAACGATTAGGAAAATCCGAATCAATTGATTAAAAACAAACATTGTTACAGTATATCAAGCTATATGTAAAGGTTGGGTAAACTCGTAGATCACGGCTAGGTAAATCGAGTATAAAATATCTATATATAAAGTTGGGTATTAGATGATATCTTGTTGACAAAATTTTAAAAACATAGGCATATTTATTGAAACGCTATATAAAGCGCTATATAAAATCGTTGTATATAAGGAATAGAAAAATCACTATTACTCAAAATCTAGAGATTCGCTGTCAAGGTATTACTTTTACATCACAACCATGGACAAACCTAAAATTATTGTCAAGTGAATATAAAATCATTGTTATAATGCTATTATAATAAAGGTTGTCTTTTAGTATATGACAAAGCAGAGTTACATATATGATACAACAGAGATATGATAACGCAGATTTAAGTATGTAACATCGCCGAGTGATATATATATATAATATTGCAGGGTTTAATATATGATATTGTTGAGTTACAAGATATAAATCAATACGTACCATAGACATCGCATGCTGTACCATTAAATCCCTGTCAAAATACATTAAATTTGCATTCTGGAAAGGGTAAAATCGTAGCCTAAAAATAATATTTCTCAACCATTACGCAAGAAAAAAAAACTCGACCATTACACAATGAAACTGCCAAGAAAAGTCGTTGGGTAAAGTGATATTGCAGTGTATCAAATTCACACTAACATTGCAGTGATATGGGTAAAACCGTAGTGATGTATCTCTCTGTAAAAATGCCAAGAAGAATTGTTGTGTAAATATGGATGAAAACACAGAGATGATATAACATGCAGAGATCTTAGCAAAGGTAGAGGTCAAAACGTAGAGGTGTTATAAAATGCAGAGCCCGATGTAAACGCAGAGATCAAAATGAAGAGGAAGTCAATCACAAGAAAAATAAATACCAATCATTCAACAATGAATCAATCAACGCGGATATAGTAAGTTGGATGGATGGGAAAACGTTATCCTTTGCTCATCATCCATGCACAAAAAAGTAGGGCATTAGAATCTATAGGTCTATTAACACTGAAGTGATGATCATCGATTCAGCTCCTGTTCGACTAATCAGGCATGGACTGATGATCTAGGGATAAGGATGGAAGATAAAGCACAACCTCTTCATAGTAATCAATAAAAAAAAACATAACGGTCATAGAAATTAGGGATCAGGTTGCCAAGGAAATCAATTCAAGATAGCGAGCATAAAGATATGATGAATTTAATTTCTCGATTAAAAATGATGAGTAAAACACATTTATTTACATAGTAGAAGTACAGTAATGAAAATGCAAGTAAATATAATCTACCATTCAAATAAACGCACGTGTACCGTAGACTAAGGTGACAACTCTGAGTCATTGTTCCATGCGTGCTCCGTCCATCCCCCGTTTGTCGAGCGATGTGACTTCACCGGTACCTCCCAACGAATGCTAGGGGTACTCTTCTTCCCCCTGAGCCCCCAGAGCCACAAAGGGGCCATGCACACTAAACCAAAGAACAAATAGCACCCAGATCACCTCACAAGGTTGATCTACCACTCATTACCCGAGATGGGTATCCCATCTCCCACAAGATAAGTCAATCAAGATAAAAATTATGCAGTGTAACATTAAACATAAATATCAAATCCATACTCCTCTTTCTCCATCCTTTTTATAGAGTTTCTAAGTGATTTCTTTCCCAAAATTCCCATTAAATTTAATTTTTCATTAATTTAATTTAGAAAAACCTCACTCGTACACATGTCACCCATCCCCCTAGTTGCACCAGAAATTAATTTCATTAATTATTTAATTACTCCTATTTCCATCACCCACCAAAAAGCATTCCTAAAATTTCTCCTTGGTGTTTCCATATTCCCTTTCACATTTTAAATGACTTCACCCTTACTAAATTCCTAACTGAGTTCATATTTAGAAAGTTCTTAAAGGCAAAATTCCTTACTAAGATAGTCATTCTTCGTTTTGCTTACATTTCCCTTTTTCTTTATGTTTCCCCTTTTTCCCTTAGTTTCCTATTTCTTTTAAGTTTCCCTCTTTTCCCTTTTTATCTAAAACTCAAATTAGCAGGTGTAGAAAAACCACCTCTTTCTCTTTTTAATTAATAAAGTTTAATTAGCATATGTAGATAAACACTCATTGTTTTTTTAAATTCATTCCCCCAAAGTAATTTGATTTTAATAAATTAATTGAATTTCTTACCCCCTTCTTGTCACATGTTTAATTATTATTATTATTTTACCACAATTATCACTTAGTCCTAGGTTTTAATTTCCTAGGCTCGACGACATTTTTATTAGGGAAATTGTTTTTAAAGCTTACTTATCACTTCATTAATTTTAAGGCCAACTAGGTTTATTCTCTTACTCATTGAAATCACGATGTGCCCTTCGGGACGCATTAGGTGCTCCAAGGGTTCCACTCACATTTTTCCATTTTCTTTGCACGACATGCTCTTTAGGACGCACTACGTGTCCAAGGGTGCCACTCGCCTCTTTCCATTTTCCTTGCACGACATACCCTTCAGGATGCGCTACGTGCTCCAAGGGTGCCACTTGCCTCTTTCCATTTTCCTTGCATGATGTGCCCTTCAGAATGCACTACGTACTCACCTCTTGACTGATGTTAAGAACCTAAGACCTTAATACAAAAACACCATAAAATATATATAAGAACAATATGAAAAATATTTCTTATTACTATCAAACCTTTAGGGTAGGGAAACACCATACAATGGATCCTATTATGGAAGGGATCCTCTCCTGTCCACTTGCCTCTTCGAAGGGGCAGCCTCCTAATGAGCTTCATCTCCAAAGAAAATACTTCTTTTCATGTCCCATTACATTGCTTGAACCCCTTTATATAGTGCTACCATCACCTAAGAACATTCTAGAGGAGGAATCCTCTAGAAGTAGAATCTTATAAGAAGTCCTCTTACATTTATTATATCTAATTACCCATTTATTATATCTAACTACCATAGTGGGCCTTATTTAATAATATAGTGGAATTAGTCCACCTTACATTGAATGACATCCACTNCCCCCCCCCCCCCCCACTACCTCTCTAGCTACCTTACATTCCATTCCCCTTATGAAAGCATTGTCCTCAACGCTTGATGTACAATCATATACCAGGGTCCCATGGATAAGTGTGGACCATAGTGCTGAAGTAGAATAGAGAACGAGGGTCCCATTGAGAAATGGTAGCCACCATGTTGAAGTAGTCCAACCGCCATTGTAAACTAGGGTCCCATGTCCAATTGCTCATGTGAACCTCACATGGAAGATATCGGCACACAATAACTAACTGAAAATGATGCTCCCAATACTGACACATGTCATGTGGATCCAAATAAGAAGATCCATTCACATAGTGGAAAAGGGCCGTAGTAGAATCTGAAAGGAATAATACCACTGTAGAATATGCAGGATGGACACTGGTAATAATCATTGGCTCTTGAATTGTCACATTGAAGCTCTCTACAGAAGGTGGATTAGAGTTATCAAATAAAATATGAAAGTGGTTGTCATCCCAGAAATGACAACTATCCATATACCAATCATCACAATCGGCATCAAAATCATACCAAGCATATATTTCTTGATTATAGTTATCCCTGATGTCCGCCATAAGAAATATCACCTGCATGTTATCCAATGAATCTTGAATACTACGAAAACTTTTATTTAGGCCATCTACAAAGTCATCCAATGTGTCAAACAATTGGGATTTGAATGATTCAGTAATTTGTAGAATTTCTTTGAGGGTTTGAGAGAAAATAGCCATCTAAGCACCCTATGAACTCTTTGGTCTTGCAGTCATCATGAAAAAACCCAAAAAATAGAATGATAATGATTGGCTAAGCATTGTAGCCAACTGGTACCAAGTATGACCATCCATCCATCTCAATGGAAGTCGAACATGATGTCTATCTGCTACCTTTCCACCCTTATCTTTCTCTACATCATGTTGGGGTTTCCATGGGATTGTTTCTGTAGCTTGAGCTCTTCCCATAGTGTCGGTAGTTGATGCAGGAGCATCTCAAGCGAGCCAACACGGAGATAAAAGACATCTGGAAAAGCACCCAATGCAAATTTTGAAAATATCTTGAAACATTAATGAAGTCATCAAGTGGAGGCACACTTGTATAACGTAAAAGGACCTTGAGCAATCCACTCTCTTCCATAGTAGGTAGAAGTCATTTATAATAGTTAATGCAAGAAGAAAGAATTTAATGCGTAGATTAGACAGTTTAGAATGAAAGAGGGAAATGAGATATAAACACCCTCATTTTGTATTTTAATGGGGGATGTCAATTGAGAGCATAGAGCATAGAAGAGAAGAAGCAGAGAGTTGTATAGATGAATTCCATGTATAGAAGTTCTGGATTAATACAAAACAGGGTTTGATTTAGACTCATGGTGTTCAAATATTCTATGCGTATGTATTGTTGAATGTTATGCTCATGAATGTTTTACTCTTTTTGTCATGCATTTGTTGTTTATGCTATGTGTGTATGGTTTCTTGTTAAATGTATGAAGTCTGAGAGAGAGAGAGAGAGAGAGTAAGGGAAATGAGTTCCAATTGTTTCTCTATCTGAGCAAGAGTTCCTGCAAGGAGTGCAGTTGAATTATCTGCAAGGAGTGCGTTGACAAAGGGTTCATAGGTTTGTCTCTGAAAGCTCAGATAATATAGATTTTTTTCTCATTCCCTCAGAAGTGCAGCTAGGCACAGGAGCCATGTAAGGAGTGCACAGGCCGAGTAAAGTCTCAGAGTTTGCAAACCTGAGAAATTGTTGAAGGACTACTGCTGCGGGGAGTGCACAGAGTCGAAGGATTTCAATTCTTTGAAGTAATTGAAGAATTTGCCTCAAGGAGTGCATGCAAGAGTCTTCTTTAAGACTTGGAGTTGGAAAAAAAACCCAGGAGGGATAAAGCCTTCGAAATTGTCGAAGAGAAGCACATAAATTTTGTGCATTGGAGCATTGAGAAGGTGTCACAAGTTTGTGTCGCAGGCGGTTAAGTACCATTGGAAAAAAAAAACACTTTGGTAAAAAAATTGTAGAAGTCCTTGAGAAGGAAGAGAACGGATGGTCAGAATTCTCCGTGGAGAATCTGCGAAGTCCCATGAGCCGTTAGATCTCACGGAGGAGCAGGGGAGTTACGGAGAGTGTTTTCAAAGGTTTAAGCTCAGGAGAGGCAGAGCCGCAGATTCAAGCCAACAAGGGCCATTGGATTTTCCCGAGTATTTCCATTTTGGGGTTTCGTGGATTGAAGTCCGGAAATATTTGTATTAAGACTCGCGAAGTGCTAAGTCCCAAAAAGGAGGAAAATCTAGTTGTGGGACCAGCGCCGGAAATCGTGTCGGAGTTTGAAATTTTAGGATTTTTGGGAAATAGAAAGTCGGGATTTTGGAGGTCATGGAGCAAAGTTGCATGACATCGCAACTCGTGAACTCAAAAAAGATGAATAGCCGAAATTGACATCGGGATTTGGGAATTTGGGTTTCGGGGGTCTGAGGAATAAGACACTTGATTACAGGATTCATGAAATTGCAAAATCCGATCTCCCGAAGTAAAAAGGGGGGAATTTCTCAAGGTTTTTTGTGGGTGCAGATTTCCCAAAAGGGAAATAGGAGAGCCTATTGTTGAGAGTTCTTCGGGCCAGTGGAAGAAGAAAGATCATGTGTGCGTGGACTTCCGACCTACGGGTTGGGAGGGCTGCATCATTCTGGTATCAGAGCTCAAAAAGGTTTCTTTGCTTTCTATAGCAGGGAAGGAAGATTCACCATGCCGCCGAGAAGAAAGGACAGAAAAAAACCCAATTCGGAAGAGGAAAGGGAGATGTCTAGAGGAAGGGGCAAGCAGATGCAAAATCCAGAGGTGGAAAGAGATCTGCATGACATATGCACCAGACTCGTGGACATGGAAATAAGACAAAGGTGAACAACTGATGTTGGAGATGTCTGTGAGTCTGAAAACGAAGATGAAGTTGGATGTGGAGAAGAATAAGTCACAACAGAAGATGCAGCAAATGAATGCTTTCTTAGAGCTGTTGCAAGAATGAGTGCAAGAGCCAAGATGGACATTCCAGTGTATGAGGGAAATTTGGATGTAGAGGAGATTCTAGATTGGACATGCAGCATTGTGGTGGGATGAACTACAAGCTGACAGACATTGCCAAGGTAAGAAGAAAATCAAGAGTTGGGATAGGATGATTGCAAAGATGAAGGAAAAAATCATCCCCAGAGATTATCAAATTACTCTGTTTCGAAGGATGCAAAACTTGAGACAGAAGCTGGTGACAGTGAAGGAGTACACTGAAGACTTCTACAGGTTGAACATCAGAGTAGGTCATCGTGAAAATAATGATGAAAAGGTTGCCAGATATATGAATCGCCTGAGATACGAAATTTAGGATGAGATGAGCATGTTGAGTATTCGAACGGTGGAAGATGCTTATCAAATGGATCTAAAGGCGGAAGAGAAGTTGAGCCAAAAACAAGGTCAAAGAGGCCAAGGCAGAAGTCAAGCTAGGGGAAAATCAGTTGTCCAAGATAGAAATCAGAATCCTAAAGAAGAATGGAAGAAACCTCAGACTCAAATTGAGAGAGGTGGAAGCTCATGGAAAGGGAAATATACTGAACAACGAGGGCAATATACTGACCCGAGAGGAGATTATGCTGATAATAATATTTTTCCTCGTACCAGAGGTAGAGGAAGAGGAAGAGGTGGATTAATAACATGCTTCACATGTGGAAAGAATGGACACAAGTTTTATGAGTGTCCAGACAAAAAGAAAGAAGGTGGTGAAACTCACATTCCTGAAGCACAGAGGCGAAATGTTGAAGCAGAGGATGTTGAAGGCGGAAGATCGCTGATGATGCAAAAATCTCTTTTAACACCAGAGAAGGAGGTGGAGAGTTCAGTCCAAAGAAATAGACTTTTTCGGACTGCATGCAAAACCAAAGACAGGGTATGCAAAGTCATTGTGGATAGTGGTAGCAAAGATAACCTCGTTTCAACAGAGATGGTAGAGAAGCTAGAGATGGAGACGATTGAACATCGAACTCCATACAAATTTTCATGGTTGCAAAAAGGACATCAGGTAAATGTCACTAAACAGTGTTTAGTTGAATTTAAGATAGGAGGATATAATGATAAAATATTATGTGATGTTATTCCTATGGATGTTTTTCATCTATTGTTGGTTAGACCATGGAAATATGATCGAAATGTGATTCATGATGGGAGGATGAGCACATACACCCTAGAGAAATATGGGAGAAATCACATGTTTCTTCCAATCAAAGATAAGGAGGTGAAACCGGAAGTAAGCAACACTGTACTTCTCATGAGTGGGAAGGAACTTCTTACAGAGGTTAAGAAGAAAGAGGAACCACAATTCATTGTGGTCAGGAAGACAAAGATTATTTTAACCAGCACAAGGGTAGATGATTTACCAGAAGAGGTTCAGGAACTACTGGAAGAGTTTGTTGACATAGTAGTGGACAAACTACCTCGTTCGTTGCCACTGATCATAAGTGTGAGTCATCATATTGATCTCATACCTGGAGCTAGTTTTCCAAACAAAGTGACGTACAAATTGATTCCGCAGGAGAATGAAGAGGTCAAAAGACAAGTCCAGGATTTGTTGGACAAAGGTTTGGTTAGGGAAAGCTTGAGTCTGTGTGTTGTTCTGACAGTACTCAGCCTGAAGAAAGGAAAAGGCTGGAGGATGTGTACTGACTCAAGGGCGATCAACAAGATAACCATCAGGTACAGATTTCCATTGCCAAGGATGGATGATTTGATGGATTGCTTGAGTGGAGAAAAATATTTTTCAAAGATTGATTTGAAAAGCGGTTATCACCAGATTTGCATGAGGGAAGGTGACGAATGGAAGATATAATTCAAAACCAATGAAGGGTTATACAAATGGCTTGTCATGTCGTTTGGTTTAACAAACACATCGAGTACTTTCATGATATTGATGAATGAAGTCCTGAAGGATTTCAACGGAAAATTTGTCATTGTGTGCCTTGATGACATACTGATTTTCAGTAAAACAAAGGCAGAGCATATGAAACATTTGGTTACAGTGATGCAGAGGTTACAGTAGGAGAAGTTGCTGATAAACATGAAGAAGTCCTCATTCATGAAGACAGAGCTCATTTATTTGGGGTTTGTTATTTCTGCAGATAAGTTGAGGATGGATCCGGATAAGGTGGAGGTAATAAAGAATTGGCCGTCACCAAAGAATATCTTTGAGGTGATAATTTTTCATGGATTGGCTAGTTTCTACCGAAAGTTCATCAGGAATTTCAGTGGGATTAGTGCACCAATGATGGACACAGTGAAGAAGAGACACAAGTCTTTTCACTGGACAGAGGAAGCCAAAAAGAGTTTCAATTTGTTGAAGAGGAAAATCACGGAACAACCAATTCTGGTGTTGCCTGATTTCCAAAAGACATTTCAAGTGAAATGTGATGCAAGTGGATTTGCAATAGTGGCAGTCTTGAGCCAAGAAGACAGGCCGATAGCATACTTTAGTGAAAAGCTGAATGAAGCCAAGATAAAATACTCAACTTATGACAAGGAGTTCTATGCTATTATTCAGGCATTGAAGAAATGTAGACATTACTTAATTCCTAAGGAGTTTGTCTTATACAGTGACAATCATGCATTGCAATTTGTGACTCAACAGGAGAAGTTGAATCAAAGACATGTAAAATGGGTTGAATATATGAAAAATTTCACTTTTGTGATTAAACATATTTCTGGTACTGCTAACAAAGTTGTTGATGCTTTGAGCAGGAAGTGTTTTCTATTACAGGAGTTCAAAGTCAAAACGTTGGGTTTTGATGATCTCAAGGAGATGTATCAAGCTGATCCAGATTTTAAAGAGGTGTACAAAATAGCGGAGAATCCAATTCTCAGGGATAGAAGCCGATGGGAAGAATACATGATCCAGGAAGGATTACTGTTTAAAGGTAATCAACTTTGTATTCTAAAATGCTCCATGAGAGAGAATTTGCTAAAGGAGAAACACAGTGGAGGATTGGTCGGGCATTTCGGTCATGACAAGACGTTTGCAAAATTGAATGAGTCATATTTTTGGCCAGGAATGTGAGCAGAAGTTAAAAGATTTGTGGGCAGATGTAGGATTTGCCAGCATTCGAAAGGCAAGAGGCCGAATGCAGAATTTTATCAAACATTGCCCATACCTAAGAGGCTGTGGGATGCAGTCAGCATGGACTTCATATTTGGGTTACCAAGAACACAAAGAGGGTTTGACTTGATATTTGTGGTGGTGGATAGATTTCCCAAGATGGAACACTTCATTCCATGTCAGAAAATCAGTGAAGCAACTCACATTGCGAATCTGTTTTTCAAAGAAGTCATTCGACTTCATGGCTTACCAAGAAACATAGTTTTGGATCAAGACACCAAGTTCCTAAGACACTTCTAGAATACCTTATGGAAGAAGCTGTGAACTAACTTGTCGTTCAGTTTGTCTTATCATCCTCAGATGGATGGATAGACAGAAGTGGTGAACAAAATTCTGGGAGACTTGATGAGAAGCTTGGTCATAGAACACCATAGCCAGCGGGACAACGTATTACCACATGCAGAGTTTGCCTTAACGACTCAGTTAATAGAAGCATGGGGAAGAGTCCATTTCAAATTGTCTATGGCATGTAGCAAAGAGGAATTTCTGAGTTGAGGGATTCAGAACAGACTGCAACTAGGAGCGCTAGTGCAGAAGATTTTGCAGAGGCGATGAAGGAACTTCACAACCAGGTGAATGAACGATTGTAGAGTTCGAGCCAGAAATATAAGCGAAGAGAAGATCATCACAGAAGACAGATTCAATTTGAGGTTGGATATTTGATCCTTGCACATTTTAGAAAGGAAATATTCCCGAGAGGAACATATAATAAACTAAAAATGAATAAAATTGGACCATGCAAAGTCTTGAAGAAATTTGGGGCAAATGCTTACGAGATTGAATTACCTGATGGGATCAGAATTTCTCCGATATTCAATGTCTCAGATTTGTACCCATATAAAGCTGAGGAAGTAGGGATAGGAAATGAACAACCATAGGTTCAGTGGCGAAAGTAGATGCCAGTTGCAGAAAATCCGCAGATGGAGCAAATACTTGACAAAAGGGTCAGCAAGAAGACCAGGCGAAAGCAATACTTTGAGTATTTGGTCAAATGGAAGGGCCATCCAGTTGAATATGCCAGCTGGGAAAATGAAGAAGAGATCCAAAAGCATGGACAAACCATGTGAAAGCTCATGGATAGGAGCCCATGAAAATTTTCAAGCAAGAGAGTATGATGTAGGAGCATCTCAAGCGAGCCAGCGTGGAGAAAAAGAGACAGCTGGAAAAGCACCCAACACAAATTTTGAAAATATCTTGAAACATTAATGAAGTCATCAAGTGGAGGTACACTTGTATAATGTAAAAGGACCTTGAGCGATCCGCTCTCATCCATAGTAGGTAGAAGGCACTTATAATAGTTAAAGCAAGAAGATAGAATTTAATGCATAGATTAGACAGTTTAGAATGAAAGAGGGAAACAGGATATAGACACCCTCATTGTGTATTGTAATGGGGGATGTCAATTGAGAGCATAGAGCATAGAAGAGAAGAACAAGAGAGTTGTATAGGTGAATTCCATGTACAGAAGTTCTGAATTAATACAAAACAGGGTTTGATTCAGACTCATGGTGTTCAAATATTCTCTGTGTATGTATTGTTGAATGTTATGCTCATGAATGTTTTACTCTTTCTGTCATGAGTTTGTTGTTTATGCTATGTGTGTATGATTTCTTGTTAAATGTATGAATTCAGAGAGAGAGAGAGAGAGAGAGAGAGAGTAAGGGAAATGAGTTTCAATTGTTTCTCTATCTGAGCAAGAGTTCCTACAAGAAATGCAGTTGAATTGTTTGCAAGAAGTGCATTGACAAAGGGTTCATAGGTTTGTCTCTGAAAGATCAGATAAGATATATTTTTTTCTCATTCCCTCAGAAGTGCATCTAGGCACAGGAGCCGTGTAAGGAGTCCGTAGGCCGAGTAAAGTCTTAGAGTTTGCGAACCTGAGAAATTGTTGAAGGACTACTGCTGCAGGGAGTGCGTAGAGTCGAAGGACTTCAATTCTTTGAAGTAATTGAATAATTTTCCACAAGGAGTGCGTGCAGGAGTCTTATTTAAGACTCGGAGTTGGAAAAAAAACCTAGGAGGGATAAATCCTTCAAAATTATCGAAGAGAATCACAGAAATTTTGTGCATTGGAGCATTGAGAAGGTGTCACAAGTTTGTGTCATAGGCGTTAAGTACCGTTGGAAAAAAAGACACTTTGGTAAAAAAGTTGCAGAAGTCCTTGAGAAGGAAGAGAACGGACGATTGGAATTCTCCGTAGAGAATCCGCGAAGTCCCACGGAGCCGTCAGATCTCACGAAGGAGCAGGGGAGTTACGGAGAGTGTTTTCAAAGGTTCGAGCTCAGGAGAGGCAGAGCCACAGATTCAAGCCAACAAGAGCCGTTGGATTTTCCCAAGTATTTCCATTTCAAGGTTTCGTGGATTGAAGTCCCAAAATATTTTCATTAAGAATTGCGAAGTGTGAAGTCCCGAAGAGGTGGAAAATCTAGTTGTGGGGCCAGTGCGGGAAATTGTGTCGGAGTTTGACATTTCAGGATTTTCGGGAAATAGAAAGTCGGGATTTTGGAGGTCATGGAGCAGAGTTGCATGACATCGCAACTCACGAACTCACGAAAGCCAAATAACTGAAATTGACATCGGGATTTGGGAATTTGGGTTTCGGGGGTTTGAGGAATAAGACACTTGATTACAGGATTTGCGAAATTGCAAAATCTAATCTCCCGAAGTCTAAAGGGGGGAATTTCTCAAGGTTGTTTGTGGGTGCATATTTCCCGAAAGGGAAATAGAAGAGCCTATTGTTGACAGTTCTTCGGGCCAGCGGAAGAAGAAAGATCCTGTGTGCATGGACATCCGACTTGTGGGTTGGGAGGGCTGCATCATTAGTCCTCCATGCACCTCTTGATTGGTTTCCTATCTGGTGCCTTGCTGGTGCATAAATTTGTTGATGCACATTCCCTTGCCTTGATGACTTTTGTGTCTCTATATGATGTGAATGGCGATATACAACAACTATAGGAATTTGTTCTTTTTTCTTCAAATCTATAACACTTTGTGCCTTTGAGTCACTGACCTCCTTAGCTTCCTGATTATGTCCTTCTTGTAGTTTTTCTTCATCTCCTTTTGTAGACTCTTCCTCTGATTCAACTTCAGAATGGGCAATAACTTCTTTGCTAGCTTCCATGGGTCCATCTTTCTTACTAAGAGACACATCCTGCAATGTGATTTTTTTTTCTTGTACTACAACTTTAAAATCTTCTTTTGCACATTAATATTAATGGTATCCACTGATTCTATCCAAGGATATCCCAAAATAATATCCACTTCATCCATATCCATAGCATAAAAATCTGAATGAAACACATATTTATCCATGGTAATCTTCAAATCTTTAAAAATTTGAACATTTTCACCCTCAACCTTTGTGCTTTGAATAGTCTTTATTGGAACTTGCAATCTATTAACCAACTGAACATTGATAAAATTATGCATGCAACTAGGGTTAATAGAAACAATGATATTTTCTTTATGAATATAACCATGAACCTGTAATATAGATTTTTCACATGAAAATAAACTCTTGGTTCTCGCTTTATCATTATTTTCTCCATGAGACCACTTTTCTAACAATATTTTTTCAAATTCTCTATTGAAGAGTGTCATCATCTCCTTATAATCAAGCGATTTCCACCAAATGGCAGCATCACCTTGCAATTTGAGATCTACACAATGGGGCCAATTCTCTTCCCATGATGACTTTCTTTATTTAATGAATTATTCAATACTAGGGCCATCACATTTACCTGTAAAATACATATTTCTATGAAAAACCGAAAAAAATAGAACAATACGTTACGGCATAAAATCGTGCCTTTTTCCGGAAAACCCTTAAAAACTATTGAATTTAAAATGCTCATAACTTTACTTCCCGAACTTTGTTTCGACTCATTTGTTTTTTGAAATTGGGTATTTTTCCAAGAGGAATTCAAATAACCAATTTATTTATCAAAATTTAGCTCGTAAATCTTCATATATGAACCTGAAGTACGTCGCCCTATTTTTCTTCCCTAGAAAAAATTCTACAAAAAGAGAAAACAAATCTTCCCTTCTTTGTGTAAGGAAAGTGCTCTGATACCAATTGTTAAGAACCAAAGAAATGAATAGATCTGAAAATATAATCACCAAAAATACTGAATACACAATATATCCACAGAGAAGGATAGAAGAAACCACACTTTATTATTATCAAACCCTTGAGGTAGGGAAACACCATACAATGGATCCTATTATGGAAGGGATCCTCTCATGTTCACTTTCCTCTTAGAGGGGGCATCCTCTTATTGAGCTATAGCTCACAATAAAATATTTCTCTTCATGTCCCATTACATTGCTTGAACCCCTTTATATAGTGCTACCATCACCTAAGAACATTCTAGAGGAGGAATCTTCTAGAAGTAGAACCTTCTAAGAAGTCCTCTTACATTTTTTATATCTAATTACCCATTTATTATATATAACTACCATAGTGGGCCTTATTTAATAATATAGTGGACTTAGTCCACCTTGCATTGAATGACCTCCACTATTATCACTATGGGCCCTCTAGCCCCCCCAACTACCTCTCTAGCTACCTTACAACCGACTTGGTAGACATCAAAACCCCTGGAGTCAATACTCCGCTAGGTGATATTGTGAGAGACTAAGGGCCTCTAAGGAATAATTCCCCTGCCTTATTGCGCTCTCCTTAGAATAATCGTGAGCGACTGTCATAGTCTATCCTCACGGCATCGTGGGTTTTTTCGAAATAGGCAATCGTTAACCTAGTAGGTTGTGGCAGGGCTATTGTCCACACCTCTCCCTCAACGTCTCTGGTTGTCATGCATGACCCCTCTACTCCACATGTGAGTCTGGTCGACAAGCTATCGTCATCCTTCACCATCAACAAATCCTATCAGCAATAATAATCAATCATTATAACATCTAATCATATGTACATATGCCATATCTGCAACAAACAAACCACAATATTCCACTCCCTATCTCGTTCTGGAGTCCAAGGGGTTTCATCGATGCCTCTTCATCCTCAAGGTCCAAAGTCCTGCACACTTAGGAGAACCGAGTCAATAGCACTTATCTATGTCAATACAACAAAATAACATGTCATCATATCCATAATTCCTCATAATCATAATCAAACGCCCAATAGTATAATAATCTGAATCACTTGCAAGCAAGTTTCCTCAAAGAATAAGTTCACTCAGTGTGTGAAAGAGCGAGAGGTTACATCATTGGTTGCAGAATGTTTGGTCATATTAGATTTCTTATAAGTTGATATTTTTTGCATGGCTATTGATTTATCAAGGGGTTTCATCTTAGGATAGGTTGGCAAAGATAAAACTTTTTGATGGCCTTTATCTTATTTGTCAACAATTTGAGATAGTGAAGCACATTTTTAGGGGGTGTCAGTCTGCCAAGTAGTGTTCAATGTTTATTGAGGATTAGTGATCAAGGGTGATTTAGGGTAGTATTAGCTAGAGGTTTATTCTATTTGGTGATTTGTTCACTTAGGTTTTCATTTCACTTACAGGGATTTGGTATTATTTCAGGATCTTAACGTTGTTTATTCCATGAAATATTAGGTGTAAGGTTGATTTTTCTCATGAGGTTAACTCACTATATTTCTTTTGTTCTATGTGGTGGGATGAAGTTCACCATGAACTTCTAGTTAAAGGAGATTTATTAATAAAATATGCCCACTT
>ML778819.1:113648-136284 GCA_009831015.1 Picea engelmannii
ATATTAGGTGTAAGGTTGATTTTTCTCATGAGGTTAACTCACTATATTTCTTTTGTTCTATGTGGTGGGATGAAGTTCACCATGAACTTCTAGTTAAAGGAGATTTATTAATAAAATATGCCCACTTTTTAGTGCTAACTAAGCATTCTGGATTTATTTTGGTACTTTTTTTATCTAAGGAAGAGGATATGACCACCTTTATATATACCCTTTTTTCTCTTTTTTGTAGACTTTTTAAAAATATTTTTTGTGTAAATCTAAAATGTATTTTTAAAAAAAATTGTCTCTGTTGATATTGGTATTGTTGAGATGCCTGATTTTGATCCTTGGAATTTTTTTGCTAGCCTCATATGCATTTTTTCTAAAAATTTGTTTCCAATGTCCCTTTCTTCGAATTTTTCCTAGACAAATTGAGATTGTTTTTTATTTTCATAATAATTCTAGGATACCATGTTTCTTTCTCGTCTTAATTATCTTTAGTAAATGGTTTCCTTCCATACCTTTATTTTCCATGCACCATCATTTCAAGGGGAAAATCCTCTTTTTCCTAATGGATCCTCCCCACACCCCCCCAACAAGAGCATTTTATTACAAATTTATGTTTCCTGGTCAACATGCTCTTGTAATATGGATAGATGTATAAAATGCATCTATTTTTTTTTATTGAAATACATTATTGTAGGAACCCATAGACTACAATGTTAGCCACTAGCTCTTTTTAAATGTCTAGTCACAAATGTGGTTGGAGGACATGCAACTCTTAGCCACTGGTCCATCCTATATTCTAATTCCCTAAGTAAATTGTTCAATCCACATTGTTGTGTTGAGGATTGGATATGATTTTGTGCTTATGGTTTGATGGTTTTCACTAGGCCACTTCATCTCCCTTGGCACATTTTCTTTTGTCTTTATGATCTCTGCCAAAATCTAGGTTGCAAATAGATGTTTGGATTTTTGTTTGTGCTTTTCTTAGATTTACTTAATTAAATTAGGAAATTTTTTTCATGTGGACATAATTCTAGGATACCAAATTTCTTTACCTTCTCATTCTCCTTGCAAAATGATTACCTTCTACTATGGTTCCCATGGGTGCTTGACCTTGTTGATCAATATCTTGTCATGTTCATTCATAAAGGAGGGTTTCAAATTGTAAAAAGTAAATTCAATATGATGTAGTTATTGGGGGTGATGTGTGATATAGGAGGGGTTATAGGTATTGGGGGGTATAAAAGGGGGTATCTAGTAAAAATTGGGTTTTTTAATTGAAAATTTGTACTCAGAGGAGGGTTAAACAAAAGGATTTTGGGAGGTATTTATCAATATCTAGTAAAATTATGGGTATTCATTAACATCCCATGAATGCATATGCTATGTCACAAAGTGAAGACCTCCTGATGTTTACCCATGCATTGAAATTGCAAAGGAACACATAATATTTCTTTGAACACACCTTCTTTCCACCAATCCACTCCTCCATGCCAACCTAGAAACAAGCTATTAATTGGAGTAAGAAGAGAAGGGGAGGTCATATTTCTTTTATGCTACCCTAGTGATTGCATCTATGTATAATGTGAACATTTGATTGTGATTTTCTCTATAGGTCTTCTATTTGCAGATCATTAACATGTCTTTGTTGATTGACTTGTATTGCTTCCAAGTATCTTTGTTGCAAAACAATTGAAACCACCCAAGATTGTTAATTATTTTGTTAAACATAAATTAGCAAAATTTAGGTATGCATTTGATAGCTTCCAACAACTTTATTATAATTTATTTCAATTAATATTATCAAACTATTTTTAACAATAAGTGTGCATGTATTTTGTGGATTGCATGATAATTTGGATATAAACATCATAATATGTTTTTTCATTGAAAAAAAAACTAAATCATTTATAAGTTTTATTGCATTGTTTTCCAATTACACTCAAACAATAAATTAATCGGTATCTTATGTTTTTGTGATGTTTTATTTTCTTTACTTAATGTCTTATATCTTCATTGGCAAGTGAATTCTATAATGCTTATTAATAAATTTGTTTAATATTCTTGGATAATATTTAGTTGGTATTTTATGTTTTTTTTTATGTTTTATTTTCTTTACTTAATGCTCAATATCTTCATTAACAAGTGAATTCTATAATGCTCATTCATAAATTTGTATAAACTTATTTAATATTCTTGAATAAGATTTGGGTGCATCTAGCCATACTTGTAATTTTATCAAGCAACATAATTCAACATCTAACACCAAATTTTTCATATAATTTATGATTCACATTATATTCATCTAAATTTATTGTTAACAAAGATCTCTTTCATATTGTGTTTGCACCTTATACATATTTAAAGTGAAGAAAAAATATAGGATTAGATGTTTTTTTTCCATGACAATGAAATAAATTGTAATTTCAAATACCATTGAAGTGCTTGCATGTACATGTATCACCTACTTTACATGTTTGGAAACACCAACTATCCTTGGCTTTTATTTTAATAAAAAAAAGAAATTAATAATTTCAAACCAAATCATTTGTTTGTTGTAACCTTGATACAAATATTCTTCCATGTTAATAGTAATTATTGTTTCTAATTAACATGCTCATTGTATATATTTTAATGACATTCGTTAAAATTATCCTTTTCTTAATTTTAAAGTTGTGGTCATTGTTACTCATCATCTCACCCCAGAATCATAACCACTTGAGCTAATGGTTGAAACTATAACTCAATATAAATATATTTACACATTTAATTTTATCTAAATAAATAACATATTTTAAACCTTAAAAAACATGTAATAAATTTTAATATAAAAATGATTTAAGAGTGTATTGATAAAAGCAATATTAATATTTTACATATCATTTATCATAATGGATACATACTTTACAACTAATTAATTAATTAATATATTTTAAGTGGCATTTATCATGATGGATACATACTTTATAACTAATTAATTAATTAATATATTTTAAGTAATAGCAATTTGAATATTTTATTTTACCTAAAACCAACAATAAAAATTAGATGACACATGTTTTTATCATTAATTAATTAATTAATGTTTTTAAATAATATTACCCATTTTTGCTATTTTAAGTAATAGCAATTTGAATATTTTATTTTACCTAAAACCAACAATAAAAATTAGATGACACATGTTTTTATCATTAATTAATTAATTAATGTTTTTAAATAATATTACCCATTTTTTTTTAAGCAATATTTAAATCTAGCTTATATAAAAAATTTAGATATTAATGACTTTTTGAAGATGACGCTTTGACTAATATGAACAACATCTAAGAAGGATGCAAAAGAAACTAGTGATTATCTTAATGTGAATGGAAAAGCATTTCCAATGTTACGTGGATTTGAGTCAACGCTGGATTTGATTACGTCTTTGAAATGAGATGATTAGTACACCTCAATGGATCAATGGGTTATTGTATTAAGTGGATGCATAAATACTAGCACTCGTGTCATGGGCGTTTTAATATGTTCAAACCAAAGTTTCAAAGTTATAATAGTAGAAAATGACTTTAAAAAGTATCAAATCTATCAATTACAGATTAACATTAGTAAATTATGTAAATTAACTCTTATTTTAATGTACTATATTATGTAAATTAATTTATATATATATATATATATATCTATATATATATATATTTTTTTTTTTTTTTTTTTTTCAAATCAAATAAATTTATTAAATTAAATTTATTCACAAAAATTAAAATATTTAATTTTAAAATTTTAAAATATTTTTTTATTTTTTAAATATTCAATTTAATATATAATATATATAAAATATTATAAAATTTCACAAAATTTGTATACATGTGGATTATCATAAAAATTATAAATAAAAAGATAATATAAGATGAAAGTAAATTGATTTAAACCCGAAAGGGATGTTACATGTTGAGAGTAGGAAGTGGCAAATGACTACCACATGGAGGCTTGATGGGATAGTGCAGACAAATAGATTGTCGAAAAGGATGGATGGATGCTTGGACGAGCATCAGATCGAAATGTTGGCAGGTCATATTAATGATGGTGGGACTAACGAGACCCGCCTAGTTTGCGCCAACACCAAAACATGATGACAAGCAAAGGACCAGTACTAACGAGGGTTAGATAGTTGGTTAGTAGATCAGTTATGAGTGTAGTACGTCGAGGAGTTGAGGTTGGAAACCATTATTGGGAAAAGAGGCATGTATAGGTTCAACCATTGTGGGAGCCAAACACCATGAATAGCAGGTATGTGTGAATTCATGGGAGCACTTTGATGATAGAGGAAATTCACACTATCCATCTAGAAGAATTTATGAAAAAGATTATGCATGTGAGGGTGGATGTGAAAGGAAATCACATTGTGAGGAGCTGGTGTAGTGGGTCGACATAAGTTGAGTTAATAAAGGAAGAATGATTCAGGTGGGGGAGAATTTCTTAAATCCATGGCAACCTCAACAGTGACTGGGAGCATACAGTTGGCAAGTGGGTTTTGTGTCTCTCCCCTCCAAGAAAGGATTAGGGGGGGAATCAACAAAGTTAAGGTGGTTGGTGTTTTGAGTGGGCGATGAAGTCTGACTTGAAAAAGAAGGAAAATAAACATGTGTGGAAATATCGAGGTCAAAATTAGTGAGGAAGAAGGGCTCATAGATAGTGGGTAGACAAATAGACAAAACCAAGTTAGTAAGGAGTTGTAGAATGAAAAGGAGAGGAGCACGGGGAGGCCGAAAGGAGGGAAATAAACTGGGGGAAACATCCTCCCAGGGTCTTGTGAATCGAGCTAGGATTGTTGGAGTAGCCTAGATGGTGGGTTCTAGATTTAAATACCTATGTAAATATGAGGAAAATACAAAAACAGATCGAAGAAGCAATGTGAATCCAGTGGCACAACATCTCAGATGAAGAAATAGTTCTAGAAGTGAAGCGGTGGGTTGACGAGCCCTTGTACTTCAGGACTCAGGAAACAAAATACTTCAAGTTGGAAGAGACATTGGATAGTAAAGGCCATGGTGGCCCAAGCAGTGGAAAAAGTGAGAAAAGAGAATGAAGCTACCCTACAGGCTATTAAAATGTTGGAGGGGAAGTTCGAGTTGTTTTGTAGGTCTCAATTTGGAATAAAGTTTAGAGTCACTCCAGATGAGCAGAAGCAAGAGAAGAATTCGAGCACTCTAAGGGACCCGAGCCCTCTTGGCTTGAAGGAATTTCCTATCCTGATAGCAGATGAAGAAGAAGTGTGAGATGCTGGAGCATTCGCCAAACTAGACCAACCTCAGAAGATACCAGAGAAATCCAGGGTTTGAACTCATTTACTAGTTTAGTTTTCTTACACACACACACACATCGGCAAATAGGATCCTAAGTTTAGCTTGTAGACTGTTTAATGCTCTATTATGAAGACATGGTTTAAACTTTGGATTGAAAAAACTCATAAATATATATTCTCGAATAAAGGTATTAGTTTCCTTTTATCTTTAATTTTGTCTATTTATAAATAGAAATTCAAAATTACTTTTTAAATTAAAAATTAATTAATTTTAAAATAATTACTATATAATCTATTTATAGAGATATATAATAAATTGTCCCAAATCAAAGGTTCACTTTAAAAAAATTTATACACAAATTATAAAAAAAATTATAAACAAGGGAAATAAAATTGATTTGAAAACGATTACTATATAATTTATTTATGGACAGATATAATAAATTGTCCCAAAGCAAAGGTTGACTCTAAAATTTAATTCATGGACCTCAAATCATGTATTAAGGACAAAAGTATCCATTAATTAATCAAACATTAAAGAAACTCACACTATGTTCCCATATATATATAAGGATATATTATTAGATTTTTATATAGCGCGGACTTTGGATGTAGATGTATTGATGCAAAGTATCCACGACGTTCTCTATGGTTTAAAAATTTTCAGCGTGGACTTTTTAAATTAAAAATAAATAAATTAATTAATTTTAAAATGATTACTATATAATCTATATCTATTTATGGAGAGATATAATAAATTGTCCCAAATCAAAGGCTCTCTCTAAAAATTTTATACACAAATTATCAAAAAAAAATTATAAACAAAAAGATAATATAAAACGAAAGAAATTTGATTTGAAAACGATTACTATTTAATTTATTTATGGACAGATATAATAAATTGTTCCCACATATATATATATATATAAAAGGATATATTATTAGATTTTTATATAGGATATATCCTATAAAAGATTATATTATTAGATTTTTATATTAAGGGATATATTATCAGATTTTTATATAAAAGGATATATTATTAGATTTTTATATATCATTAATATTAATTTTTAATAATTATAAATAAATCCCTATTATTTGTCCTCACCGATAACATATTTCATTGGTTAATGTTATCCATATTGTGACCGCTCAACAACCCCATTTGAGGCGCATTTTCATTGGTTAGTATTCTCCATAGAGTGACCGTTCAACAACGCCATTTGAGACGCAAGTGTTAGACGCAACCGAGTTTACCATTATTTTTTAAATTAATTTTTTTATTTTTAAATTGAAAATTATGTTTTTCTTGCTTGGCTGATTGGGATATTTAAACACCACCAATTTATAGGTTGAAAACAAAAAGTAAAACAAATTAACGTGGAGGGTGGTGGGGAACTAGGTTGGTAATAGGGGTTTAATTCTTTCTCAATAAAGGTGAGCTTGTATGGAATGAACTAATGTCTTCCTCCTCGGTGTACTCCATACATCTATGTCTCAATTCATTTTTTATGGAGCTCTTGTTGGGATCTGCTTGGTTCTATGAATGTAGACGCATCCTCCTTCATGCATCTTGCATCTCAATTCATTCTTTATCGAACTTCTTGTTGGGAGGAAGAGGGATTTCTATTCTAGTTGGCATTGAGGTTGCAATTGTGCAGTCGGGATGTAGGCTTATCTTTGCAATCATTCTTGAGGGTATTGATTTCGAGCTCTACTTTTCTTAATTTTTCGTAAGTAAGAAGTTTTTCTATTAAAATATCAACAAAATGTAAGGACTTCGATTAGAACCACCTAATTAGACTTGTTCCTCGAATTTAGTTCTCTCATTTATTTTAATAAAAGTCAAATATCAATTTTCCTTGGCTATAAATTACAACTATAAAATCTGTACTCGTCATTGTGATGTTGTTATTTCCAATGCTACGAGTTGGTGTGGTAGAGGAACGATTCTTAGAGTTGACAATCACTTCGAACACTTGAAGGCTGCACGGTTTAAGGGAAAAAGAAAAGGGCCATTGGGAAAAAGAGCCAAGACGTGTATGGCTATTAAAGAATTCATGTACATTCCTAGGCCCAATGACAACAACCTTTAATACGCTGACCGAGAACCTGTCGTTGATATTTCACGCTATCCAGCCAACAATAGAATTGATGTTAAAAAGGGAGAACATTGTCCAAGACATTAATGCCAACATTATTTCCATCTTTTAATAGGGTCCTAAGAATTTAACTCAGACGCAGAGGAAACAATCAGGTGAACGCAGAGTTATTCGCTGTCCGACAAAAGTAAAACGCAGGGGTAATAATGAACCTCCACCCTTCACGCGAAGAAGAGAACACTACCCTAATCGGTGATACGATCTGGGCACCTTAGATGCAACCAAATTGGTTGGGTAAACCACCAGAATTGCACAACTATGAAATCGTAATTCCCAATGTTTTTGTCTATAGCATTTAGCAATTGAATATCAAAAACAAAATTGTTTTTTCTTTTTTTTTTTCTTTAAAAGGACTTTCCATTGGTTTCCTCCACGGTGTTTGTGGAAGGGACTGTTTACAAGGAGTACCCAAGAGCAATCCGATTTGCCAAAGAAAAAAAAAATGATACGGATTGTATACAACTCCAATTCATAACACACTAAAAACGTAAAGCATGTGAGTGAAGTGAACAACTGCCTTCTATAATAGCTGCATGCAATTCTCGAACAAGAACATTAGCATAATAATCAGTGCAATTCCTGGGAGGCAAGAAATGATATTTTTTTTTAAGGGCTGTCAACAACATTCGACTCTAATGGACGTCTTAGGTTAACACTCAGTGCCTAACCTCCATGCCTAAACATTTTCATACAGTTAACATTGATGCAGAGATTTATCATATTGAAATAGTGAGTAACAACACGGAAATGTTGTACTGTACACAACGAAAGGATATTTCTTCATTTTTATTATTTAAATAAGGAAAATTGCCACACAATACATCCCAAGAATTATAGAAATGAAATAAATATCTATGAGAGGCAATGAATAGACAACCACAAGAAGGTTTCGTTCTTCATCAAGTTATCTTTCGTTGATCACTAAATCATCCATCTACGACCAACGATCTACATGAACAATAACTCATTTGTGACCAACAATCGACACAAACAATAACTCATTGAAATCACTCTGAGTTTTAATGTTTTTCCTTTAAAGGGCTCTACAAGGTCATCCATGAAAACTCTTTGAAATCACTTTGGTTTGTTATGTTTTCTTTTAGGGGTTCCAAATGCCCATCCATGAGCAAGCCATTCAGTCTCTATAACATATTTCATATCAAACAAACTGTTTGTTTTTGAGATTTCATATCCATATGAAATTTCTCTTTATTAGGTAAATTAATTTACAAGCAACAATCATAAATTTGGTTACAAGCAACAAACTTTAATTTACAAGCAGCAACCATAAATTAGTTTACAAGCAACAAGCTTGTCACAAAAGTTTTAGTGGGAGGATAATGATCTTCACTTTAACCATTCAAAGTACACTGAAGTAATGACAATCGCTGAAGTAATACTTTTTCATCCATTATCTAATTAAAATAGCAGAGGTAATATATATATATTTTACATCTGTTACATAATTACCATCGTAGAGGTAAGATTTACATCCATTACATGATGACAATCCCATAAGTAAATAAAACAAGTAAATCCAACAAGAAACAAAACACAGATTGAAGTTAAATATTTTTACATCTCAGGATCCCAATATAAAGATGTTGACAATGGTAAGAGAATGCCAGGGCCATAAGGATGACTCATCGAAAGGATCGCAAGGATTCTATCAGTCAAGGGGCTAAAAAATAAACAACAGGACAGCAAGATGATCAATACGCAGAGGTCGTACTGGAAGGTGCAGTTCAAACAATCAGGCAAGGACAACAACAGAGGTAGACGACTGATAGGTCTGTCCTTTGCTTCATCATCCTCGCACATAAAAGTAGGGCATTGAGATCCATATGTCTTTTAACGCTAAGCCGACGACCATAGATCAAGATCCTGGCCGACTACTCAGGTGAGGACTTGTGAGCGAGGGACAAAAGCTACGCAACGACGAAGGACACAATCAATTACAACCAGGTGGTCAAGGCATGCGAGAAAACAAAGGCCAAGGTAGTTAACAATCATTGAGCTAGGCTAAGATAAGTTTAGTCATGAATCTAACATTCAATCTCCTTACCTAATCAACATGCAGATCCAAGCATAAAGCGTACAACATCTATTATTCAAAATGAAAAGAGAGTATCGATGCCTTATCGTCTTCTTGGAATGGCGTCCGTGCCCTCCGTGCAACTCTCACTTGCCGACCATCGAGACTTCATTGGTACCTCCCAACCAATGCTAGGGGTACTCTTCTTCCCTCTTAGCCCTGTGAGCTGCAAAGGGGCCACACACTCACTAACCAGAGATTTCTACTAGCTCCCAACTCGCCTCGCAAGGCCAAGCTACCACTCCTCACCGAGCTGGGTATCCCAACTCCCACAAGTAAAATCAGTCAAGCAGATATTTCTGTAGTGTAACGTTACACAAACATGAAATGGTCCTTCATCCTTATCATTCCTTCATTATATAGAGTTTTTAACTTCCTTTCTTTCCTAAAATCTCATTTAATTAAAGTTTTAAAAATAAATTCCTAAAAATTCTTCTCCGTACAAGTGTCACCCATCCCCTACATTCCTCCATTAATTAATTTCTTTAATTAATTAATTATCTTATTTTCCTCACCCACCTAGAGTTACTCCTAGAATCACTCCTAGGTGTCCCCAAATTCCCATACAGGTTTTAAAGGCTTTCCCTATTATTAAATTGCTAATTCTGTTTAAATTAGAAAGCTCTTAAATGGTAGATTTTTCACTAAGCTGACATTCCACTTTTTCCCTTAAGTTCCCCTCTTTCCCTTTTTATGTTTACCTCTTTTCGTAGTTTCCCAATATTTTAGATTTTTCCCTCTTTCCCCTTTTTACTTAGAACTCAAAAAGGCAGGTGTGGAAATTAACCCCTTTTTCCTTTTCTTATTTAATTAGTATATTTTAAATTATCAAAGTAATAAAACAATTAAATCCCCTTTTTTAAATTTTAATTCAACATTTTTTTTTTCGGAACAATTAATTTCTTACTCCCTTCATGTTACAAGATTTTACGAAGGTCATATTTATTATTCATGTGTTTTTTCTTTTTATTATTATTATTTTTTTTTTTGAGAGATAAAATTTGAACACTAGCATAGTTTAGACTTAAACCTTAAATTTTGTACTGGGTGACATTTAATTAGGGAGATTGTTTTAAAAATACTTAACACGTTATTCATCCTAAGGCCATCTAGTTTCATTCCTCTATCATCAACAACGCCATGTGCCCTTCAGGACGCACTAGGTGCTCCAAAGGTGCCACTCGCCTCATCTGTTCCCTTGTGCGACGTGCCCTTCAGGACTCACTACGTGCTCCAAGGGTGCCACTCGCCTCTTAATATGCTTCCTTTGTGCGACGTGCCCTTGAGGACGCACTACGGGGTCCAAGGGTCCCACTTGCCTCTTGACTGATTTGGTAGACATCAATAACCCCTGGAGTCAATACTTCGCCAGGTGAACTTGTGGGGGACTAAGGGCCTCTAAGGAATAAGGCCCCTACCTTATTGGGTGCCCCTTAGAATCATCGTGAGCGACTATTGCAGTCTTCCCTCACGGCATTGTGGGTCCTTTCAAACTAGGTAGTCGTTAACCTATAGTTCGAGCCACGACGAGAGTGCTAGTAGGCTGTGGCAGGGTTGTTGTCTACACCTCTCCCTCAACATCTCTGGTAGTCGTGTGTGACCCCTTTACTCCATATGTGAGTCTGGTCGGCAAGATATCGTCAACCTGCATCATCAACATATTATGTCAGAACTTATCTATATCATATCCTCTAATCAGAAGCACTCAAATCTAAGTGAAACAATCAAACCCCAATGGTACACTCCCCGACTCAATCCGGAGTCCAAGGGTTCCATCGATGCCTTGGAAACCTCTGGGTCCATAATTTTGCACACTCAACAAAACCGAGTCAATAGCACATGTCTATGTCGATGCAGTAAAACAACATGTCATCAACCCATAACGCCTCATAATCAAAATAAAAAAGTTTTAATAGAATAATAATCTGGATCACTTGCGAACAAGTGTCCTCAAAGAATAAGTTCACTCAGTGTGCCAAAGAGAGATGTTACATGAATATAGATTTTTTTCTTTACTCAATACACAAATCTAGTTTGAAATTTTTAATTTTTATATATATTTAATCTTATGATATTGAAAATTTATACATCAATCAAATCATTACTATTAATTCTTCAAACAAATTATGATAAACTACTAAACTTTATTTATACCACTTGTTGTTATATACGAAAAGTGGCAATGATGTTAAAATTCTCTATAATGTTGATATAATGACACAACAACCGGGATTTCCCCATTTATTTATATAACCCATGGATTCAACGGTGCATGATCATTGAGTGGAAATTTATATATAGTTGTTCATGGTAAGTTGGCCCATCCCCATCATTGTCATCACATGGACTTCCAGTTAGAGGGAAGCACATACCCTTTTCCCAGTGTTATTGCTAAGTACCACAAATCCAAACTAGACAACACCCCTAGTGGCTTCTCTATTCCATGTTTTCGATTCAAAGTAATGCTCCTCAGAAGAACCCAACTACAAACTCATATAGGCATGCATTAATTAATTTTCTACCTACATCTCATGGAATAATTACAAACATATTAGAAGTTCATATAGAGACTTATTAATTAATTTTGTATGTACAATCTCATGGACTAATTATGTTCTCAACATACATGGTCACTATGTCTATCTAGCCTCCTTGGTATAAAAATTGGAGAGCGAGGGAGTGAGGATACCAGCTATGTTCGTCCACCTTCACCGACATCTTCTAGTCCTTGTATTGGCAAGGGAAGGTACCCTCTTAATGAGGTTGAGATATGTATGTTTAGAGATATTAATTGTATATTATTTATTTTTAGAATATGAGATATTAATAAAGAATAATAATATAAATTTATTAATTATTAATTATTTAAGTACAAAAGATTTACATCTTTAATTTTTTCAAAGATCTATATTGACAATTATTATTAAATATATTTACATTATCTAAGTTTTTCAATTTTACAAGGACATACTTACTTAAGTATGTTAGAGTTACTTATAAAATAAAAAATAAAAAATTGATTCATGACTTTTATGTTTGAGTTACTTAAAAAATAAAAAATTGATTCATGTCTTTTTTTTTGAATTTATGGTTGCAATATGTATTATGATAAATTGTTGGTTTAATTGTGAAATTTTTTATGTGACTTTTATATTTAATATTTTTTCTAAATTTAATTATACAATCAAATCATTTAAGCCATTTTCATTAATATATTTAAAATTTTATTTTAATGTTATAAATTTATGTACCATTTTAATTTATTTTATTCTTATAATTTGTATCGTTTTGTTTTGGCATAATAATTATTTGGTTGGTTTACTTAAAAGTAAATTGCTTTAAATAATAATCAAAATACTAAGACGTAAAATATAAATATTGTTTAATTAAAATTAAATTATTTAAAATAGTAAACACTAACACATAAAATATAAGCAATTAAACAAATTCAAACAATAAAAATAAAACCACATTAAATAAATAAAAGAAAAAATTCAAAAATTAACAATATTAAATAATTATATTATTTATTTTTTGAAGAAAAAGTGTTCAATGTAAACCAATTTTTGTTTCAAGAAAAAGAGAACATTTTTTTATTTATAATTTGATTTACATGAAGATATTTTGAATTTGTCAAAACATATAAATATCTTTCATATCTTTATGAAAGATTGGAGTATACAATAATTAATTTTGATGAAAATGTATTTCATTATAAAATATAAAAGAAAACACCATGGCATGCAAGAATCTGTCACCTTTGTTGACTCAAAGGATTGAATATGAAAAAAAAATTCTCCTAGAATGCCCTTGTATGAACACGTTAGTTGTATGAATCTATACAAAAAAACAATACCAAGAAATGGATCACACTTAGTCATAAATGGATTTAAGTTAAATATTGTACTAATATAAATCATAATTGCTTTTAACCCCTTCCTTTTTGTTTTCGTGACAATTTCAATTTGCAACACCAAAAAGAGGAATGCATAAATGCATAGTCTAATTTTATATATGCTTATTTCAGAGGGATATCTATTTTCCAGTTCAAGATCATAATTTTCTATCAATGTCCTTAGAACAAGTATAATTCTAAGTTTCCTTCTATGTAATATATCACATGATGTCAAAGTTCCTATCTTTGTCACAAAGGAAACACTTTGTTAGAATTAAAAAAAAAAAAACTTGGCCAAAACTTCCTTTTCATAATGTGTTGAACACAAACCAACCTTGTCATACAACGAACATAACCCGAATTTGTACTCTCAGTGATCCGGATTATTTTTGGCACAAAATGAGAGTGGAGATATAATAAAGAAATGGACAGAGATATTGCAGATATTCAATAATATAAAAGAAATGTATCAGATATGCAACCATAAACATAGATATATAGTAATACACAATTTCTATTAATCAGAGAAATTTATAGAGACTGTAGAAATACAGAGTGAAAGACTCGCTAGAATGGTGGCAGCTTATCTCTGAGAAGAGATGTGACGGCTACTCGCATTCGCAAGAAGATGATTACAATGAGTCTCTGCAGGCATTTTTACAATAAACGGGAATGCCAAAAGTCCTAGACATTCAAAAACCTAACCCTAGGAGATGAAGCACCAAAATTCATGTGGGCCCCGTTTGGGTAAGTGAGTACATCAACCTCCTGGGGTCGTAACTTTTGCATACAATCTCCGTTTTAGGCGTGTGATAGATCATTGGAAAGGTATCGTCAAGGAGATTCATTTTGGGGGTTCAATCATGCCTTCGACTATCATTGAGAACCTCGATCTCAAAAAACCTTCATTTGGACCCTCAAAATGGCCCCAGAAGTTAAAAGCTGCTAAAAATACTAAACTGCCAAAATTGCCAGAAAGCCATTTTGAGCCATTTGGAAAAGGTGGGTGGCCATCGATATCCACCTCGATTAATCCTCCCTCCTTAAGAAGCAATGGTATCGATTGCGTTGAGTTTTCGGGGGAGAGGGAAAAGCGTTTGTTGAATTTTCATCTTGTTGGGCTGCTTGTCTTGCTGGAGAAGTCACGCTGCTTAGTTTGTGGAAATCTGTCACGAACCTGTGGATGGAAGGTTTGGACCTTTTTAACGAGTCTAGTTATTTTAGATGACTGTGTGCAGAAGGAATCTTCGTGCTTTGCTGCAACCTTGTCGACCTGCTTCTGTTGGATAGAAGGTGCTTTCGCTGAAGCTGTGGGGGCTGCAGTATGCTTCTGTTCACCCTTTGAATAGATTGTGGAGAAGATGAATTTTGTAGTATGAGATACTACCTTGCGGCACTGTTTAGGTGGGGCAGTAGTTGGAACTACCTCTGGTATCCTATAGAGATGACCCCCCAGCGTAATAATGACACTACAGGGTCGAGACTCATAGATAGCATGGTGTTTCCACATATATGGTTGGCCCAAGAGAACATCACAGACATCCAGTGGGGCAACATCACATAATACCTCATCCTTGAAGGGTTGGATGCTGTATGACAATCGAAACTGCTGGTTGACACGAAGATCTCGTCCTTGGCGAAGCCACCCAATGTTGTATGTTTGTGGGTGTGGTGTTGTAGACAATCCCAACTATTTGATGACCTCTGCTGAGATGAGGTTCTTCTGTCTTCCGCTATCAACAATAAAATGCAGCGGGGTCCCCTTCACCCACATCTGTGAATGAAAAAGGCGCTCCCCCTCTTATGGATCTGTTGGTTCTTTTGGTTGAATTGTTGCAGTCGTGACAATAGCAGTGGGGTCTGCGTCAATAATCTATCTTTTACCAGTATTTTCAGAATCAGATTCTGAATCAGAGTTCGGCTCCTTGTCTTTGATCTCGACCACCAATGACTGTTTTGAGAAACATTCGTCGGTGTTGTGCCAGGGGCTTTTGTGGAAATCGCACCATTTTCTAGTGTCCTTCTTTGTCTTCCCGTGACCCTTCTTTTCCTGTGGCTTGGACTGGTTTTCGGGAGACTATTTGTTAGGGTTGTCTTTGTCATGATTTGGTTGTTGCGGATTTGCAGACCCGAACTCCTGTTTGTTCTGGTGCTTAAATTTCTGCTCGATTTTAACAGTATATCGATAGGCAGCATTGAGTGATGAGATGTCCAGAAAATCCATTTTAGTTTGGATGTATCTGTGTAGAGCCCCACGGTATTTCAGAACCAAATGTCGTTCAGAGTCTTTGATACCCATCTTGGTGCGCAAGGTATGGAAGCTATTGGTGAACTCCGGAACTAATTGGCCCTTCTCTTTCCATAGTGTGGTCCATCTCATGTACTGGTCCTCATAGTTGCCAACAGGGTAGTATAGTTCCTTTACCGCATCCCCAAAAAATTCCCAAGTGGGTTCGGCCCCATATATTCTAGAATCCTTTGTGGAACTCTACTCCCAATAAGTTTCCCACAATTGTTTGACATGGGGGAGAGCCTTAAGGAGTGCGAAGATGATCCTTTCCTTGTCTGAAAAATTATGAACAGAGAAATAACGTTCTAGCAGATTTAACCATTTATCTAGGGCATCTGCATCTATTTGACCTTCAAATACGGGAATATCAAAATTAACCTGTACCTTGAAAGGCAAGGTGCCTCCAAAGTGGTTGCTTGATGAAGATGTTCCTGATGCTATCGACAGGCGTTGAAGGATGTGGGAAAAATTCTCCATCATTTCGTCCCTCTGTCGCATGAGAGCTTGCTCAAGCAACAGACTGATAGGATTGTCTACTCCATCGTTTTTCTTTTCTTCCACCATTGAGGGTTTCTTGGGTGTGCGAGAGAGATTGTCCTCAAGAGATAAAATCTCAAGACCCAACTTTCTATACTCGGACCTCGTCGGGGACATGCACTGAAAAATGATCAAGAGCAACTGCTTGCTCTGATACCACTGATCTGGATTATTTTCGGCACGGAATGAGAGTGAAGATATAATAAAGAAATGCACAGAGATATTGCAGATATTCAATAATATAAGAGAAATGTATCAGAGATGCAACCATAAACATAGATATACAGTAATACATGATTTCTATTAATCAGAGAAATGTACAGAGACTGTAGAAATACATAGTGAAAGACTCGCTAGAATGGTGGCAGCTTATCTCTGAGAAAAGATGTGACGGCTACTCGCATTCGCAAGAAGATGATTAAAATGAGGCTCTGAAGGCCTTCTTACAATAAACGGGAATTAAAAAAGTCCTATACATTCAAAAACCTAACCCTAGGAGATGAAGCGCCAAAAGTCATGTGGGCCCCATTTGGGTAAGTGAGTACATCAACTTCTCGGGGTCGTAACTTTTGCATACGATCTCCGTTTTAGGCGTGTGATAGCTTGTTGGAAAGGTATCATTGAGGAGATTTATTTTGGGGGATTAATTATTTATTTGGATATCATTGAGAACCTCGATCTCGAAAAACCTTCATTTGGACCCTCAAAATGGCCCCAGAAGTTAAAACCTGCTAAAAATAGTAAATTGCCAAAATTGCTAGAAAGTCATTTTGAGGCATTTGGAAAAGGTGGGTGGCCACCTATATCCACCTGGATCACTGAGAAACAAAACCAAACATTACAATGTGACTAACATAGTAATTTTGCAATGTGATGAACAGAGCAACGTCCTAATGTGCCGAACATAGTAACATTGCAATCTGTCAAACATAATAACGTCACAATGTGATGAACATTTCCCTATTTTCGTGATGTGATGAACATATCCTAGTGTTTTAATGTCCCTCCACATATCATATACCATTAAAGTTAAATACATTAATTAATAGAGGTAATGTGTCGAACACAAAGTAACCTTGTCATGCAACGAACATAAACTGAAGAAGTAATCTGATAAACAAAACTAGACATTACAATGTGATTAACATAGTAATGTTGCAATGTTATGAACATAGTAATGTCCCAATGTGATGAATGTAGTAACGGTGCAGTCTATCAAATATAATAAGGTCGCAATGTGATGAATATTTCCCTATTGTCACAATGTGATGAACATATCGTCATATTTTAATATCCCTCCATGTATCATAGACCATTAAAGTTAAATACATTAATTAATAGAGGTAATGTGTCAAACACAAACCAACCTTGTCATGCAACGAACATAACCCAAAGTTGTAATCTGAGAAACAAAACGAGACATTACAATGTGATTAACATGGTAATGTTGCAATATGATGAACATAGTAATGTCCTAATGTGAGGAACATAGTAACGTTGCAGTCTGTCAAACATAATAACACTGCAATGTGATGAACATTTCCCTATTGTCACAATGTGATGAACACATCCTCACGTTTTAATGTCCCTTCACATATCATAGACCATTAAAGTTAAATACATCAATTAATAGACCATTATTATATTAATTAATTAATACATTTGTACTTTAGTACATCAATGTATTAATACATTATTAATGTATTACTTTATTATTACTTTAGTAATGTATTTACTTTATTAATTAAATAATACCTTACATTAATGTATTAATGTGCAATGTATTAATAATTATTATCACACGTTACATTAATGTAATAAATAATTAATACATTAATGCTTTATTAGATTAATAATTTCAAATAATTAATACATTAATTTGGTTTATTAATCCTCCACCACACATGATGCTAGTCAATTAGAAACAACCACATTTAAGTGAAAAGTGATTGATATACGCCAATTGACGTCATTAATTTTAAAAGGTGGAAAATGACGTCGATCAACATATATCAACCACTTTTTACTTAAATGTGGTTGTTGGTAGTTATAGACAAGAGAAATAAATGGAACATGTGTAAAATTAGGGATATATAATTTGTTATATTCTAATTTCAAACAATTAATGAAATGAGTTAATTTGTTTTTAGTAAATATACATTTTTTTCCAATTTTTTTATAAAATTTAATAAAACAATATTTTAATTTTGGAATTGGAATTGCTATTTAAATTGATGCAATTGCAAGATTTAAATGTTAATGGTAATGAAGGGAGGGGGATCCATCATAATGTAAAAAATTGTAAAAAGGAAATAATGAAATTATTTCCAAATCAAATTCCAATGTGATTTGCTACATAGTTTTAAGACATGTTTATAGCTTAGTGGGTTATCTTTAGTGGTTGAAAATTCCATAGGCTAGAAAAAATTGTAGATATTAGGCAACCAAAATAATATGAATTTTCAAACAAAAAGAAATATTGATAAAAAAACTTTACCTCATTGCAAAAAAATGAACTCACCAAAATAAATAAATTTGACGAACGATATTATTCATTGAGTAATATTATCCATATCATTTGGGACGAACTATCTCCAAATCCCACTATTGGAAGCAACTAAGAAAGAGTTAAAAATCCAACATCTCATTTATGCATCTTTATCTTTTGTTATTTCTTGAGTTAAGTGTTGATGTACATTTTCTTTTCCTAGAAGCTTTGTTTTTTGTTTTTGGAAGAAGGAGAAAACCTACAATATTCATGGCTATCCACTTAGCCTCTCTTGATACAATGTCAAGGCCCCAATCTGCAACAAAATCATTATTTATAGATAAAACATGGTCATCTAAAATAACCGATTGATACTCTGTAAGGGGGCAAAGAATTTCCACTCCTACCATATGCCACTAGGTATTGGATTACTAACATGTTTCCTTACATCCGAGGAAGATTATATTTTAACCAATGAGAAGCAATTTTAGGTATATTCTGGGACAATAAGATAGTGTCAACCTATATAGTATTTTCAAAGAATATAGCATCATGTATTTTCATCATTCATGGTACACCAATGTTGCCATATGCTTTCAAGTAACATCGAAGGTACAACAATGTGGTCATATGATTTCAAGTAGCATCTAACATTAATCGCATACATGAAACTCAAAACTACTCTAGTTAAAAATTAACATTTTTCCTAAGACAATTTTCTTAATTATCAATATTACTATTTAATTTAATTTAGAAATAGATTTTTAACATTAATTTTTAAAAAGGATTGAAAGGAGTATAAGTTTTCATACCAACCATTGACATTGACATGCTTTATATATCATCAACATTTTGACATTGATATCATTTATATATCATCAACATCATTGTTATAATACTCATTGTTAAATCTTGTTTACATATCATAAAAATTATGCTATGGTAATGATATCACTAAAACCTAAGGAAAGACAATAATTTGAGATAGAGATGTAAAATGCATAGATATTTTTTGTAATCATGTTCCATGAACCATATATAGGGAATACTCCATTGATCATGATCATCCATATCCAAAAATAATACGAAGAACAAACTAAAAATTCCATCTAATATTTTGTATTTTTAACACATGTTAATATTCTCTTAATAGTTTGAATAAAAAATTACCAAACCCATACAATCATCTTCTTCCAATTTTTTCACTCCACATCATAGAATACACACTACTTCAGTATAGACTTTACTTCCATTATTTTTCACTCTTGTAATCACGACCCTCCAATCTAAAACTATGTAAGGCTCCCAAACCCTATCAATTTAACTAGTATTATTCTCACACTCACTATATTGCTAAAGATTTATAGTTTTATATTGAATTCCCTTATTTAGAGGAAAAACTTAAAAAGTGTTTCATATATGGATTGCATGGGTTGTTGGGAAATGTATCAAAGTTATGTTACGTCATCCTTGGATTGGGTGTTGTGGCAACTTTAGGATTTGTGTTCTTTTACTCACCAAATTACACAATTTGGATATATATAATCTTGAATTACATAATTTGGATATATATAATCTACAAGATGTTGCTAGTTCAAGTTTACGTTGGATTTGGAATTAGAAATCGATTATATTTTTAGCGATGGGAAAGGTTATGGTAGATGATTGGGATCAATTTGTTATTTTTCTAAAATTGTTAATCCCTAGAAAAGCCCCATGTTATATATAAAATCTCTTATTTAACTCTACATATTACATTTCTAGAGTTATATTAGATGAAAGGTTATGGTAGATGAATATGATCATTTTTTTATTTTTCCAAAATTGTTAATCCCTAGAAAAAGACCCATGTTATGTATAAAACCTCTTATTAAGCCCTAGATTATTAGATTTCTTGAGTTATATTTGTAAATAGGCTAGAGCCCTTCATTGCACCCTTTGTTTTCTATATATACCAAGGATACCTAGTCTTAGGATCATATTATCTCATCTCATATTGTATTTTGAATTGAATATATTGTAAAAGGAAGTTCCCCCTCAAAATGGACTATATTAATTGACTTTTTATCATTTTTAAGAAATTGAATCATAACAAAAACATAGTTCCATTAGACTCGTAAATCAAAAATATCAACTCAAATAGTAAAAAAAACAAAGAAATGGTGATATTGACTTGAAAAAAAGGTTACAAAGCAAGTATGAAGAAGTAGTGAGAGGAGGAAAAGTGTCATGGTGGAATATTGTCTTAAAACTAGATATTTTTAAGTCAAGAGTGTTACTTTGAATGGCTTTGGAAAATAATATCTTGACCTAGGATAATGTTCAAAAACGAGGTTTGCAAGACCTTGGTTTGTGTGTATTTTCAAAGGAAAATAATGAAATGGTTTCTCATTTTATTGTTCATTACTTTTATTCAAAATTAGTGTGGAAAGAAATCCTACAAATGGTTCGAATGGTATGCATAAGTTGGATAAATATTATTTGATGGACTATTTTCACAACTAGTGCCAGGGGGCAGGTCTGGTCTTTTTATAGAGCATTGCCATGTTTTTGGCTTTGAGGCTTATCACTTTCAATTAAAAAAATAATTGAAGGAAAAGTGTTTTGAACCGGCTAGGAAGCTCATATGATAAGGGGTAATTTGAGGGAAGTTGGAAGCCTTACCCCGAAAAATTTATTGGGATACCAAAAGAGATTTTTATTACTAATGATTAAACACGGCTTGGAGATTCATTGATGGAGCAAGCTAAGAATCCAAGGAAAATGTGGTGTTGGAATTGTCCTTTGTTTAAATCCATGCTATCTTTGTTTAAATCCATGCTATCTTTTCTCTTTTAAATATGGTGTTGTTTATGGGTATAATAATGGAGTTGAGTTCTTTTCTTAAGAAATTGTGGATAAAGAATTTAGAAAACTTGAAGTTATGGGGATTCCAAGTTACTTATGGATTGGGCAATTGGAAGATGTAGAATTGAAAATTTATCTTTAATTTCTATAATGAATAAATTCATAGAGATAAAAAGTTTTGTTTAAGGTTATTTTTTTTTACATTTTTATAGAGAATCAAAAGAAAATCAAACATGCAAGTGGAGAAATTGTCAAAGGAAGTTATATCTTTGTAGCAGGGAATGTTTATAACAAAATGTTCAAGGATCGAAACTTGAAATCTATCTTTTAACTTTTATTGGTGTAACGACCCTAATTGAATAAATGATTAAAGATTATAAAGAAAAATCAGTTAAAGAAATTAAGCATGATTAATTGTGTGATAATCAAACTGTAGAATGCATTTAATGAACTGTGACAGAAATTAAGGAAAAGAAATAAAATAATGTAAGTACAGGGATGGCGTAGGCTGCCAAGGGTGGCGTGCGCAGGGCAAGAAGCCCAGAAATCCTGAGAAGATAAGAAAAATGTTAATGAAACGGAGTACGGGGGACAGAGGGTGGTTGTGAGGAGTAACTGCGTGAGGTGGTCGGGAGGAAAAAGGCGGGGATGAGGGGGATGTGCGGGCCATTCAGAGGTGGATGGGCGCAGGAAAAACGATTTTTGGCCCTTTTGCCAGGAAGCCGAGAGCTGGACTGGGGGGTGTGTGTGCTCAGAGAGAGACACAGGACTTACTGGTTGTATCTTATTGATCAGGGAGGCACATGTTGCTGGAGGTTTTGGGCTCGGGGGCCAGGATATCCGTTGATATCCTGGAGCTAGGTCGTTTTCCTAGTTGGCAGGGTGGACATTAGATTTGGGAAGTTATTTTGTGTTTATGGCAGGTCTGGACTGAGTAGCAAGACAACAAGACAGCAGGGCAGCAAAGGAGCAACTGAAATTAGCATCAGATCCAGGTACTTGGTTAAGTTTGAATTCATTTCTTTCTGTTATCATCTC
>ML778819.1:149478-216322 GCA_009831015.1 Picea engelmannii
TAGTTGTTGTTATAAAACTCAATATCATGTTAAGAAGTTGTTCTCTCAGTTTACTTAATCAATGCTTATGGATTATCTCTGTCTGCCATGAATTCAGTATTTGATGACAAATCTAAGTTGTTAAGGTATCCGTTATCCCAAATGATTGTTTCGCCATGAAGGTAGTGTTACTGTTTACTTAAACGAAAGGTTGTAAAATTGCTTATGAAATAGCGGCTGTTGAAAGTAATAAACCGTTACCAAATTTACTTAGAAAACTGGGGTCTGAGTAATTCGATTTCGGGAGAATACCCGTTAACCATAGATCTCAGGCGGACCACCCGATAGCCGTTAGATCCCTGGGAAGGTGCGAGGGAGTTAATCCTTTGACCCCCCAGCAAGTCAAGGACTCATCGCGAAATCGGGCTTCGGCGTTTGTGGAGGTAAGCGTTCCTTACCATTTGAAATCCCGAGTTGCGATTTCCCGAAGTAATGGGAGCCGTCGATCTACGGAGGGACACGCGGCGTCAGATCCCGCATATCGGAGTTCGGCGTTTTGGGGTTTTCGACACCAAAGGAACTTTGCCTTTTGGATTCGCGATCCGCGAAATCCCGAAGAGGACGTGGCAAGGTGGGTCCCCAAGACATAGTGGAAGACAGGTGGCATGTACTCGGGGTTTTGTGTTGCATGAGGTATGCGACAATACAACCGTCGATTTCCCGATAGGGAAATCCCCGACGCAATTAAAGGTTGACCCGTTGACTATCGGGGTTCGGGATTTGGAAGGTCCTATGCAGGGTGCAACAGGGCTCGCGAACTCCCGACCGGCGAAATCCCGAATCCCGTCTGATGAAGTTCCGCAGTCTGACGGTGGTTGAATTGTGTGGGCATTACAATTGGATAGTTGTGTTGTTTCTAGTCTTCGATGCGTCGGTATTTCTTATTGAATTGGGCCTTACTGTAGGTCTCCTGAAACCATTTTGAGGCACTATTGAGAAGAGGATTATGCAACCCTTTGATTTTCTTAAGAAGATGATTATGTAACCTTTTGATTTTCTTATGTCTCGAAGACTGTAATTTGAGCCTAATATTTTGTTTAGGAATTGATGCATGTTTTTACTACTGGATTTTAGATTTACAAACCAGGTTTCCATATGTCTATGTTGACCTTGGTAATGTGATTTATATTGTATGTTAGTTTCAATTGGATATAAAAATAGATAATGTGAGTGCTTGAATAGATTGCTAGTAAATGCCTCTACTAATAAGTAGAAGGTTGCATTGGAAAGGGTGTTTCGGTGGAGTCATGTTGATAGATTTATTACTAAGGATATTATTGAGATCAGAGATATGATTAGCTCCCATTTTCATAATATTGTTTCTCATTATGCATTGATGGATGGTCTGGTGGCCACTATAGATTCTTTTCATTGTCTGGTCCCTAATAAGGTTTCTTTCAATGATAGGAACATGTTAGATAGTGATTTTCCAAGGAAGAATTATTTGTTGTATTATATTCTACGTAGAATGGTAAATATCCAATCATGGATGAGATACCTTGTGGGTTTTACAATTCGATGTGGGATAAAATTAGTGATGAGTTATGTTCTTTGACATCTAAATTTTTTTTCTACCAATCAATTGTCTAAGTTTCTCAACCAATGGTTTATTAAGGTTTTCCCAAAGAATGCAGCTTGGGATTATACTAGTGGCTAGTGGCCTATCACTTTTATTATGGAAACTAATAAAATTATAGCAAAGGATTTGACATTGTGACTCCACTCAATGGAAAATTTTGTGTTTTGTCAAGAGCACAGACAATATTTTCAAGGAAGATTCATTATTGACATTAAGGGTTTCTTTATGGGAGCCTGTAGAGTGGGAAAGGGAGGCTAGGAAACACTCTCTCGTCTTGAAATTTTAGTTTAAAAAACATTTGATCAGGTTTATTAGTCTTTTATTTTTGAGATGTTGATTTGTTTTGGGTTTGGCCCAAGGTGTGTTTTCATGGTGAACACTTTGTTCAACAATGAATAATCTTTTGTTTCAATCAATGGGGACTTGTTTCCTAGGAATTATTTGAATTTTTCTATTTTTCAGGTATGTCCTTTGGCCCTTTATTTATGTGCCTCAAATTGTAGATTCTTCACATTATGTGTTGGAGGTTGGACATATTTCTAGTCAGATTCATTGTATTGTTCTCCCATATGGTTCCAATATGGTTAACAACCTCTTTGCATATGACTATATTCTCTCTCTTAAAGTGAAAAAGGAATCTTCTTATGTGGCCCTTGCTTGTCTAGACACATTTTTCTCTATGTCGTGTGCCATAGTGAATTCTCATGAAATTGACCTTTTGTTTGTATATTTTTGTACCTCCCTGTATTGGATTGTTGTTTCTTATTCTTATATTAAACTTGGGGTTATTGCATGATATTTGGGGATTCCCTTCATACTTCAGGTTTTTTTACAGTTACCATATGGGGTTGTTGCTTATAGAGGTTGGAAAGTAATCTTCCTTATAGTATCATAAGGACATTCCCTTTACAAGAAATTTGGTTCATGTTGGTTGTGTCTTCAGGGATCTCATTTTTATTATGTATTTTATTGGTTTCCTGGCATGAATTAGTTTTAATGGCATGAATTAGTTTTAATGGCTTGAGAATATTTTGAGATCTTGTCTATTGTCCAAGTATGGTGGAGATTGATATTTTCCCTCAATGTCATGGGATGTTTTCACCATGCCCAAGGATAAGGGGGGGCTTGGTTTGGGGATCGCAATGAGTAGTATATACTCCTTGTTTTTTAGCGTTTATGGCTAGACAATGTATATTCTGATTTCATTTTTAAAATATTAAATATAAAATTGTTTTTAGAAAAATTGTTTATTTTGTTTGTATGTGTGTGAAGCAAGTATTATAAATATATACATATATCCATTTCGAGCTTTGTCAACCATAGATAATTTATTTATTTGTTTAATAAATTTGACTAATTCAAAATTCTACATTTGACAATGTTAACGTTAATGCGGAGAAAATTATCCAACCGATAAATCTAACAAGATCCTCTTTATATGAATTACATTTTACCCAAGAGAAACTTGTAAAATTTATGGTTTGAATAATTTTCTCGAGGTTACCATTAGCATTATCAAATGTAAAATTTTGGATTAGTCAAATTTCTAAAAAAAAAAAAAAAAATCTCTATGGTTTACAAAACTTGAAATGTCTTATCAGAGATGTCCTCTACCTTCTCCATTAAATCATTCTCAATTATTAGTCTTGTGAGAATGCACTATCTAAATCACCTTGGCAGCCGTAGCTATTTCACAATAGTTTTGAAAATTATTTTGATAAGTCCATAATGTGTTTTAATCAATTTGTTTTTGAAAAATTATTATTATTATTATTTTTAATTTGGAAATTATATATTTTATTTCTTTTATTTGGAAAGTAGAGTTAATGTGATTATTTAAACACCACTAATTTAGGGGTGAGAATTAATTTTTAAAATTTAAAACAAATTTACATGGAGGGTGGTGGGGAATGGGGTTGGTAATAGAAGTTTAATTGTTTCCAACCTGAGGCACCCTAGTATTAAATACAAAAGTATCATCCTTCTTGGTGTACTCCATGCATGTGCATCCATATTCATTCTCTACGTGGCTCATTGTTGGTAGGAAGAGGGCTTTCCATTGTGTTTGGATTTATGAACATAGAAGCATCCTCCTAGGTGTCCTCCATGCATCCAATTTTTCAATTCAGTATTTGTCTAGCTTGTTGTTTGGAGGATGATGGCTCACTACTTTGTTTGGTGTTGAAGTTTTGAGCTATTCCTTTTTAATTCTCGGATGTTGATATTTGATTCATTTATTCCATTTACACATTTTTGGCTTGGCTCTTCTACATAGAATCACGAGGTGTGGTTGTTTGGAAGTAATGGTGGTATCTTGGTTGTGTGGGTGTCTCTATAATTGTTCTTTTGGCTATTGGTTTGGTGTTCTATTTTTTTCAATTCTTGCATGTGGATTCTTGTGTCATTAATATTGGTTTTTATTACTCAGGGTGTAGTTTTCTAAAGGTGTGTTTGTTTTGAATTATTGATGGTGGCTTTGTTGTATGTGTTCCCCTATCATTATTCTTGTGGCTATTGATTTGGCACGCTAATTTTCTTAATGTTTTCAAGTGAATGCCTTATTTATCAGTACCATTGTGGTGACTTGTCTTTTTGAGTCACTTCTTTTAGTGTTTCTTGAAAAATGAGCTTGAGGCCATAGAGCCACATTGTTGATTCCATTTTATTAGCTAGGGTGTAGTGAGTAGTGGATGTGGTTGTTTGGAATTGTTTGTGGTAGATTGGTTGTATGGTGATATAGAGAGTAGGTGGCATTTTATTCACAGTAATTTCCTTGGTCTTATCCATTCACTCTTCTTGTTGTTTACATTGACATTTGTGGTGATTGTAGTTGTGTTTGTCTCTACATTCTATGTGGTCTGCAGGGGTGTCACAAGCCATATTTATAACATAATGCATTCCCTACCCTCATTGTGCTTCCTTCTGGGTTGTGTTGTGGTCAATATGATTTGGTTGTTGCTTTGTTATAGTGATATTTTGTTTATGCACATGTGTTGTTGCCTAATTTATGTTGTTCATCTTATGGCTATTGGTTAGGTCTTTTGCACATTTATGTTTCAATGTTGATTCCTAATCCATTGATGTTATTTGTAGGTTAGTTGTTTGTGATTCTGAGTGAATTCTTTTAGCATTTCACCAAAAGCGAGGAGTAGGTTTTGAATCTAGATTGTTGTTCCATCTCAATTCACGGGGTGTAGTAAGTTAGGGGTGTGGTTGTTGATCTAGATTTTTACTTCATCTCAATTCATAGGGTGTAGTAAGATACGGTAATGGTTGTTTGGAATTATTATTGCTAATTATAAAAAATTTGACATTTATTTCTAATATAGGGTGTTCTAATATCTAATTCATTGTATATGGCCATGCTAGTTTTAATTTGAGCCTAGTATTTTGTAAATGAACTAATGTTGCATGTTTTTCCTATTGGATTTTAGATTTACAAACTAGGGTTCCATATGTCTATGTTGACCTTGGTAATGTGATTTATATTGTACGTTAGTTGCAATTGGATATAAACAAAGATAATGGGAGTGCTTGAATAGATTGCTAGTAAATGTCTCTACTAATAAGTAGAAGGTTTCATTGGAAAGGGTGTTTCGGTGGAGTCATGTTGATGGATTTATTACTAAGGATATTACTGAGATCAGAGATATGATTAGTTCCGATTTTCATAATATTTTTTCTCATTATGCTTTGATGGATGGTGTGGTGGCTACTACAGATTCTTGTTGTTGTCTGGTCCCTCATAAGGTTTCTTTCAATGATAGGAACATGTACGATAATGATTTTCCAAGGAAGAATTATTTGTTGTATTATATTCTATGTAGAATGGGAAATATCCAATCATGGATGAGATACCTTGTGGGTTTTACAATTCGATGTGGGATAATATTAGTGACGACTTATGTTCTTTGACATCTAAATTTTTTTTCTACCAATCAATTGTCTAAGTTTCTCAACCAATGTTTTATTAAGGTTTTCCTAAAGAATGCAGCTTGGGATTATACTAGCGGCTAGTGGACTATCACTTTTATTATGGACGCTAATAAAATTATAGCAAAGGATTTGACATTGTGACTCCACTCAATGGAAAATTTTGTGTTTTGTCAAGAGCACACACGATATTTTCAAGGAAGATTCATTATTGACATTAAGGGTTTATTTATGGGAGCCTGTAGAGTGGGAAAGGGAGGCTAGGAAACACTCTATCGTCTTGAAATTTTATTTTGAAAAAACATTTGATCAGGTTTATTAGTCTTTTATTTTTGAGATGTTGATTTGTTTTGGGTTTGGCCGTAGGTGTGTTTTCACGGTGAACACTTTGGTCACCAATGCTTAATCTTTTGTTTCAATCAATGGGGCCTTGTTTCCTAGGAATTATTTGAATTTTTCTATTTTTCAGGTATGTCCTTTGGCCCTTTATTTATGTGCCTCAAATTGTAGATTCTTCGCGTTATGTGTTGGAGGTTGGACATATTTCTAGTCAGATTCATGGTATTGTTCTCCCATATGGTTCCATTATGGTTAACAACCTCTTTACATATGACTATATTCTCTCTCTTAAAGTGAAAAAGGAATCTTCTTATGTGGCCCTCGCTTGTCTAGACACATTTTTCTCTATGTCGTGTGCCATAGTGAATTCTCATGAAATTGACCTTTTGTTAGTATATTTTTGTACCTCCCTATATTGGATTGTTGTTTCTTAGTATTATATTAAACTTGGGGTTATTGCATGATATTTCGGGATTCCCTTCATACTTGGGTTTTTTACAGTCGCCATATGGGGTTGTTGTTTATAGAGGTTGCAAAGTAATCTTCATATATAGTATCATAAGGACATTCCCTTTTCAAGAAAGTTGGTTCTTGTTGGTTGTGTCTTCAGGGATCTCATTTTTATTATGTATTTTAGTGGTTTCCTAGCATGGATTAGTTTCAATGGCTTGAGAATATTTTGAGATCTTGTCTATTGTCCAAGTATGGTGGAGATTGATATTTTCCCTCAATGTAATGGGATGTTTTCACCATGCCCAAGGATGGGGGGCTTGGTTTGATTGATATTTCCACTTATGGTAGTATTCTAGTGACCAAGTGTGTGGTACAATGTCTTGAGGGTTCAACTCCTTGAAAAGTATTGTTTTAGAATTGGGTGATTTCAATGCAGTATTCAAATATAGTTCATGGTACTTTCATACTTTGTGATATCATCTCGTCTCCTCATTTCTTTTAGGTTTCTAGATCCCTCATCCTTCAAATCATCTACGATACTTGGAAGGAAGTTTCTAGTTGTTTCAATGAAAGTGGAAGGGTAGTAGAGATGGTTTGGATTTATCTTTCCTTCCCATTTGGATTTGGAGTGTTCAAGATTCATGTGTGGTAGAGCTGCTCCATTTTTTGTCTTGTAGATTGAGTAAGAAGGACATCTTTATTTGGGGTAATTTGAGGGATTTATTCTCTTGTTCTTGGAAGGAATGGAATTCTCTTGCTCAAGATTATGGTCTAGTTGCGTGTAGTCATCCTTTAGATATGGAGCTACAATCACTTAAACTAGAGGTTGAGTTTTATAAATTGAACATTGGAATTCATGGGCCTTTTTAGAGATATTGGAGTTGGTTTTTTGGTTGGATAATTCAATATTATGAATCTCATCATATGTGTTTTGTACTTCATTAGAGGCATCCATTATCCTCAGTTCTAAATGGTCATTGGATATCTAGGGATACATAAGATAGATGGATTCATTTGTAACAATCCTAATCGTTATGACTACAAGCGAAGCAAAAAGTGCAATATTTTGTTTTTTGTTTTTAGGCAGGGAGGCAATGATGACAACAGTTGAACCACACAAACTAACGATGAACATGTGCACACAGATCAAGAAACACAAAACAATGACTCAACGCGCTAGCACAACAAGCAACTGGAAAAAACATGCATAAATCAAAATATAGAACAACTACCCACCCGACTCAAGCAAGACAATGCCTACAAGATAAAGGACAACATCAACCACCCAACACAACGGCTTCGATGACGAATATCTAGAAACCTCGACGACACGCAACCAACATAGTGAGACAATAAAAAAACAAGTACCAATATCAATTACAACTAACAACGCCCACATCGAGAAGCACAGACTCCAACAAAGTTATTATTTGTGTCTATACATTAGGGCATGCAATGATCTCCTTATCACGAATCATGTCGTCGCCAAGTGATAGGAGTGAAAATAACCCTCACACAACATAACCTATTTGGACCACAGGCTCAAGACAATCCAACACACTAGGAGACCGAAATAACTGACAAGAAAACGATACCCACACACCTAAGCAACAAGTCGACAGGATGCAAGATGACATCACTCAAAAATAAAATTGCGCAGCTATCCAAAGGATGTCTGGTTCCTACAAGGAAAACCTATGAGGTGAAACAACTATGAACAACCACTATTTCAATTCACCTTAAGGAAAAAGGCTACGCCATTGCATCAACAATGATTTAAACATGATGCAATTGACATTATTTATTATACAAGGAACCATCATGTACCTGGAACAATCTCTATATAAGTAAAGGAATTTAGTGATATATATAATATTAACATTATTTAATCATTATATATCATTTTAAAATAACTTATATCAACCCTTGTCAATTTATCTAATATTATTATCATTAAATTTTAAATATCCCAAGGATATTTTCGGTGAACCAAACTTTCCAATTTATTTATTATGGTTGGACCCTATCCCCTATTCCATCGGTCTACAAGTGAATGTTCAACACTAATGAAATATTATTAAACAAATTAACAACATAATTCAAGGAGGTGAAAATGAATAATTACTCAATATATCATAAGGCCCTTCAATTAAATTAGGTTTCGCTCACGCATTATCTAACTCAACAAATTCATGTACATACATTACCTTGATGCATAACCTGGATTCGCTATTATTTAAAAATTGAAACTGATAGATTATCCACATATCAACTATATCAATAAATTGTAATTGTTGTATTTTAGGGTAATCGCTTGGAGTTATCGATCAATTATATCACTTTCTTTTTAAACCATATTGCTATCAAATGCACCAATGTCTTTTAAACCATAATTTCTTGTCCTTTGAAACTGAAACATATATATTTCGCTATCTTTTAAATGCACGACCTTACTGCCTATTAATACACATGCTATTGAATACATACGATATTGTTGTCTAATAAGAGTAAGTAAACATTGTCTAGCAATATAGATAGATATAGAATAGAGTCGTTGTCATATATATAATGGCGGTGTAAATAATAGTGTTGACTTCTTTGCTGCCAAAAATTAATGAAATTGTTGTTAATTGATATTCAATTAAGACATCATTGTGTTTTAATAGGGACTAACCCATCACTGTCTAATTATACAGTTGTGTTGTAAGAAAGGACTTGACAATATAGCTAACTAATAAATGAACATCGTTATCATATGTTTCTACATGAATTCGCTGCCCTGCACTACAATAATGCAGTTTAAATAGTTGACCAAGTTATGGGTAAAATTTACCATTTAATCTCTGCCAACACCTATTAAGTTAGATGTCACGGGATATATATATTCCCTGTCCTACGTGTATTAAAACGTTGTCATATAAGAATTTAAAAAAACACTAGTAAAGAAACGCTCAATATGAGTCACTACCAAGATAAAACGCTAACCATATAGAATGTTGCCAATACAAAACACTACAATTATAAAAAACTGCCAATATAAAATGATGGGTAAATTAAATGGCTGGGTAAATCCGAATCAATTTATTAAAAACAAACTATGTTACAATATATCAAGCTATATGTAAAGGTTGGGTAAACCCGTAGATCATGGTTGGTTAAATCTAGTAGAAAAAATCTATATATAAAGCTGGGTATTAGATGATATGTTGTCGACAAAGTTTTAAAAACATAGGAATATGTATTGAAATGTTATATAAAGTGCTATATAAATTTGTTGTATATAAGGAATAGAAAAGTCACTATTACTCAAAATCTAGAGATTCATTGTCAAGGTATTACTGTTACATCACAGCCATGGACAATCCTAAAATAGTTGTCAAGTGAATATAAAATCATTGTTATAATTCTATTATAATAAAGGTTGTCTTTTAGTATATGACAAGGAACAGTTACATATATGGTACCATAGAGATATGATAACGTAGATTTAAGTATGTAATATCGTAGAGTGATATATATAAATCACATGGTTTAACATATGATATTGTTGAGTTACAAGATACAAATAGATACATAACATAGACATCTCATGGTGTACTATTAAATCCATGTCCAAAATAAATTAAATTTGCATTCTGGGAAGGGTAAAATTGCGGCCTAAAAATAATAATTCTCAACCATTACAAAAGAAAAAAAAAATGCTACCATTACACAGTGAAAACACGAAGAAAAGTTGTTGGGTAAAGTGATATTTTGTTGTATCAAATTCACACTGACATTTCAGTGATATGGGTAAAACCGTAGTGATGTATCTCTATGTAAAAACGCTAAGAATAATTGTTGGGTAAATATGGGTGAAAATGAAAACATGATAATAACATGCAAAGATCTTAGCAAAGGTAGAGGTCAAAACGTAGAGGTGTTATAAAATACAGAGCCCAATGAAAATGCAGAGATAAAAACATAGAGGAAGTCAATCACAAGAAAACGCAAGACCAATCGTTCAACCATGAATAAATCAATGCATATATAGTAAGGTAGATGGATGGGAAAACGTTATCCTTCGCTCATCATTCATATATAGAAAAGAAGGGCATTAGAATCCATAGGTCTATTAACACCGAAGTGACGTCCGTCGATTCGGATCCTAGCCGACTTCTCAGGAATGGACTGATGATATAGGGAAAAGGATGAAAGATAAATCACAACCTCTTCATAATAATCAATAAAACAAAATAGAATGGTCATAACAATCAGGGATTGGGTTACCAAGGAAATCAATTCAAGATAGCGAGCGCAAAGCTATGATGAATTTAAGTTCTCGATTAAAAATGCTAAGTAAAACATATTTCTTTACACAATATAAGTACAGTAATGAAAACGCAAGAAAATATAATCTACCATTCAAATAAACGCATGCGTACCGTAGCCCAAGGTCACAACACCGAGTCGTTGCCCCATGCGTGGTCCGTCCAGCTCCTGCTTGTCGATCGATGTGACTTCACCGGTACCTCCTAGCCAACACTAGGGGTACTCTTCTTCCCCCTGAGACCCCTGAGCCGTAAAGGGGCCACGCACACTAAACCAATGAACAAATAACACCCAACTCACCTCGCAAGGTCGAGCTACCACTCGTTACCAAAGTTGGGTATCCCAACTCCCACAAGATAAGTCAGCCAAAACAAAAATTTTGTAGTGTAACATTACGCATAAATATCAGATCCATACTCCTCCTTATCCATCCTTTTTATAATGTTTCTAAGTGATTTATTTATGAAAATTCCCATTAAATTTATTTTTTCATTAATTTAATTCAGAAAAAACTCACCCTTACACATGTCACCCATCCCCCTAGTTTCACGAGAAATTAATTTCATTAATTATTTAATTAATCCTATTTCCGTCACCCACCAAAAAGCATTCCTGAAATCGCTCCTTGGTGTCTGCATATTCCCTTACACATTTTAAATGACTTCGCCCTTAATAAATTGCTAACTGAGTTCATATTTAGAAAGTTCTTAAAGGCAAGATTCCTTACTAAGATATTCATTATGCTTTTTCCTTACGTTTTCCTTTTTCTTTATATTTCCCCCTTTTCCCTTAGTTTCCTATTTCTTTTAAGTTTCCCTCTTTTCCCTTGGATTCTTCCACAAGATCACCTAACGGAGTTTCCCCCAAAGTAATTTGATTTTAATAAATTAATTCAATTTCTTACCCCCTTCTCATCACATGTTTAATTATTATTATTATTATTTTACAACAAGTATCACTTAGACCTAGATTTAAATTTCCTAGGCTGGGCGACATTTTTATTAGGTAAATTGTTTTTAAATATTACTTATCATGTCATTCATTTTAAGGCTGACTCAGTTTATTCACTTACCTGTTGAAATCACGACGTGCCCTTCAGGACGCACTAGGTGCTCCAAGGGTGCCACTCGACTTTTTCCATTTTCCTTGTGTGACGTGCCCTTCAGGACACACTACATGCTCCAAGGGTGCCACTTGCCTATTTCTAGTTTCCTTGTGTGACATTCCCTTCAAGACACACTGCATGCTACAAGGGTGCCACTCGCCTCTTGACTGACTTGGTAGACATCAAAACCCCTGGACTCAATACTCCACTAGGTGATCTTGTGGGAGACTAAGGGCCTCTAATGAATAATTCCCTTGCCTTATTGCGCACCCATTAGAATCATTGTGAGTGACTGTCAGAGTCTTCCCTCACAACATCGTGGGTCTTCTCAAACTAGGTAATTGTTAACCTACATTTGGAGCCACGATGGGAGTGATAGTAGGCTATGGTAGGATTGTTGTCCACACCTCTCCCTCAATGTCTCTGGCTGTTGTGCATGACTCCTCTACTCCACATGTGAGTCTGGTCAGCAAGCTATCGTCAACCTGCATCATCAAAAAATCATGTCAGCAACAATACTCAATCATCATAACCTGTAATTAGATATACATATGTCATATCTACAACAATCAAACCCCAATAGTCCATTCCTTGACTCGATCTGGAGTCTAAGGGGTTTGATCGATGCCTCTGCATCCTCAAGGTCCAAATTCTTTCACACTCAGGAGAACCGATTCAATATGACCTGTCTATGTCAATACAACAAAATAACATGTCATCATATCCATAATTCCTCATAATCATAATCAAACGCCCAATATTATAATGATCTGGATCACTTGTAAGAAAGTGTCCTCAAAGAATAAGTTCGCTTAGTGCGCGCAAGAGAGGGATGTTACATACACCCCCTATTGGTCTAAACTTCATCCCAAAGTTTCACAGTATATAAGTGCGGAAAGAATGTGTATCATAGTTTCATAAGTCTATCTATCAAACAAAAATGGAAACTGTTGGCGCATATCATATGCGTCCTTCCAAGTCATTGAGTGTGGACTATAGTTGTCCCACTCGACCTTGACTTGATCTATTTTTCGGCGTCGTAGCTCTCGAATGCGATGATCCAAGATGTGGATCAGCTTAGCCGTGAGCAACCCCTTATCTAATACCTGCAAGGAACTTATGTCAATAACATGTGTAGGATCACTAATATAATGTCTCAAAACAGATACGTGAAAAACACCATGCATACACCTCAAAGAATCAGGAAAGTCTAGTTGATAGGCCACAGGCCCCTTCCTCTCCACAATCTCGAAAGGTCCCACGAACCTAGGAGAGATTTTAGCTCTCTTTCCAAAATTTATGAAACTCTTATGTGATTTTACTCACAAGAAGAATCAAACACCAACTTCATAACTATGGTCGACACGACGTGCATCGGCATAACTCGTCTTCCGATCCTGTGCTTCTTTGATCCTTTGTATTATGGTTTTCATTTGATCTTCCATTTCTTGGATCACTTCTCGTCCCACCAAGACCCTATCCTCAAGTTGATCCCAAATCAAAGGTGTTCGACACGGTCTCGCATAAAGAAAATCAAAAGGCACCATCTTAATGGTTCTTTGGTAACTGTTGTTATATGTGAATTCTACCAGTGGAAATAATTCCTCCCAATGCTTATATTTGTCCATCACGTACATACGCAACATGTCCTCCAAGATTTGGTTTTTTCACTCAGTTTTCCCTTCTATCTCTAGGTGATACGCAATACTGAAGTTAAGTTGGGTTCCCAATGCCTCTTGGAAACTAGTCCAAAATCATCTGGTAAACACCGATCCTTGATCATATATAGTCCTCTTAGGCACACCATGCAACCTCACAATATCACTGATGAAAACTCTAGCTATGTCAGGTGTGTGATACATCCTACGGACATGGATAAAATGAGCACTCTTTGTCAAAGTGTCGACTACCAAAAATATCGAGTCATGTCTCCTTGCCTCCAGTGGAAAAACAACAATGAAATCCATCGAAATGACCTCCCATTTAGACTCTAGAATAACACGTCGTTGTATTCATCCTGCTAGATGTCTATGTTCATCCTTCACCTACTGACATTCTAGACATCTGGCCACGTAGTTGACTATGTTTGTCTTCATTCCTTTCCAGAAGAATAAGGGCTTAAGGTCTACCCTCATCTTCATGACTTTCGAGTGAGCCATGTACACTGCTCTATGAGAATCATTTAGGATAAAACTCCTCAGCTTGTCATTCAGTGGTACATAAATTCGATTTTTAAATCTCAATAATACATCGTCCTCAAACGTAAATCCTTCAAATATCGGTACCATCATTATGTTTCGTCCAATAAAATCCTTGACCTCTTTGTACCAGTCGTCGTCGCACTCTAAATTTAGAATATTTTCATGTAGATTCATATGAAGTGGCAACACCGAAAAGATGCATGGTCTCCGACTCAATGCATATGCCACTCGATTCACTGTTCCTTTTATGTAAGTAATCTCTAAATCGTACTCGCTAAGCAATTCCGACCAATGTTGTTGTCGTGTGTTCAGGTTGCTTTGCGTAAAGATGTGTTGTAGTTCACCGTGGTCCAATTTTAGTTTAAATTTTCATCCAATAAGGTAGTGTCTCCAAAATCTCAAGGCATAAACAATGGATAACAATTCCAAATCGTGCGTCACATAGTTCTCCTCATGCCTTCTCAATTTCCTCAAGATGTAAGTGATCACTCGACCATATTGCATCAAGACTTTGCCTAAGCCTTCCTTGGATGCGTTAGTGCATACCAATAAGTCTGAATCCATGTCAGGGACCTTTAGTATCGGTGTTGTTGTCAATAGCTCCTTGAACCTCCAAAATTCTTCCGCGCATTTCTCGGTCCAAACAAACTTCTTGTTCTTCTTCTACAATTCCGTGAACATATTTGCTATCTTAGAAAATCCCTCGATGAACCGTTGATAGTATCCTACTAAACCCATGAAGATACACACTTTTGGGACATTTTTCGGCAGAGGCCATTCCATAATAGCCTCGACCTTTGCTGGATCCATGACGATACCTTCATCGGAGATGACATGCCCTGAGTAGTGAATATTTGATTGGTAAAACAAGAATTTAGACAATTTCAGATACAATTTGTTCTCTCTCAGACACTATAGTACCAAGTGTAAGTTCTCGTCATGCTCCTCCATCTTCCGAGAGTAAATCAAAATATCGTTAATAAATACTTGGATGAACTTTTCCAAGTACTCTCGGAACACCCCATTCATCAAACTCATAAATACCCATAGGGCGTTCGTCAGTCCAAATGGTAAAACAATAATCTCATAATGTCCAAACCTCGTCTTAAAGGTGATATTAGGGACATCATCCTCCTTGATCCATAACTAGTGATACCCTAATCTCAAGTCGATCTTTGAAAACACTGTCACACCCTTCATTTGATCAAACAGATCATCAATCCTCGACAAAGGATATTGATTCTTGATCGTTTCCTTGTTCAATTGACAGTAGTCAATGAAGAGTATCCAACACCCATCCTTATTTCATATGAATATAACTGGCGCACCCCATAGTGATACAATAGGACATATCAGTCCTAGGTCCAACGACTCCTTCAATTGCATTCTCAACTCCTGTAATTCTGGGTTTGACATCCAATAAGGCGTTCTTTTTATTGGTTGAGTCCCCAGTTTTATGTCTATGGTAAACTAAAATTACCTCTTAGGTGGAAGCCCAGGTAACTCCTCCAGGAAGACGTCCGCAAACTCTCTCACCACAGGAAGGTGTTCTAGACCTTCCTCTACTCCCTTTTCATTTAATGCAAGGATCGCATACAACTTATGAAGGAGATACAAAATTCAAAGAAACAAAGCAACAAAGCTTCAGATTTACAGAGGTTAGTTCAAACAGCTAAGAATGAAGGAGGATGAAGATATCTTAGCCTACTTATTATGAGTCGATGAAAAAGTCAATGCAATCATAGGATTGGGATAAGAAATTGAAGAATATGTAATTGTTCAAAATATACTAAGATCTCTTCGTATGAGATTCAACCCTAAGATATCAGCACTAGAAGAAAGATCGAATCTGGATTCAATAAGCATGGCTGCATGGAATCTTCACAGCATATGAACTGAGAACTGAGATGGAAAATCTAGATGTAAAAGAAGCAACCTTCAAGGCATCCAAAAGATCAAAGAAAAATAAAAAGGAACAAGAAGAATATAGAAGTATCAATGACGCCTCAGAAGATGATGAAGAAGTGGCCAACTTCGTCAAAAGACTGAACTAGGGAAACAACGATAGGTATAGAGGTAAGCTCCCTTTAATTTTTTTTAATTCTGATGGTATTGGTCATTTTTCTAACAAATGTCCTCATAAGAAAAAGAGAAATGATGAAGGTTACTGAAAAGGAAAACACACATATAAGGGAAAAAAAATTACAAAGAAAGTTTTCAAGAAAAGCTTATACACCAAAGAAGACATCTCATCATCAGATGAAGATGAAGTCAGTGACAATGATACAGGAAGAGTTCTATTCATGGTAGTAAAAGAATATGAGAAAGAAGACTCCGAAGAAGAATATGAAGAAGCCGAAGAAGAATGTGAATAAGTCGAAGAAGAAATTGAAGAGGCAGAAGTTGACTATAGAGAAGAATTAATGTGTGCCATAGAAGTTATCAGAAGAGAAAAGAAAAAAAACAAGAAACTACAAGCAGAACTAGACAAGAAAAAGGACACTCGAGAACTAGAACAAATGATCACAAAATTGAAGGTTCAAATAGAAGAAGATAAAAGAATTGAAGAAGCACTCAAAGAACAACTAGAAGAAAATGACAAGATCATTGGAAACTTGGAAGTAGAGGTTGTCACACTAAGAAAGTATATTCAAAAGAAAAATAAGCAGAGTAGCTCAAAATCTTTGGATGACATTATTAACAGTCAAAAATCTCATCTTGACAAGTCCGGACTTGGATACAATCAGACAGAAAAGGGATCAATCTCCAAAACAACAGAGCAAGAAACAAATCCAAAGAGCTATGTAGAAACAATCATAGAGGATAGGAAGATATACAAGGAATGTTACAGGGACACTCCTCCACCAAGAAGATTCAGATTTCAGAATCAACAACAGACATATATGCCTCAAGAAGAAGAAGGATTCATAAGAGTACCTCATTTCAGAAGATCTTCAACTCCCAGATATCAAACTATATTTTTTGGTTTATGTTATGCATGTAATAATTTTGGACATAAAGCTATGAATTGCGGAGCTAACAACAAGAACAATAACAACTTTGAGAGTTATACACAAAGGGATTATTTAAGGAGACCTAGTGACACATAAATAAGAAGTTACAACAAGTTTGAATCTTTGAGCATTGAAGTGGAATGTTACACATGTAACAATTTTGGACACATGGCCAAGGATTGAAAAATCACAGTCCCTCCTAAAGAAACTCAACAGAATAACAGCAGTCACAGACAAGAACCTCAGAAAACAACATGGATAAAAAATTAAGATCAATATACCAATGAAGAATGCACAGTCGCTCTACAAGATAAGAAGAAGAAACATGGTTGGTATGTTGACAGTGGATGTTCAAAACACATGACAGGTGATAAAGACAAATTTCTTACATTACAAAAAAGAAAAAAATGGAACAGTTTCCTTCAGAAATGATAATTCATCCAAAATCATTGGATAAGGCACAATCTGAATTGGGAACAAGAATGAAAAGACACCAAATGTTCTACTGGTAGAAGATATGAAACATAATATTCTAAATGTGAGTGAAATATGTGACCAAGGTCATAAAATTACTTTCGATTCAGAAAAGTGTGAGATAAGAAAAGAAGGTTCAAGGAAATTGGTTGGTACAACTACAATAACTTCAAACAACATATATTTGTTAAGTGAAATTGGAAATGAAAAGTGTTGTCTAGGAAAGGAAGATGAAGTTTGGCTATGGCATAGAAAAATGGGTCACGTGCATTTTGATAACCTTTTCAAAGTCAACAAAAGATAAGAAACCAGATAAATCCCCTAGATCACGAAACCAACCAACACTTTATGCAAGCATTGTCAACAAAGAAAGAAAACAAAGACCAGGTTCAAATCAAAGGAATCTTCCACAACAAGACCATTGGAAATTGTGAACACTAATCTAGTTGGACCAACTACAACAAATGGCTTAAAAGGTGAAAAATAATTTATGTTATTAGTTGATGATTATACAATAATGAATGCAGTTTGTTTTCTCAAGAACAAGTCAGAAGATTTTGAAAACTTCAAGATCTACAAGGAAATGGTTGAAAATGAGATGGATTCAAGAATCAAATGTTTGAGATCTGATAATGGAGGAGAGTTCACTTCAAAGGAATTTATGGACTACTCTAGCAGTCATGGAATAAAAAGACAATTCTCCATTGCTAGGACACCTCAACAGAATGGATTTGTTGAAAGAAAGAATAGGGAAGTACAAGAAATGGCTCGAACAATGTTAATGGATTCCAAATTGACAGATATATTTTGGACACAAGAAGTGCATACAATAGTTCACATTCAAAACAAAGTAATGCTCAGAAACAACACTTGTAAACCTCCCTATGAGCTGTGGAAAGGAAGACCAGCAAATGTGAAGCACTTCAAAGTTTTCGGAAGCAAATGATAGATCAAAAGAGAAGATGACATAATGGAAAAGTTTGAATCTCATGTGAACAAAGGAATACTTGTTGGTTACTCAAGTACAAGGAAAGCATACAAGTGTTACAATATAATATTGAGAAAAGTTGTGGAAAGAATCAACGTAACAATTGATGAAATAGGCAAATTAGAATCATAGGAAAAAGAAAACAAATCAATGGAACAACTTTTCAAAGAAGAAGATGAAAAAGAAGTAGAAGAGGAAGATGAAGATGAAGAGAATTTAAAAGAAGCAGAAGATCAAGTTCAGAAAGTATCTCCAAAGACACCAAGCAAACGAGTACAAAAGAATCATCCTTCATATCAGATTATTTGAAACAAAGATGCAGGAGTTGAGACTAGAAGAAAAATCTGTTCACCAGAACAAACACACCTAACACTCTTATCTACAATTGAACCAAACTGTTTTTAAGAAGCCAGCAATGATGAATTTTTGAATAAGGCCATGGATGAAGAATTAGATCAGATAGAGAAAAATGACACTTGGGAATTGGTTCCAAGACCAAAGAATAAGAATGTGATCAACACAAAATGGGTTTTCAGGAATAAATTGAATGAGGATGGACAGGTTACAAGGAACAAAGTTAGATTGGTATGTAAAGGATATGCACAGATTGAAGGAATTGACTTTGAAGAGACATTTGCTCCAGTTCCCAGAATGGAAACAATCCGTTGACTTTTAGCTTATGCATGCTCCAAAAATGTTAAAGTATATCAGATGGATGTAAAATTAGTTTTTCTGAATGGGAATCTTGAAGAAGAAGTCTACATTGAAAAACTAGAAGGATTTCAATTGTCAGAGAACACTGACTATGTATGTAAATTAAAGAAGGCCTTGTGAGATCTAAAACAGGCTCCTAGAGTATGGTACTCCAGACTGGATAAGTATCTGCGGTAGGCAGGGTTCAGAATAGGAAGTGTATACAACAACCTCTACATCAAGGTAAGTCAAGGTAATATTTTATTAATTGAAGTTTATGTTGATGATATTATTTTTGGTAGTGATGATGACAGGTTAAGCCAGAAATTTGCAAAAGACATGCATAATGAATTTGAAATGTTGTTACTTGGATAACTATGCTTCTTTCTAGGACTTCAGATATGTCAAAGAAACCAAGGAATTTTTATTTCTCAAACCAAGTATATTAAAGAAATGCTAATAAGGTTTGTAATGGAAGATTGCAAACCAGTTATCACTCCCATGCAAACATGTTGTAAGTTGAGCAAATATGATGGTTTGAAGTCTACAGATTAGAGGCAATACAAGCCAATGATTGACAACCTACTATATGTGACAACATCCAAACCAGATGTACTGGAAGCAGTTGGACAGGTGGCACAATTTCAAGCAGCACCAAAGGAATCACATGTATTAGCAGTAAAGAGGATTTTCAGATATCTCAAAGGAACATAAGAGTTTGGATTATGGTATCCAAAAAGAAAATATCTATCACTTATTGCCTACACAGATGCATATTGGGCAGGTTGTATTAATGACCGACAAAGCACCAGTGGAGCAATGTTCTACTTAGGTGAGTGTTTGGTATCATGGCTAAGAAAGAAACAATCATCAATATCTCTATCTACAGTACAGGTAGAGTATATTGCAGCACTAACATGTTGCACATAGGTTATTTGGATGAAACAAACTTTGACAGATATACAGATTGAGTATAATGAGCCCATTCCAATATATTGTGATAATACAAGTGCCATCAGTATCTCTAAAAACCCGGTTATGCACTCCAAGATGAAGAACATTTCAATCAAGTATCACTTTCTACGGGAACAGATTGCAGAAAAGAACATCGGATTTGAGTATGTGGGCACAAAAGAACAAGTGATAGACATATTTACAAAAACACTTCCATGGGATTCCTTTAAATATCTTCGCCAAAGACTTGGAGTTATTTCTACTCCAAAATGAATTCTTTTTGAATGTTTATCTTATATGTCTTATATGTACACTAGGAATCACCATAAGAGGATAGTTCAATCAAGAGCAGCCACGAATGGAAATATATCTTTGCCATTGGTGGCAAAGGGGGAGAGATTTATCAGATGCATAAGACAGAGGCATGGTTCTAGGGGGAGTAGATTTATCAGATGCAGAGGACAGAGGCAAATTTATCAGATACAGAGGACAAAGGCATGGTTCCAGAGGGCACATGAGTGATATGATTTCAGTATTGCATCAGAGTGTTGCCATCAATGCCAAAGGGGGAGATTGTTGATTAAGGTTGGTTGTCATTGATGTCAACCCTTGAAGAAAGCCCCACAAGACAAAGGTTTGGGTAATGGACCCAAGATTGTTTGATGTAAAGATGACTCATTATTGTCTTGTCATGGTTGATAAGAAGTAAAGATGGATGAAATCCAAATTTGTCCCCTTATAGTGAAATCCCTCATGGGAAGACGCTTTGTGGAGTAAGAGAACCCATGATTAATTTTGGAATAATGAGATGAAGGACAATGAATTTTTTAGGTAAACTATCCTAGATGGATAGTGCCTATCATTCCATTTTCGGTGGTATGTGGAACGTCACATAACTCCTCACGGTTAGAGAGCTATGGCCATGAGAAGTTGGAGACCCCAGGTTTGGGTAATGGACCCAAGTTTGTTTTATGGATAATTGTATGAGTTATGATATATGTTCAGATTATACTATTCTATATGGATAGTACATTTCATTCAATTTCTGGTGGTATGTGTAACATCACATAACTCCTCATGGTTTGAGAGTTATGGCCTTACGAAGTTGGATGACCCTCATATGTCATCTAGAAGCCCCAAAAGGTCAAAGTAGTCAAAGTGGTTGAAGAGATTTTAAAAGGTAAATAATAAAGTGAAGTAATTCAACATGAATACAAAATAAATTGTTTCAATAATAAATTTAATGGAGAAATTAGAAGTGGTTTAACCCTAAAATAAGGAAAGTGGGGCCAAGTGACCTAGAAGATGTTTTTAAGGAAGTTGCTTGGAGAGTATAAATAAGAGGCAAGGCTCTCTCATTTTAATCACACTTGAGCATATTGAATATATATAGGTTTTTGAGGTAACCAAGGATATCTAAGCCTAAATTTTGAGGGAAGGTGAAGAAAACAATGCCAAAATGCAAGGAAGGATAAATTCTTTTGATGGTGCTTTCTAAGGTATGTTATTTACAGGTCATCTCACCATTTTCACTATAATTTTTTTTATATAATTATTCATATTTTGAAATTGCTATTCCATTGCAAAAACATATCCAAGTATCTATGGTAAAGAATTAAGCTTTTGGGTCATTTTATTTTTTGAGCTACATTCCGTGGAAAATAGGGTTTGTGGCTAGTCCTGAAACTAGTCAAAAACAAGTGTTTCGGGTAAAAATGTCATAACTTATTCATAACAGATCTAAATTCAGTGAAAAAAAATGTGTTGGTTAGGGTACAATATCTATCATTCGGTGTAATAGTTTCATATCAATTCAAAAATTATTCCATGTGGGGCACACTCTACAAGGTCACTCTCTAGAATAAGCCAGAATTCAATAAGGTATGCCATTTTTTCTATAAATCATTTTATGAGAGGTTACAAGTAGTTACACCTGGAGGAATTGCACAAAACACACTAAATAAAATTTGTATTAGTTTCATATATTTATACATTACACATACAAAGTTATGATTACTTCAAGTTAGGGTTGTTGACTAATCCAAAACTAGGCATGTGAGACTAAAGAAAAGTTTGATGAAAATGCAAGTCTCTTGTTGTTGAAGTTAAGTAAGGTTTGTAGGAATGTGATCATATACACCAGGTCTATTACATACCTACAAATCATATTTGGATGATGAAATTGATGAGGGATTTTGGTTGAGGTACATGTTGATTACACGGTTGAGACAAGTAATTGATGAGTTGGCACATACATGAGGTGTATAGTTAATGATGTTGGTACATATTGATGAGTCATAGTTGATGAGTAGTTGGCACATGATTGGTACATACTTGGTACATGGTTGGATGCACTTGTTTATGGTACAGGTTGATTATAGGTTATTTGGCATAGGTTGGTGCATGGTTGATGCACTTGTTTATGGTACAGGTTGATTACAAGTTGAGGTACAGGTTGATGCATGGTTCAAATTTATTGGTACAAGTTTACAGCAGTATATATCATAGTGATAGATTGACAATGGCTCCATCATTCTACTTCTACTTTAGGGTCGCAGAACGGGGCAAGGACATGTGGTTGTAGCCACCTTCCGGTTGTAGCCGAAGAACATAGGAGGTTGTACCCTCCTTCTAGTTCTAGCCAGAGAACTGGGGAGTTGGAGCTTCCCTCAGGTTGTATCCTGAGAAACTAGGGGGTTGGAGCCTCCTTCCAGTTGCGGCTGGAAAACAAAGGAATTTGGTGCTTCCAATGAATGTGATTCTTTAAGACATATAAGAAAAAACATTCTGTGGTTTTCTCCCGATTTGGGTTTCCACATAAAACACTGGCGTACTGTGTATGCCTATGTTTGTTCATTTGTTCATTGCTTATTTACTCTGTAGTTATTGGATGAAAATGCTTCATTGATATAAAACTTGGATTATATGGTAAAAAAGGATTAAATTTCTCTATTATTGATTCACCCCCCCTCTCAGTAATCCAACACTGGTCTCGTTGGAGTCCTTTTTTGATCCCCCCTGATAAGATCCTCCTCTGCTATGAGGGCCTTCTGGATGACATCATTAAAGTTCTAAGGCATCAAAATCCTAACCTTTACATGTATGCTAACATTAAGGCTGAAAAAGAACCTATGGACCTTAAGTTTCTCAGTATTAAGGTGCAGAGCATACCGCAACAACTCCATAAAAAAGGCCTTGTAATTGGGCACCATACGGTAAACCTGTCACAAAGCATTGAACTCGTTGAGATGTTGCTCAATGAATTCCTCTTATAGGTACCTCTCTCGGAACTGTTCCTCGAATAGTTCCCATGACACATCTTCAACGACCATGTTCAATTGTGGTAGGAGCATCTTCCACCATAAAGAGCACTCCCCTTCAGTTGGAAGACCTCCATGTGGACGTTCATGTTGGAGGTATAGTCACAAAGTGAAAATAACATCACCATATTCTCCAACCATGCCTTGACGGCTGCACCATCCGGGGCACCAAAGAACTTGAGAAATTTGACCTTCTTGAGTTCGCGGTGAATGCTACCAGTATCAATCGAAGTGTGCGGTGTACCCTCATGGGGTGTTGGTGCCTTGGCCTCATCTCTATTCAAACGGATGATCAGTGTCTCAGACATCCACTGAAAATACCTCATCATCCCAACCACATCACCCACTAGTATCGTCTCCATCTCGACAACCTATTCGTCTCCATGTGGGTTAGACCCCTCAGGCATGGATGCTATTGGGGGATTCGTGCCTCCTCCCCTAGAAACCCGTCTTCTTCCTCCATGACGTCCTCTAATAATGATTACCTGCACGAATACAAATTGAATTAATTAGCAACCTTATAATTAGAAATCAAATCAATGAAATCCGTAGTGATCCCAAGTCATGGGTCAAAACTGCCTCTGATACCATATGTAAATACCCTAATCATTACGACTACAAGTGAAGCAAAAAGTGATTTTTTTTTTTTTGTTTTTAGGCAGGGAGGAAATGAAGAGAACAGTTGAACCACACAACCTAATTATGAACACACACACGTAGATCAAGAAACACACAACAACAACTCAACGCACTAGCACAACAAGCAACTGGGAAAAACATGCATAAATCAAAATATAGAATGACTATGCACCTGAATCAAGCAAGACAACACCTACAAGATAAAGGACAACATCAACCACTCAACACAATGACTTCAATGACTAGTATCTAGAAACCTCAACGACGCGCAACCAACACAGTGAGACAATATAGAAACAAGTACCAATATCGATTACAACTAACAATGCCCACATTGGGAAGCACAAACTCCGACCAAGTTATCATTCGCCTCTATCCATTAAGGAACGCAATGATCCCCTTATAAGGAATCATGTTGTTTCCACATGATAGGCATGAAAATAACCTTGGCGCAACATACCCTATCTGGACCATAGGCTCAAGACAATCCAACGCACTAGGAGACCAAAATCACTGATAAGAAAATGATGCCCACACACCCAAGCAACAAGTCGATAGGACGCAAGATGAAATCACTCAAAAATAAAATTCCATGGCTATTCGAAGGATGTATGGCTCCTACAAGGAAAACCTGTGAGGTGAAACAACTATGACCAACCACTATTTCAATTCTCCTTAAGGAACAAGGCTATGCCATTACATCAACAATGAGTTGAACATGATGCAGTTGACATTATTTATTATACAAGGCACCATCATGTACTTGGAACAATATCTATATAAGTAAAATCATTCAGTGATATATATAATATTAATGCTATTTAATCATTATATATCATTTTAAAATAACTTATATCAACCCTTATCGATTTATCTAATATTATTCTCATTAAATTTTAAATATCCCAAGGAGATTTCTGGTGAATAAAAATTTCCAATTTATTTCTTATGGTTGGACCCCATCCCCTATTCCATCAGTCTACAAGTGAATTTTCAACAACAATGAAATATCATTAAACAAATTAACAAAATAATTCAAGGAGGTGAAAATGAATAATTACTCGATATATCATAAGGCGCTTCAATTAAATCAGGTTTCGCTCACACATTATCTAACTCAACAAATTCCTCTACATACTTGACCTTAATGCATAACCTAGATTCGCTATTCTTCAAAATTTGAGACTGAAAAATTTTCCACATATCAACGATATCAATAAATTGGAATTGTTGTGTTTTAGGTTAATCACTGTGAGTTATCGATCAATTATATCACTACCTTTTTAAACCATATCACTATCAAATGCATCGTTGTCTTTTAAACCATAATTCGTTGTCCTTTGAAACTGAAACATATATATTTTGCTATATTTTAAATGCATGACCTTATTGTCTATTAATACACACGCTATTGAATACATATGCTATTGTTGTCTAATAAGAGTAAGTAAACTTTGTCTAGCAATACAAGTAGATATAGAACAAAGTCATTGTGATATATATAGTGGCGGTCTAAATAATAGTATTGACTTCTTTGCTGCCAAAAAATAATGAAATTGTTGTTAATTGATATTCAATTAAAACATTGTTTTCTTTTAATAGGAACTAACCCATCGTTGTCTAATTATACAACTTTCTTGTAAGAAAGGAATCGACAATATCGCTAACTAATAAATGAAGATCACTATCATAAGTTTCTATATGAATTCACTGCCCTGCATCGCAATAATGCAATTTAAATAGTTGACCAAGTTATGGGTAAATTCTACCATTTAATATCTGCCAACATCTATTAAGTTATATGTCACGAGATATATATATTTGTTGTCCTACATGTATTAAAACGTTGTCATATAAGAATTTAAAAAAACACCAGTAAAGAAACGCTCAATATGAGTCACTACCAAGATACAATGCTAACCATATGGAATGTCGCCAATAAAAAATTCTACAATTATAAACCACTGCCAATATCAAATGCTAGGTAAATTAAACGATTGGGTGAATCGGAATCAATTTATTAAAAGCAAACGTTGTTACAGTATATCAAGCTATATGTAAAGGTTGGGTCAACCCATAGATCACGGATGGGTAAATCGAGTATAAAATATCTATATGTAAAGTTGGGTATTAGATGATATGTTGTTGACAAAATTTTAAAAACGAAGGCATATGTATTGAAACGCTATATAAAGCGCTATATGAAATGGTTGTATATAAGGAATAGAAAAATCGCTATTACTCAAAATCTATAGATTCACTGTCAAGGTATTACTTTTACATCATAGCCATGGACAAACCTAAAATTATTGTCAAGTGAATATAAAATAGTTGTTATAATGCTATTATAATAAAGGTTGTCTTTTAGTATATGACAAAGAAGAGTTACATATATGATACCACAACGATATGATAACGCGGATTTAAGTATGTAATATCGCAGAGTGATATATATATATATATATATATATATATATATATATATATATATATATATATATATATATATATATATAATATCACAGTGTNAGTGATATATATATATATATATATATATATATATATATATATATATATATATATATATATATATATATATATAATATCACAGGGTTTAACATATGATATTGTTGAGTTACAAGATATAAATCAATACGTACCATACACATTGAATGGTGTACCATTAAATACCTGTCCAAAATACATTAAATTTGCAGTCTGGAAAGGGTAAAATCCCAGCCTAAAAATAATATTTCTCAACCATTACGCAAGAAAAAAAAACTCTACCATTACACAGTGAAAATGCCAAGAAAATCCGTTGGGTAAAGTGATATTGCGGTGTATCAAATTCTCACTAACATTGTAGTGATATGGGTAAAACAATAGTAATGTATCTCTCTGTAAAAATTCCAAGAAGAATTGTTGCGTAAATATGGGTGAAAACGCAGAGATGATATAACATGCAGAGATCTTAGCAAAGGTATACGTCAAAATGTAGAGGTGTTATAAAATGCAGATCCCAATGCAAACATAGAGATCAAAACATAGAGGAAGTCAATCATAAGAAAAAGAAAGACCAATCGTTCAACAATGAATCAATCAATGCATATATAGTAAGGTAGATGGATGGGAAAACGTTATCCTTCGCTCATCATCCATGCACAGAAAAGCAGGGCATTAGAATCTATAGGTCTATTAACACCGAAGTGACGATCGTCGATTCAGCTCCTGGTCAATTGCTTAGGCATGGACTGATGATCTAGGGATAAGGATGGAAGATAAATCACAACCTCTTCATAATAATCAATAAAACAAAACATAACGGTCATAGAAATTAAGGATAGAGTTGCCAAGGAAATCAATTCAAGATAGCGAGCGTAAAGCTATGATGAATTTAATTTCTCGATTAAAAACGCTGAGTAAAACACATTTCTTTACACAATAGAAGTATAGTAATGAAAACACAAGTAAATATAATCTACCATTCAAATAAACGCATGCATATCGTAGCCCAAGGTGACAGCTCTGAGTCATTGTCCCATGCGTGCTCTGTCCAGTCGTTGTTTGTCGAGCGATGTGACTTCACCAGTACCTCCCAGTGAATGCTAGGGGTACTCTTCTTCCCCCTAAGCCCCTAGAGCCACAAAGGGGCCACACACACTAAACCAAGGAACAAATATCACCTATATCACGTCACAAGGCTGAGCTACCACTCATTACCCAAGCTGGGTATCCCAACTCCCACAAGATAAGTCAGTCAAGATAAAAAATATGCAGCGTAACATTACGCATAAAGATCAGATCCATACTCCTCTTTCTCCATCCTTTTTATAGAGTTTCTAAGTGATTTCTTTCCCAAAATTCCCATTAAATTTAATTTTTCATTAATTTAATTCAGAAAAACCTCACCCGTACACATGTCACCCATCCCCCTAGTTGCACCAGAAATTAATTTCATTAATTATTTAATGACTCCTATTTCCATCACCCACCAAAATTCATTCCTAAAATTTCTCCTTGGTGTCTCCATATTCCCTTTCACATTTTAAATGATTTTTCCCTTACTAAATTCCTAACTGAGTTCATATTTAGAAAGTTCTTAAAGGCAAGATTCCTTACTAACATAGTCATTCTTTTTTTTCCTTACATTTCCCTTTTTCTTTATGTTTCCCCTTTTCCCCTTAGTTTCCTATTTCTTTTAAGTTTCCCTCTTTTCCCTTTTTATTTAAAACTCAAATTAGCAAGTGTAGAAAAACCACATCTTTCTCTTTTTAATTAATAAAGTTTAATTAGCATATGTAGATAAACAATCATTGTTTTTTTAAAATTAATTCCCCCAAAGTAATTTGATTTTAATAAATTAATTTAATTTCTTACCCCCTTCTCCTCACATGTTTAATTATGATTATTATTATTATTATTTTACCACAAGTATCACTTAGTCCTAGATTTTAATTTCCTAGGCTAGGCGACATTTTTATTAGGGAAATTGTTTTTAAATCTTACTTATGATGTCATTAATTTTAATGACAACTAGGTTTATTCACTTACTCATTGAAATTGCAATGTGCCCTTCAGGACGCACTAGGTGCTCCAAGGGTGCCACTCGCCTCTTTCCATTTTCCTTGCACGATGTGCCCTTCAGGATGCATTACGTGCTCCAATGGTTCCACTCGCCTCTTTCCATTTTCCTTGCGCGACGTTCCCTTCAGGAGGCACTACATGCTCCAAGGGTGGCACTCACCTCTTGACTGATGTTAAGAACCTAAGACCTGAATAAAAAAATACCATAAGAGATATATATGAACAATATGAAAAATATTTCTTATTACTATCAAACCCTTAGGGTAGGGCAACACCATACAATGGATCCTATTATGGAAGGGATCCTCTCTTTTTCACATACCTCTTCAAGGGGGAAGCCTCCTAATGACCATCAGATCCAAAGACAATACTTCTCTTCATGTCCCATTACATTGCTTGAATCCCTTTATATAGTGCTACCATCACCTAAGAACATTCTAGAGGAGGAATCTTATATAAGTAGAACCTTATAAGATGTTCTCTTACATTTATTATATCTAATTACCCATTTATTATATCTAACTACCATAGTGGGCCTTATTTAATAATATAGTGGACTTAGTCCATATTACATTGAATGACCTCCACTATTATGACTATGGGCCCTCTGCGCCCCCCCNCTAGCTACCTTACATTCCATTCTCCTTATGAAAGCGTTGTCCTCAACGCTTGATGTACAACCATATACCAGGGTCCCATGGATAAGTGTGGACCATAGTGCTGAAGTAGACTAGAGAATGAGGGTCCCATTGAAAAATTGTAGACAACATGTTGAAGTAGTCCAACCACCAATGTAAACCAGGGTCCCATGTCCAATTGCTCATGTGAACCCCACATGAAATATATTGGCACCCAATAACCAACTGAAAATGATGCTCTTAATACTGACACCTGTCATGTGGATCCAAATAAGAACATCCATTCACATAGTGGAAAAGGGTCGTAGCAGAATCTGGAAGGAATAATACCACTGTAGAATATGCAGGATGGACACTGGTAATAATCATTGGCTCTTGAGTTGTCACATTGATTCTCTCTACAGAAGGTGGATTAGAGTCATCAAATAAAATATGAAAGTGGTTGTCATCCCATAAATGACAACTATCCATATACCAATCATCACAATCGACCTTAAAATCATACCAAGCATATATTTCTTGATTATAGTTATCCCTGATGTCCGCTGTAAGAAATCTCTCCTACATGTTATCCAATGAATCTTGAATACTACAAAAACTATCATTTAGGCCATCTGCAAACTCATCCAATGTGTCAAACAATTGGGATTTGAATGCTTCAGTAATTTGTAGAATTTCTTTGAGGGTTTGAAAGGAAATAGCCATCTGAGCACCCTATGAACTCTTCGGTCCCACAGTAATCATGAAAAAACCCAAAAAATAGAACGATAATGACCAGCTAAGCATTGTAGCTAACTGGTACCAAGTACGACAATCCATCCATCTCAATGGAAGTCGAACATGATGTCTATCTGCTACCTTTCCACCCTTATCTTTCTTTGCATCATGTCGGGGTTGCCATGGGATTTTTTCTGTAGCTTGAGCTCTTCACCGGTAGTCCTCCATGCACCTCTTGATCGGTTTCCTATCTGGTGCCCTACTGATACATAAATGTGTTTATGCACATGCCCTTGCCTTGATGACTTTTGTGTCACTATATGATGTGGATGGCGATATACAACAACTGTAGGAATTTGTTTTTTTTTCTTCAAATCTACAACACTTTGTGCCTTTGAGTCAATGACCTCCTTAGCTTCCTCATTATGTCCTTCTTGTAGTTTTTCTTCATGCCCTTATATAGACTCTGCCTCTGATTCAACTTCAGATTGGGCAATAACTTCTTTGCTACCTTCCATGGGTCCATCTTTCTTACTAAAAGACACATCTTGCAATGTGATTTTCTTTTTCTTGTACCACAACTTTAAAAACTTCTTTTTCACATTACTATTAATGGTACCCATTGATTCTATCCAAGGATATCCCAAAACAATATCCACTTCATCCATATCTATAGCATAACAATCTGAATGCAACACATATTTATCCATGGTAATCTTCAAATCTTTAAAAATTTGAACATTTTTACCCTCAACCTTTGTTCTTTGAATATTCTTTATTGGAACTTGCAATCTATTAATCATTTGAACATTGATAAAATTATGCATGCAACTAGGGTTAATAGAAACAATGATATTTTCTTTATGAATACAACCATGAACCTGTAATATAGTTTTTTCACATAAAAATAAACTATTGGTTCTCTCTTTATCCTTAGTTTCTCCATGATACCACTTGTCTAACAATATTTTTCAAATTCTCCATTGGAGAGTGTCATCATCTCCTTATAATCAAGCGATTTCCACCAAATGGCATCATCACCTTGCAATTTGAGATCTACCCAATGGGGCCAATTCTCTTCCCATACTGACTTTCTTTCTTTAAAGAATGATTCAATACTAGGGCCATCATATTTCCCTATAAAATACATCTTTTAATGAAAACCCCCAAAAAATAGAACAATACATTACGACAAAAAATCGTGGATTTTTCCAGAAAACCCTAAAAAACTGTTGAATTTAAAATGCTCATAACTTTACTTCCCGAACTCCGTTTCGACTGATTTTTTTTTTGAAATTGGGTATTTTTCCAAGAGGAATTTAAATAAATAATTTTTTTTTTATCAAAATTTAGCTCGTAAATCTTCATATCTAAACCTGAATTGCGCCGCCCTCTTTTTCTTCCCTAGAAAAAATTCTGCAAAAAGAGAAAACAAATCTTCCCTTCTTTGGCCAAGGAAAGTGCTATCATACCAATTGTTAAGAACCAAAGAACTGAATAGATTTGAAAATATAATCACAAAAAATACTGAATACACAATAGATCCACAGAGCAAGATAGAAGAAACCACACTTTATTATTATCAAACCCTTGAGGTAGGGAAACACCATACAATGGATCCTATTATGGAAGTGATCATCTCCTGTTTGCTGGAATATATAATTCCTACTTATATAATATACTTGCTAATGTATTGAGAGGTATATTTAATCTCTACGTGATTTGTGTGATCCTATTATTAAGAGGTTGTTAGAGAGTTGGATTTGTGAGATCGTTGTTTGGTGTGTGGTTGAGATATTCTCTCAACCTCTCCAATTATCTTTAGAATAAGTTAGATGTAATGACAACCTGTACAATCTATGTACCTGAGCTATTTTATACCCCCTAATGTGAAAACTTCATGGTAATCTAGAAACCACTATGTAAAGCATGGTTACAGTTAATCCGAGAAAACCCGATGCATGCTTGAGGGTTATCCGAGAAAACCCAGAGCATGGTTATAGGTAATCCAAAAAAACCTAGTGCATGGTTGAGGGTAATCCAAGAAAACCCAGAACACGGTTATGGGTAAGCCGAAATAAAACCCATGTTGATGATGATGTGATGAAGGGGGAGCTATGAGGAAGAATGGTTGAATGAACCATGTAGCTGAAAAAGATTCCTATAGAACTGACGGTTACAACGGCTGATGACCCATGTATTCTGATAGATGGATTTCTCTTTATATGGACGTTAATAATCAGATGAAGGTGCAAGAGGAAGCACCCGAAGATATGACCACATAGATATTTAGATAAGTAGTCATTAAGGGAGAGTGTTGGAATATATAATTCTTACTTATCTAATATACTTGCTAATGTATTGAGAGGTAGAGTTAATCTCTACATGAGTTGCGTGATCCTATTATTAAGATGTTGTTAGAGATTTGGATTTGTGAGATCCTTGTTTGGTGTGTGGTTGAGATATTCTCTCAACCTCCCCAATTATCTTTAGAATAAGTTAGATCTGATAACAACATGTACACTCTATATAATAGAATCCATTGTATTGATATTGTACATAGTAGAATATTTGTTTATATCACTCTGCTCTCCCATTTTATCACTGTTCACTTGCCTCTTCGAGGGGGCATCCTCTTATTGAACTATAGCTCACAATACAATATTTCTCTTCATGTCCCATTACATTTATTCAACCCCTTTATATAGTGTTACCATCACCTAAGAACATTCTAGAAGATGAATATTCTAGAAGTGGAACCTTCTAAGAAGTTCCATTACATTTATTATATCTAATTACCCATTTATTATATCTAACTACCATAGTGGGCCTTATTTAATAATATAGTGGACTTAGTCCACCTTACATTGAATGACCTCCACTATTATCACTATGGGCCCTCTGGGCCCCCCAACTACCTCTCTAGCTACCTTACAACTGACTTGGTAGACATCAAAACCCCTGAAGTCAATACTCGGCTAGGTGATCTTGTGAGATACTAAGGGCCTCTAAGGAGTAATTCTCCTACCTTATTGCGCTCCCTTTATAATAATCGTGAGTGACTGTCACAGTCTACCCTCACAGCATAGTGGGTCTTCTCGAACTAGGTAATCGTTAACCTACAGTTCGAGCCATGGTAAGAGTGCTAGTAGGTTGTGTCAGGGCTATTGTCCACACCTCTCCCTCAATGTCTCTGGTTGTCGTGCATGACCCCTCTACTCCACATGTGAGTCTGGTTGACAAGCTATCGTCAGCCTTCATCATCAAAAAATCTTGTCAGCAATAATAATCAATCATTATAACATCTATTCAGATGGAGATATGTAATATCTACAACAAACAAATCCCAATAGTCCACTCCCTATCTCGTTCTGGAGTCCAAGGGGTTTCATAGATGCCTCTGCATCCTCGAGGTCCAAATTCTTACACACTCAGTAAAACCGAGTCAATAGCACTTGTCTATGTCAATAGAACAAAATAGCATGTCATCATATCCATAATGCCTCATAATCATAATCAAACGCCCAATAGTATAATAATCTGAATCACTTGCAAGCAAGTGTCCTCAAAGAATAAGTTCGCTCAGTGCGCGAAAGAGTGGAATGTTACATCATTGGTTGCATAATGTTTGGTCATATTAGTTTTCTTATAAGTTGAGATTGTTTGCATGGTTATTGATTTATCAAGGGGTTTCAACCTAGGATATGTTGACAACGATAAAAAATTTTGATGGCCTCTATATTGTTTGTCAACAATTTGAGATAGTGAAGCACATTTTTTGGGGGTGTCAGTCTGTCAAGTAGTGTTCAATGATTATTGAGGATTAGTGATCAAGTGTGATTCAAGGTAGTATTAACTAGTGGTATATTTTATTTGGTGATTTGTTCACTTAGGTTTTAATTTCACTTACAGGGATTTGGTATTATTTCAGGATCTTAACGTTGTTTATTCCTTGAAATATTAGGTGTAAGGTTGATTTTTCTCATGAGGTTAACCCACTATATTTCTTTTTTTCCATGTGGTGGGATGAAGTTCACCATGAACTTCTAGTTAAAGGAGATTTATTAATAAAATATGCCCACTTTTTAGTGCTAACTAAGTATTATGGATTTATTTTGGTACTTGTTTATCTAAGGAAGAGGATATAATCACCTTTTTTTTTGTTTGTTAATTTGTGCAAGACCTACAATTAACCTATGGCTTGAGAAACCGTGACTCAGGGGCATCTAAGCTGTAAAAATCACCTGGGGATCGCACCCGGCCTGAGCCACACCAACCCTTAACATGGTTGGATTTTTTGTCCGCGCAGGTTTCGAACCGGTGACTTTAACATCACGGAGTGGCTTAACAACACACTTCGTCACCGACTGTCCTACACCTCAGGGACAGGATATGATCACCTTTATATATACCCTTTTTTCTTTTTCTTTAGACTTTTTAAAAATATTTTTGTGTAAATCTAAGATGTATTTTACAAAAAAATTGTCTCTGTTGATAGATATTGGTATTCTTGAGATGCCTGATTTTGATCCTTGGAATTTTTTTGATAGCCTCATATGCATTTTTTCTACAAATTTGTTTCCGATGTCCTCTACTTCGAATTTTTCCTAGACAAATTGAGATTGTTTTTTATTTTCATAATAATGTTTCTTTCTTGTCTTAATTCTCTTTAGGAAATGTTTTCCTTCCATACCTTTATTTTTCATGCACCATCATTTTAAGGGAAAAATCCTCTTTTTCCTAATGGATCCTCCCCACACCCCCCCAACAAGAGCATTTTATTGCAAATTTATGTTTCCTGGTCAACATGTTTTTGTAATATGGATAGATGTATAAAATGCATATATTTTCTTTTATTGAAATACATTATTGTAGAAACCCATAGACTACAATGTTAGCCACTAGCTCTTTTTAAATGTCTAGTGGCAAATTTGGTTTGAGCACATGCAACTCTTAGCCACTGGTCCATCCTATATTCTAATTCCCTAAGTAAATTGTTCGATCCACATTGTTGTGTTGAGGATTGGATATCATTTTGTGCTTATGGTTTGATGGTTTTCACTAGGCCACTTCATCTCCCTTGGCACATTTTTTTGTCTTTATGATCTCTATCAAAATTTAGGTTGCAAATAGATGTTTGGATTTTTGTTTATGCTTTTCTTGGATTTACTTAATTAAATTAGGATTTTTTTTTCACGTGGACATAATTCTAGGATACCAAATTTCTTTGCCTTCTCATTCTCCTTACTAAATGATTACCTTCTACTATGGTTCCCATGGGTGCTTGACCTTGTTGATCAATATCTTATCATGTTCATTCATAAAGGAGGGCTTCAAATTGTAAAAAGTAAATTCAATATGATGTAGTTATTGGGGGTGATGTGTGATATAGGGGGGGTTATAGGTATTGGGGGGTATAAAAGGGGGTATCTAGTAAAAATTGGGTTTTTTAATTGAAAATTTGTACTCGGAGGAGGGTTAAACAAAAGGATTTTGGGAGGTATTTATCAATATTTAGTAAAATTAGGGGTATTCATTAACATCCCATGAATGCATATGATATGTCACAGAGTGAAGACCTCGTGATGGTTACCCATGCATTGAAATTGCAAAGCAACACATAATATTTCTTTGAACACACCTTCTTTCCACCAACCCACTCCTCCATGCCAACCTAGGAACAAGCTACTAACTGGAGTAAGAAGAGAAGGGAAGGTCATATTTCTTTTATGCTACCCTAGTGATTGCATCTATGTATAATGCGAACATGCCATTGTGATTTTCTCTATAGGTCTTCTATTTGCAGATCATTAACATGCCTTTGTTGATTGACTTGTATTGCTTCCAAGTATCTTTGTTGCAAAACAATTGAAACCACCCAAGATTGTTAATTATTTTGTTAAACATAAATTAGCAAACTTTAGGTATAACTTCCAACAACTTTATTATAATTTATTTCAATTAATATTATCAACCTATTTTTAACAATAAGTGTGCATGTATTTTATGGATTGCATTATAATTTGGATATAAACATCATACTATGTATTTTCATTGAAAAAAAAACTAAATCATTTATAAGTTTTATTGCATTATTTTCCAATTACACTCAGACAATATATTTACTTGGTATCTTATGTCTTTGTGATGTTTTATTTTCTTTAATATCTTCATTGGCAAGTTAATTCTATAATGCTTATTAATAAATTTGTTTAATATTCTTGAATAATATTTAGTTAGTATTTTATGTTTTTTTTTTTTTTTTTATGTTTTATTTTCTTTACTTAATGACAAATATCTTCATTAACAAGTAAATTCTATAATGATTATTCATAAATTTGTATAAATTTATTTAATACTCTTGAATAAGATTTGGGTGCATCTTTGAGCAATACTTGTAATTTTATCAAGCGACATAATTCAACATCTAACAAAAAAATTTTCATATAATTTATATTCACATTACATTCATCTAAATTGATTGTTGACAAAGATCTCTTTCATATTGCGTTTGCACCTTATACACATTTAAAGTGAAGAAAAAATATAAGATTAGATGTTTTTTTCCATAACAATGAAATAAATTGTAACTTCGAATACCATTGAAGTGTTTGCATGTACATGTATCACCAACTTCACATGTTTGGAAACAACAATTATCCTGAGCTTTTATTTTAATAAAAAAAATTATTTTGATAATTTCAAATTAAATCACTTGATATAAATATTCTTCCATGTTAATAGTAATTATTATTTCTAATTAACATGCTCATTGTATATATATATATATTAATGACATTAATTAAAATTATCATTTTCTTAATTTTAAAGTTGTGGTCATTGTCACTCATCGTCTTACCTCGGAATCATAACCACTTGAGCTAATGGTTGAAACTATATTTCAATATAAATATATTTAAACATTTAATTTTATCTAAATAACATATTTTAAACCTTAAAAAAACATGTAATAAATTTTAATATAAGAATGATTTAAGAGTGTATTGATAAAAATAATATTAATATTTTAAATATTATTTATTATAATTTATTATAATGGATACATACTTTATAACTAACTAATTAATTAATATATTTTAAGTGGCATTTATCATAATGGATACATACTTTATAACTAATTAATTAATATTATTTAAGTAGTAGCAATTTGAATATTTTGTTTTACCTAAAACTAACAATAAAAATTAGATGACACATGTTTTATCATTAATTAATTAATTAATGTTTTTAAATAATATTACCCATTTTTTTTTAAACAATATTTAAAGCTAGCTTATATAAAAAATTTAGATATTAATGACATTTTGAAGATGACGCTTTGACTAATATGAACAACATCTTAGAAGGATGCAAAAGAAACTAATGATGATATTAAGGTGAATGGAAAAGCATTTCCAATGTTACGTGGATTTGAATCAACGTTGGATTTGATTACGTATTTGAAATGAGATGATTAGTACACCTCAAGGGATCATTAAATAAAATGTACATTTCAATGGGTTATTGTATTAAGTGGATGCATAAATACTAGCACTCGTGTCATGGGTGTTTTAATATGTTCAAACCAAAGTTTCAAAGTTATAATAGTAGAAAATGACTTTAAAAAGTATCGAATCTATCAATTACATATTAACATTAGTAAATTATGTAAATTAACTCTTATTTTAATGTACTATATTATGTAAATTACATAACATAATATAATTAATATATATATATAATTTATATTTTTTTAAATAAATATTTTCAAATCAAAAAAAATTATTAAATTAAAATTATTCACAAATGTTTAATTTTAAAATTTTAAAATAAATTTTTATTTTTTAAATATTCAATTTAATATATAATATATATAAAACATTACAAAATTTCATAAAATTTGTATACATGTGGACTATCATAAGAATTATAAACAAAAAGATAATATAAGATGAAAGTAAATTGATTTAAACCCGGATGGGGTGCCACACGTTGAGAGTAGGAAGTGGCAGATGATTGTCACATGGAGGCTCGATGGGATAGTGTAGATAAATAGATCGTCGAAAAGGATGGATGGATGCTTGGACGGGCATCAGATCCAAATGTTGGCAGGTCATATTAATGATGGTGGGACTAATGAAACTCGCCTGGTTTGCGCGAACACCAAAACATGATGACAAGCGAAGGACAAGTGCTAATGAGGGTTAGACAACTAGTTAGTAGATCAGTTATGAGTGTAGTACGTGAAGGAGTTGAGGGTGGAAACCATTATTGGGAGAAGAGGCATGTATAGGATCAACCATTGTGGGAGCCAAGCACCATGAATAGAAAGTATGCATGAATTCATGGGAGCACTTTGATGATAGAGGAAATTCACACAATCCATCTAGAAGAATTTATGAAAAAGATTATGCATGTGAGGGTAGATGTGAAAGGAAATCACATTGTGAGGAGCTGGTGTAGTGGCTCGACATAAGTTGAGTTAATAAAGGAAGAACGATTCATGTGGGGGAGAATTTCTTAAATCCATGGCAACCTCAACAGTGACTGGGAGCGTAAAGTTGGCAAGTGGGTTTTGTGTCTCTCCCCTCCAGGAAAGGATTACGGGGGGGATCAACAGAGTCAGGGTGGTTGGTGTTTTGAGTGGGCGATGAAGTCTGACTTGAAAAAGAAGGAAAATAAACATGTGTGGAAATATTGAGGTCAAAATTAAGTGAGGAAGAAGGGCTCATATATAGTGGGTAGACAAATAGACAAAACTAGGTTAGTAAGGAGTTGTAGAATGAAAAGGAAAGGAGCATGGGGAGGCCGAAAGGAGGGAAATAAACTGGGGGAAACATCCTCCCAGGGTCTTGTGAATCAAGCTAGGGTTGTCAGAGTAGCCTAGATGGTGGGTTATAGATTTAAATACCTATGTACACATGAAGAAAATAAAAAAATAGAGAAAATCGAAGAAGCAATGTGAATCCAGTGGCACAACATCTCAGATGAAGGGATAGATTTATTAGACGTGGCACACACAGATCCACTTTTCATACTTTTGATTCTACAACGATGAGTATTGAACTAAGTCATCACAGTACTGGGAGCCTTTCGACTCCCACTGATCCAGGTGGATATTGGTGGCCACCCACCTTTTCAGATTGGCTCAAAACAATTTTCTGTCAATTTTGGCAATTTACTATTTTTAGCAGTTTTTAACTTCCGGGGCCATTTTGAGGGTCCAAGTGAAGGTTTTTTGAGATCGAGGTTCTCAATTATATTCAAAGGAATGATTGAGCCCCCAAAATTAATCTCCTCGACAATACCTTTCCAACGAGCTATCACACACCTAAAACAGAGATCGTATGCAAAAGTTACGACCCCGGGAAGTTGATGTACTCACTTACCCAAACGGGGCCCACATGACTTTTGGTGCTTCATCTCCTAGGGTTAGGTTTTTAGATGTCTAGGGTTTTTGGAATTCCTGTTCATTGTAAAAAGGCCTTCAGAGCCTCATTTTAACCATCTTCTTGTGAATGCAAGTAGCCATCACATCTCTTCTCAGAGCTAAGTTGCCACCATTCTAGCGAGTCTTTCACTCTGTATTTTTACAGTCTCTGTACATTTATTTCATTAATAGAAATTGTGTATTACTGTATATATGTGTTTATGGTTGCATCTCTAATACATTTGTGTTATATTATTGAATATATGAAATATCTCTATGCATTTCTTTTTTATATCTCTGCTCGCATTTCGTGCCGAAAATAATCCGGATCACCCACACCTACTATAGTTAATGGCACCCCTTCGACTCCTACAAGTTGTAGTTTCGGAGGAACCTATCATTACTAATGCTCATCCTATAGTGAATGCTCAATCTCTTGCCTCGAACCCATTTGGGTCTCTTGGTTACTCATTGAGCTATAATGTTCAGTCCATCCCTATGGCCTCTAGTCCTTTTTCCTATGGTATGCCTAATTTTACTTCAAAGTTTTCAAAATCCATCCCAATTGTTGGCCCTAATGCTAGAATTGGAGTTTGGGGAAAAAAACTCCTTATACTCCACTTTCATTTAGTGGTTCTAAAATCCCTCAAATGACTCCTAATATGGGAGGCACTCCCTCTTTTAACCCTGGGTCTAATCCTCTTGCTTCTGGGTGGAGCAACCAACCTGGAGGACAATCTTCTGCTTAAGTTCCATCCTATTCCCTCACCTCCTTAGTGTTGATTATGATCAGCATGTTTGGCATGACGAATCAACTTCTATCCTCTGGATTCACACCCGGAGGAGGTCAGTTTCACACCTTGGGAAACCCCCAACCTAGAGCCACTCCAGCTGGGGGAAACTTTTATAACCCCCATCAGAACATTCCTATTGGAATGATGCCCAACCAACCTCTTATGAATCATACTAGAGGAGGGTATTACAATCCTAGATAGGGCCATGGCGCTTGCCAGAACCCTGGATGGGCTACAGATCCTCAAGCATAATTTTTCCAGGGCACTTGGGGATAGATGTCACAACCCCGTCTCCCTTTTATGGCCATGCTTAACCTGTCAGACTTGTCTAAGTTGATGAATGAACCTGTGTTTCATGATCCTACATGCCCCCCCGTCCTCACCAAGATTCCTTTAGAAATTCCAAAATTCGAAGGTAAGAATGGAAAGGATTCTGGTGATTGCATTACCACCTTTCACCTATGATGCTCTTCCAATTCCCTTAATGACGACTCCATTTAGTTAAGATTATTTAAATGCACCTTCATTAGGGTCACTGCAAAATGGTATATCGAGCTACCTAGGGGGGCATATGGGACCTTTATTCAGATGGTGTTAGTCTTCCTTAACCACTTCCAATTGTTGGTTTGTTATGATGTTGGATTATAACTTCTTTTGACTTTAAGCAAGGACATAGCTACTCATATCTTGGATCATATCCAGGAGTGGAGTAGATAGAAGAGGTTAATTAATACCTCCATACCCCCAACCTTTTTTTTAGAATGGTTCCTTAAGTCTTGGAAGCCTCATATCTCAAAGGATGTTTCTACATTCGGGGTTACAACTGAGGAAGAAGCAATCTTCAAAGCCCAACAGCTAGATCTTATATATGTTAATTCTGGGATGTTATATCACATTCTTTCGGATGGACCAAGGTCAAAATACAACCATAGAAAAAATCTTGGACCTCATGCCGATGGAATTATAGGCTCCACCAATGTGAAATACACAAACTCAATGACAAGCCATTCGAAAGAGTTGTCTCTAAACCAGTCTGCAGGAGGGCCAACTTTGTCTGTGTCTTCCAATCCCACCCAGTCAACGAATGTACATTCCATGCAATTGTCGACCAACACAAATGGTAACCAAAAACCATGCGGGAATAAGAAGAAAGGACATAATAATAATCGTAATGGTGGGAAAAATAACAGTAAACCCAAGGACAATGGTTATAATGAGAAGACGAATAATAATGTTGGAGAGGGAAAGAAAGAAAGGCATAAGGTGAAATTCCCTTGTAAGATTTGTATGAATGATCACCTTACTCATTTATGTCCCAAACTTGTGGATGCTGCCAGGCTCTTATCTCTACCACCCGTCGTGCTGACGAATCCTTTCCCACATAACTAGCACATGGCCTCAAGCTTGTCAAATGCCGAAAATGCAGTCGGTGGGAATCAAAACCCATCGTCACAATATGGTGATCATTTTTGTATCAATATGGTCAATTATTAGGTTAATTTAGCCACTCGATATCATGATTATAGTTCTTCATAGGATATACCTAGTCTAGAATATCCTCCTCCTCCTCCGGATATGACTTTATAGATCGAAAATCTAGAGCCATTGCCTCGTATTCTGAAAGGAGTACTCAATATCTCTACCCATAATACAAATGCTAGAGCCTCCTAGAATTACTCCATTTTCTAGGAGCTGGGTCAAACCCCTTGTGCAATGTCAGCTCTGGAGGTACTCTAGACATGTCCTTCACAGACGAATGCCTTTCTATCTACGTTAGGAGCTCTAGACCCCAGTGACTCGAAATTTATCAATATTGGCATCACAGATGTCTTGCATCACTTCCTTACCATGTGGGGTACTCAAAGTATACCATCAAACGTGCGGTTGTTGATGAAGGCACTGCTACATGTGTGATTTCCCTGATCTGTTGGAAAGCTCTCATCTCTCCGACTCTTTCTCAATCACCAATCATGTTGACTTATTTTGACGATCGTTTCGTTCACCCTCATGGTATTCCTCCTTCCTTTCCGGTCCAGTTAGGTGGGAAGACGGTAGAGGAGGATGTTGAGGTAGTTGATGCGCCTCTTGGTTATAACTTGTTGCTAGGACACAATTGGACCTATGTTATGACTGTCGTCATATCGTCTATCTTTTGCACTCTTTTTTTTCCACTCGATGGTAATATCGTGATGATCCACCAGTTATCCTTTGCGTATGCTATCCCCAATGCATTTTTTGGACCGTCAATCCCCATGGTAAAAAATTATCAACCGACGAATGATAATATCAGTGTCGAAATGTATTCATCCTTTATGGGTACCTTCGACTTCATGGCACCGATTCACCATGTTTACGCCATGTCCAGTAGGCCCGTGTCTAGAGAGAGGTACCTTCCTTTCCACACTTCATATTTTAATGATCCTTGGACCCTACCTTCCTCAACTTCATCTTGTGAAGGTCAGTCACATGCTGGAAAGGCCATGCCACTATCGGAAGCAGATATTGCATATCAAGTTGTTCTTGACTCTTTCACTGATCCCGATCCTATTACCTCATCGACAGGCGAGGAGGATCATGTTCTTAAGCCGATGTGTGCCACTTCATTGTCTTTTTCACATGACTTCATTGATGAGAATTTTCCCTTGGACGAATCCATCATCGAAGCCATGAATGGTTCTGACAAACCTTGGGATGATATGCATCATCGCTCTTATTTTCTCCCAGAGCTGGCTAGAATCAAACAAGATGACTTTCGATCTACTTTGAGCGAGACAATCAGTCACGTCGTAGTTCCACTTGATACACACAATTTTTTTTCCGAAGTAAATATGGTGAGTATCTCTCCTACCATCATGATCGATATCTCTCGTATCCCTATATATATGGAAAACATACATATCAAAGCAGATTGTTCACCAAAAGAAATCTTGATCTACACTGAGCTCTTCAAGGAATTCCGAGATGTATTTGCTTGGTCATATGAAGAGATTCCAGGAATCGACCCTCCTATTGTCGAGACTGATATTAGAAATTATCTGGATGATAAACCTGTTCAACAATTTCTTAGAGCTATCAATCCTCGGAAGGCCCCTGCTCTTAAGGCAGAGGTAGAGAAACTACTTAATGATGGATTTATCTACCTAGTTCCTTTGACTGAATGGGTATCCAATCTAGTTTCTATGAATAAGAAGAAAGGAACCATCCCTGTATGCATGAAATTTCATGAACTGAACAAAGAATGTCCTAAAGACAACTTCCCAACACCTTTCATCGATCAGATTCTTGACGAGTGTGCGGGAAGAAAAGTGTTTTCTTTCATGCATGAATTTTCAGGGTATAACCAAATTCAAATTAAACATGAGGATCGACACAAGATGGAATTTATTTTTCCTTGGGGTACTTTCTCATACTGGAATATGCCTTTCGACCTTAAAAACGTCAGTGCAACATTCCAACATCCAATGACCTTCACATTCATGATCTTAAGCATATAGTCGAAGCTTACCTTGACGATCTTGTTGCTCACACTCGTAAGAGAGAAAATAACTCTAAGAACCTTCTACTAGTTTTTGAAAGATGTTTTTACTATAGAATCCAGTTGAACCCTCATAAGTGCATCTTTACCATTAGGTTTGGCTGTCTTTTGGGATTTCTAGTTTCTGATAATGGGATAATGGTAGATCCGTTAAAGGTTGAGGAAATACTTTAGTTTCCTCCCCCACACAATGTTCGACAACTTCAAGGTTTACAGGGAAAGGTAAATTTTTATGTCAGTTTATAGTAAACTATGCCGATATCACTAAGGGTTTCATGCATCTTTTGAAGAAGGAAACCCCTTTTGTCTAGGATGAGAGAGGCCAAGAGTCCTATGATGCTTTGAAGAAAGCCTTGGTATCGATGCATCTGTTGGAGTATCCTGACTATAGTAGGGATTAATTGATTTATATCGCTATGTATGAGGAGACGATTGGTATGGTATTGGTTCGAGAGGATGATGAGCTCCATGAGCATGTCATCTACTATCTTAGTCAAAAATTAGTCAGTCCTAAGCTCAATTATTCTCATGTTGAAAAGATAGTTTTTTTTGTCATTCACGTAGTCCAACGTTTACGCCGTTATATATTGCCTTGTAAGACTATTGTGGTTTCCGATGTCAATCCATTTCAATACATCCTTACCAGGCATATCATAGGGGGGGAATATAATAAATGGATTGTCATTTTACAAAAAAATGATCTCGATTTCACTTCTGCAAAATCCAAGAAATCACTAGTCTTCGTGAACTTAATATCCGAACTTCCACAATTAGATGACGATGTTATCCATGTTGATTCATTTGAAAATGAACAAATTTTTTTTTTCTCATCATCTGACCCCTGGTATGGAGACATCGTTCTCTATCTTCAAACTTTGAATTTCCCTTAACATCTCTCGCAACATGACTGACGATGTGTACGATATCAAGCTAAGAAGTACACTATCTTCGATGACACTTTGCATTGTTGAGGAGTAGACAATATCTTGTGTCATTTTTTAAATCACGGAGAAGTCGAGTCAGTTCTAAATGATTTCCATAGTGGGGCTTGTGGTGGTCATCTATCCGGGCTTGCAACAACCCAAAAAATTTTGTGAGCCGGTTATTTCTAGCCATCAATCTTTAAATATTGTGTTGAAGTAGTTAATAAGTATCATCCCTTCCAAGTGTTCACTCAAAAAATGCGCTCTCATCCAATCCCTCTTCACCCAGTCATTACCATTGGTCCCTTCACCAAGTGGGCCGTGGACTTCATGGATTGCAGTGCAACTTTGGATGGGGGGAATCAACACATTATCATGGTCGTCGACTACTTTACTAAGTCTGTTGAATCCATGCCTATAGTTAAACCCAATCGGAAGATTGTCGCCTTCTTCGTATTCAATAAAATTATCACCTAGTTCGGTATTCTGATTTAGATTGGCACTGATCATGAAAGTCACTTTTAGAACGAAATGATGGTAGAGCTAGCATCCAAGCTAAGTTTTAAGCATGCTCATTATTCCCCTTACTATCCATAGGAAAATGGACAGGTAGAGGCTATCAACAAGTCTCTCAAGATCATTTTGCAGAAAATTGTTAGCCAGAGTAGGTATGACTGACACATTATGCTATATCCCGCACTCTAGCCATATAGAACCTCGGTCAGGACTACCACCATATTTTCCCCTTTCCAGTTAGTACATGTTGTTTAGTTGATATTACCTATTGAATGTGAAATACCTTCTCTTAAGTTGGCAATCACGATCCTTCCTGACACTTCCGATCTCGAGTGACGCCTGGTACACTTAGAGAGTCTTGATGAGCAGCGTCGAGACACCTCTACGACTATTGAGGCAAACAAAATATGTGTCAAGGTATAGTACGATAAGTCAATGTGTCCTCAGTTGTACATTGAGGGGGACTTGGTCCTCTTATATGATCAAGCCAAAGAACCGCTGGGGGCAGGCAAGTTTAAACCCATGTGGCACAGTCCCTATATCATGCGACGTGTCTTAGAAAAAGGATCCTATGATTTAGAATATTATGAAGGGAATATGTTGGTCGATCGTAGGACTAGTCTCTACTTGAAAACATATTACGCTTGAGCCCCAATCTTGGGCATAACTCTTTGTATGCTAATGTAATTTATTGTATATATCTTTTCCCTTTATTTTTGTCTTCAGATTTCTTATCGAGTTTTCCCTTGGTTGGGGGATGTAAATGAAGTCTTCGGTCTACTTAGGATTCACAGACGGAGCCAGTCATCATACACAGAACTTGACTTCCTCTGCTTGGGTGGTTTACTCACCCGAGGGTCTATTGGTGTCCTCAGGTGGCATATGACTAGGGCCATCCACGAATAATGTGGCCAAATATAGAATCATTATGTAACTTTTTAACGATGCTATCTCACATGGTATTCTCTCTTTAGAGGTTTTCCTAGATTCCCAATTAGTAGTATGTTAGTTGAACGATAGTTACCATGTGCACGATCCTACTTTACTTCGACGATTCCTATGGGTACGTCTTTTAAAATGATAGATTGATTTTATTACTTATCATCACATATCTAGGAGTTCTAATTATGTATCCTATGCTTATGATAATTTTGTTTTAGATTGGCATTTTTCACATAACTAAAGAAAAGAAAACTATCTCATCAATTTACACATTGTAATATAAGTAAAGCCAAAGATCCTTGTTTTATATATATTTCAAAACATATGATGTTTATAGTACAAAATTGGGACTAACACCCTCAATACACATATACATCTGGTAATACAAGATCCATGAAATCCACACCTGTGGCACCGAATGTGTGTCATGATAACAAACTATGGCATTTGTGAGATGCCAAAAGAGTCACACCCAAGATCTAGGCACACCAATTACTTTTTGTTCCATGGCCTCTAGCAAATCTTCTACCTGAACCATCAAAATCCTATGTGTCAAACGAGACATGTTTCCTTGCACATTTTGAAGGATTCTCTTTGTTTCTCGTCCCACCGCCTCATCTCCCTAGTGCCTTTGAGGATGTCATGGAAGCCCGCCAAACCATCACAGACCTACGTCTGCATCACACAAGTGTCTAGTTAGTACTAAAGCTTCATCCAAAAATATTTTTGTTTTACTATACAAAAATACAAAAAAATGAAATACTTAAAAACATTTCACATACCTATGTCCCCGTACGAGGTCCATGGTGGTAGTGGAATGTCAGGGTCCCATATGAAGTCGATACCTACATAGGGGTAGTAATCTAGAGAAATGACTTGTCGCCTCCACCAGTAGAAGAAATCATCGTTGTAGGGTGTAGGAACCCTACCTCCCCCTTATTGGATCATTACCTTGGTCCACCATGCCATGGTTGGATCGTGATATCCTCTCATAATGATCTCGACTCTAGGTCCCAAACCTAGAACCCACTCGAAGAAAAACCTACATAATATAGAGGCAAACCCAAAGTTCCTCTTTTCACCATGTTTTCACTGTGTCAACTGGCTCTTCATATTATCCAGTAGTGAGATACACCAATCATATACAGTGGGTCTCAATAACTCTACAAAATATAACATGAGCGACCTCGATGCATGGTGTAATGAAGTTGATTCTGTGATCCTGGTCAAAACGAGGACAACAATCCTAAGGCTGAGATTGTTTATCACTTGGATGGGGAGTTGAATCCCAACCTTCTCGGTCCCTACTACACAGTGAGCGTCTATGTACTCCTCTATATTCATAGCGCTCCCAACTCCCTAGGTTTTTAGGTTAACCACGTCACCCCGACGTGATAAACCAGTCAAAAAGTATATATCATTGACTTCAATCCTCAATGGTTTCCCATCAAGGTTGATGCTCTCACTGTCAGGATCCCAGTAATACACAAGAAACTCAAGCAAACTCACCTGGGCCCTCATCCCTTTGAGTTCCCAAAATTTATACAAGCCGCATCTTTTCAATGCCATTTTTCCCCCCAAATATCTTTCCACAACAACATCTACCTCCTTGTGTTCCCTTTCCCTCCATTGTGTCACCATCCTTTCAGATAAAAATCAATTTTTGAGTTAGAAACCATAGAAAACCTTGTTTACGAACTTGTACATGGGCTGCAACATTCAGAGTCACGTAGAGGGATGAGTACACATGTCCTGTATTTTACACAGTCGCTTATAACCTCATGTATATGCAACCCGATGAATGGTAGCCCGTGTACACCGAAATACTTAATTTTTTCCCTAATTTACTTAAATTTTGAAACCTAATTTAAAAATATAATCCACTATAAAGGAAGAGGAGGGGAAGAGGAATTTCTTGGTCCAGACGGTCTCTGATTTCGTCACCCTATGCTCCGGCAATCACGAGTTGAAGATCGAAGGTAATTTGGTCCAATTTTCACTATTTGGGTAAAAAGTCAAAATGACATAGTAAATTTTGGTTTTGTTACTATTTATATCAATTTTTACCCACTTTCTATAGTTTAAAGACTTTTTTGCCTAATGGACTAATAAATCAATGGATTGAGTTGGTTTTTGTAGTTTTCACCAGGGATTTAAACGTTATGTTGACCATTCGTAACCATGGGCAGGTATTTTCAATATCCAACATATAGGATAGGTATCCATTCCACCATGAACTTTTGCATTTTCCTATAACTGTCACTCATATTCCTTAGGTACAAACCCATTTGGTTTGACACAAATCCTTCCATCTTCTATAAGACGTGTCATTATCATGTGGTAGACACTTACCTAACATGGGTACCCTAGTTAGATCATCTGCTTCATTTGGCGCCCATGCATAGATTTTTTTCCATAGGACCGGGAGTCCTTTATATATAATACATCACTTTATGATGAACCTCATTTATCACTCATAAGCATGCTTCCCTATACCTAGATGAATCCCAACCGAGTTTAATTTAAGCTCTTTTCCAACTCGTCTTCAAAAAGATAAAAGATTTCCGAGTGAACTTGTCTCTTTCACACTCGTAAATTAGATTCGAAAGGACGTCTATTGGGTACAATTTTATCCCTTTTTCACACCAAGTAGAGTAGGATTATGAAAAAGGACATTTTTTGGTGTTAAGTTGTGATTGCATATCATGCCCTTACTTGAAGTATTGAGCCTATAGTCGATTCTCGCTTTGCATTATAACCCGTTTTCCTCAGCAGTTTGCATCCTCAACCAAGCAGAGCCTCATTTATATCCTTCGCAATTTGACACCCTATACCCAAGAGGGAACATTCCCCCCAGTTTCCATCTCCTGCATGCACCTCCTTGCATTGATCAGAGGTATGTTCCACCGCTGGAACTAGTTTTTCTTACTTGCGACACTCATCTCCTCCTATGTATCATAGAATTCATTTGATTATGAAAAAACAAAAAAAGATGGGAAGGAAGGGAGTATTATCTTATATTGGTAGCAATCGTGTCACCTTTGAACATAGAACAAAGTTATTGGGTCCATTTTTCATCATAATTTTGGGTTTAGCATGGCCTTAGGAAGTTGAGCTCGTTATAGAGAGTTTTCTCCACCGACTGGTTACTCTTCTAGTCCCTATGGATAATTTCATTGATGCCTTCTACATCTCATGGTTTCATCACTGAGTCTATGTTTTTAGAGTCTTCCATATGTCACATGCCCTTGTTCAAAGGAAGTCTATCAAGCCGTGTTGGCCATTTCTCAGAACTCTTGACTTTTCATTTCGGACATACCCTCAGTCTGTCTCAGAATCACATGATGTTGTATTCCTATCAAGCACCTTGGTCCTACTTTCATCATTGGTAGGTAACCTTGAACCCAGACGCTGACATTTCATCATTGGTCGTTGACTGGGTGGTTTCCCTCTTGTTCGATGGCAAGACATCTATTCACACATTGGGATTCATGGAGTGTCTTGGATTCCATTAGCCTTATTGGTGGCTTCTTCATCATTGTCAATAATTTTTGTCATTGGCTATTATACAGAGGGTCTTTTTTGTGTACCGCTTGCACTCGGCACACACAAAATATGCACATGGTCATTGTTTCATGAACATGTTCTTCGTATGATTTCCTCCAAATCATGAAGCTCCTTATTTGTACCTCGTTTTGAATGATGAGAGATGCCTTAATGGTATCCTTTCAGCGGGTCTCCTTCCATCGAATTCAACTCATCTATTCTGGAAATGAGACCTAGAGTCCTATGAGTACCTTGAGGCTTGCAGTCATTAGTGGCATGTTCTCTTTCCATCGACAATTGGGAATACATCAATGTCTTCTAATCGATTGATTCCTCAAGTGTTGACCCTGAATCCTTTATTCAGACTTGTAAGAATGTACTCGGTGCCTTGATACCTAATTTCATTATCGATAGTCTATCTCACGTTTTCTAATAGTATACCTCAATGATCAGTAATCAAACAATGTCTCATTGTGTTCTACCTCAACTCCTTTATTCACATGATGTAGACTTGCATCTTTGGAAGATTGTATAGAATACTTGAAGACATCAGTATGTGGCCACATCTTTCCTGAGATGTAGCTTCCTTTTCATTGGACCAGTACCTATATGACTTCAGTGATCATGGGAGATCATATTGTACACCATGGTATATAGATATCTTCAAATTGATTTTGAGATTGTTTCTACTGGGCCTTGTTCATGACTATGACATCCTTTGGCATGTAACCTCACTTGTATTTTCCTATTCATGGCCACAGACAATTGTTTGGTATCATTAAACATGGATCTGCAGTGTAATCAAATTGGTAGCCATGTATGCAAAGTCAGTGCAGAATGTAATGAGAAAATAGTTCTTCAAGCTGGTTCCCCATCACTCCATTTATGGGGTTTTATAATGTATTTTGGCCATCACATATACTCCAAAGACCTCACACATTAGGGGGCATCTGTTATAGAAATAATATCCTCACCCCAGACAATCTTGCACAAAAGGCCTTTTTCCATTTCCCTATGCAAACTTGAAGTCCCTTTTTGCAAATCCGAGAGCTAAAAACGTGATTTTTCCACATATATGTTCCCTGCCTATATTACAACATGTGTATATGTAGGTTGAACCACTACAACCCATGTACATCGATATTTGTTCCCAAAAATGAAAAATGGTGTTGGTTTTCCATTTCATGACAAGAGATCAATGATCGCTGGCATTCCATATATTGGAAACGTTCCAACTCGGTCCTTCAATTCCATTTTAAGGTTATAAATGGGCCAATTACGAGCTATGGAAAGGAGGAGAAAGAATTCAACTTTGAGATAAAAGTTACTCTGGAGAAATTACTCACTTCATATTGAGTCTGCATCCCTTTGTCATTTAAGTCTGAACAAAGTGTTTATCCCTCAAGCTCTTCCCTTATTGATTGAGAAATTCATTGTCTCTCTTTTATGAGCTTGCATTTGGTGTAGGATTGAAGTGGTGGAGGACTAGCTAGAAGGAACTTAGTTTCTCGGTTCTGAACCGTGCCAACACAGAAGTCTGTAAAATTTTCACTTCTGTTGATCATATATTAATAGAAATATTATTTTCCCGTCCAATTGATATCTTGCAAATATTTGAATTATTATTCCATGCGCGTATTTCTTATGTATATTAATGGATTATGCTATTGAATGTCCTAGAATCACATATTATCACCATATGCTTTCTTTTCTTTGTTTTGGATGACTAGTTGCAGGTATATTGCTTTGGGTCAAGTGCTCAATGGTGGACTTCATCGAATGTCTGGACGAGGTAGGATTTTTATCTTGTCTTGCTAGCATATTTGTTTATATAGCATACTTGAGAATAGAGTTGATTGTTGCAGTAATTTCCATCAGTTGTGGTTTTCCCTAGCCATAGAGATAATTTCCTTGTAACAATAACTTTTTTGTTAGTATTTTCACAGGATTCCATGTGTAGAGTAACCTGGGACACAACTGTATTGTTTGCTAAATTTTTGCACAGAATGTTCTGTGACAAATTTCAGAAGCTTTTCTCATTGATGCTTACACACAATGGTATATATACAGAGTGTTAGCTCAGCGAAGAGTTATCTATGATAGAGCGTGATCCAATGTTGTAGAAAAAGGAAAATTTGATTGTTTGTTCATGTTGATCCGAGGCCAAAAAAAGAGGTAGGATATTGATCACGACAAAGTGTTGAAAACTCTGTGGTTGTGGGTTGATTTTGGTGATATTGTTCCATCATTTTGGGTATCAGATTTGTGTTGTATCTAAGTAATCATGCCACCCAGGCGAGGATGCACACATAGAAATGTGGTAACTAATAAGTTATGCTACAAGCTAAGGCACATCTAGGAAAGGATGGAGGCCATGGAGACAATGCAGAGGAGAGAACCTGACACAGAAGATGTTAGTGAAAGTGAAGATACAATATTTGATAAGGAAACAAAAGGGGTTGCATGAGGAGAAATAACATAGGAACAACTTGTAAGAATGGTCACAAGAGTTAGATCTAGGCCTAAGGTGGAAGTTCCCATGTACAAAGGTAATTTAAATGTTTATGAATTACTTGACTCGATAAATGCCATGGAAATATTTTTATTATGGAGAGGTACTAGAGGAGAAGAAGGTTAAGCATGGAGTGACTGGGCTAAAAGGACATGCAACTCTATGGTGGGATGAGTTGTAGGTAGACAAAAGGAAAAAAGGAAAAGATAATATCAAGAGTTGGGACATAATGGTGGCCAAATTTAAAGGTAAGCTCATGTCTAAGGATGATCAATTGAAATTTTTTAGACAATTGCAAAACCTTAGACATAAAACTATGACAATAAAATAATACACAGAGGAATTATATAGGTTGAACATTAGATCTAGTCACATTGAAGAAGATGTTGAGAAGGTTACTAGATACATAAATGGTTTGAGGTATGAAATTCAAGATGAAATTATCTTTTTTCCCTTGAGAACTATTGAATATGTATACTAGGTAGCTTTGAAGGAAGAAGAGAAGTTGGTCAGAAAGTAGAGCTAGGGAAACAAAGCAAGGAGACCAACTAGAGGCAAAGGACATTCCAATAAAGGAAGATTTCAACCTTCAAAAAAAGAGGCAGGAAGTTCAAGCAGTCAGTCACCAAGATGAAGAGAATTAAGAGGAATACGATTTTTATTGAGAGTATGAGGAAGAGGAAAAAAAATGAGATGTCATGCATGTGGTAAAATAGGAAACATGTCATGGGACTGTCCAGAGAACAAGGCAACAAATCAGAGGAATGCACATGTTGCAGAAGTAAATGAAGAAGACATGAATTTAGTCACACAAGAAGAAGTTCGTGAGGTAGGGGAATATTTCTTTATGAAATAATTTCTGATCAAATCAGAGAAAGAATTTAAAGAACCAACTTGGAGGAAAAGTCTATTTAGGACAGTGTTGGATCATGTTGTCATTGATGTCAAAGGAACAATGTCTTGTCATAGTACATTGATGTAGTGATTGATGGATCTTGTATTTTGATTGTTGTCAAAGGATTAATGTCAAGTGCAGTCATAGTTATATGATGTCATGCATAGATGAAGATGGATCAATGTGTTGTCATTGATATATTATGCATAGATAGATTGATGTATAGATAAATATGGATCAATGTGTTTTCATTGATATATGATGCATGGTTGGATTGATGCATTAATGTATTGATCGTTGGACCATGTGGTCATGCATGGAATTAATGAAAAAGGGACAATGTCATAGTGATCTTTTGTCATGGGTTATTTCAGTTGGATTGATGTAAAGATGACTCATTATTGTCTTGACATGGTTGATAGGAAGTACAAATGGATGAACTTCAAAGTGGTCCCCTTATGGTGAAATCCCTCACGGGAAGACGCTTTGCAGTTGAGTCATCCTAGAAGTATGGTTAGAGAACCCAAGTTTAATTGTGGAATATTGAGATAAAGATCAATGAATTTGTTAGTGAAACTATCCTAGATGGATATTTCTTGTCATGCCATTTCCGGTGGTATGCGGAATGTCACATAACTCCTTACAGTTAGAGAGTTATGGACTTGTGAAGTTGGAGGACCCTCATGTGTTGTCTAGAAGCCCCAAAAGGTCAAGGTAGTCAAAGTAATTGCAAAGAATAAATTATTCTGAAGTGATGAGTGTACTATAAGTCAAAGAGGATTATTTAAATAATAAATTTAATGGATAACTTACTAATTATGGAAAATGGTTATAAGCGGGTTAACCCTAAAATAAGGAAAGTGGCTATGTGGACAAAGTTGGTTATATGCACAAAGGTGGCTATGTGGACAAAGTGATTTAAGTGGACAAGTGGTTATGTGGACAAAGTGAATGTGTGGACAAAGTGGATAAGTGGATGGTTCTAAAGGAAACTAATTGGACAATATAAATAAGAGAGCAAGGGTCTCTTGTCTAAGCATATTTCTTGAGCACATTGAGGATCCATTATGGGTGAAAGATTTATTGCAGGTACTCATGGATGCATCAAAGTTTCTGTAAGTCTAATATATTGACGATGAAAGTTTTGGAAGTTAAAAAACCCTAGTTTCTAAAGGATTACATGGGCTGTAGTGAGCCAGATCATGTACATATGTGGACTACAGTGAGTCAGATCATGTACACACGCGAGATGAGGGATATTAGAGCACATACAGTTGGAAAGAGTCATGGAGACTTGAGTGAGAGTTGGTGCAGGGTAACTCAAGTCTGAAGAAAATTCCAAATCGACATTCTATGGGCTCAGTTCTATCATAGAAGCTTTTGGTATGGTTACATAGTTGTCTTGATGGATACCATTGCTTCGTGTAATGTGAATACTTAAGGAATTCTTGGTATGGATGTTGTGATATGGTTTATGTTGGTTGATTTAATAAGTGAGAAGCACTCTTATGTTTCAGTACTGATATGATTGCCATAGTATATTGGTTACTTATACATGACTAAGTAACATTCATATTCTATGGTTGAGGAACATGCGTAAGTTTTTGGGCAGCATAGATGTGTTGTGATTGGTTATGGTACATATTGGACAGTGAAAGGGAGAAGTGGATGTGACAGAGGATGCATAAAATCTGAGTTTTCATGGAGAGATAAAACCCTAGTTCTTTAGGAGGCATATGCAGGATGAAATACAGATAGGTTGCGTACATACGCGGGCTGCACTATTGGTAGGGTGCCTACATACATGTGTTTCACTACTAACAGGTCGCGTACTTGTTGATAGATTGTTATTTTTTGAGGATTGGATCTTGTTCTCAGTTGGTGCTAAGTTTTGTAAGTTGAATCTTGCATTGGGACCTCGTGCTCTTGTGGAGTTGATACTATATTCAGTTGTTGCTGATAAAACCCCAAGGATTGTAGTCCATAATAAAAAGAAAAATTGTACATACATCTTGTATTCTTTGTGTTCTTTTTCGTGATGGATTATTGATGATCTCTTTTGTTGATATATGTTTACATACAATTGGTTATAAATTGATAGTAATAAGTGATGAGTAAATTGTGATTGCTGACTACGAATTTTTTGTGAAAAGAAGTGAAAAAGATCCCTACATTGATTCACCCCCCCCTTCTCAGTGTGTCCAAAAATTGGTTTCAGAGAAGACCTTCACTATAAGCCTTAACAAGCTTGGAGGAGATCCATGGACACAGAAATGGATGATGAAGTTCCAATCCTTGATGAGAAAAAATATTTAGCATGGAGTATAGAAATGAAAGGGTATTTGAAAGAAAAAGGAGGAGGTGTTTGGAAAGCAACTATTGGTGGATCAGTTCCCTTGAATAATAAATCAAAGTTTGCAGCTCAAAAGGAAGAAAAGAAGAATGATGCATTGGCTCTCAAGACCATTTTCAATGGACTCTCAAGTTTTTTCAAAGAAAGCATGGGACGATGCACTTCCACCAAGGATCTATGGCTAAAGCTAGAGAATACATAGCAAGACAAAAAGGAAGACACTAAAGACAATTCCATCAAGAACAAAAAAGGTAAAGAATCTCTTGATTGCAATAATTCTAAGTGTGATGATGTTGAATGTTTCTCTACAAGTGAAGAAGAAAACATAGAAGATGTTTGTGTAGAATCAGATGAAAATTATCCTATAGTTGAGGAGGAAGATTTGTTGGAACTTAAAGTTAAGTTTTATTTGAGTTAGAAGATGTTAGCAATGAAATAGGACATTACTCAATTTCTTTTGTGTATCTTGAAAAATAAACCAATGAAGACCTACAAAAGTACTCAAGATATACCATGGCATTAAAGAAAAATGTCAAAGAACAAGAAGAAAGTAAAAATACTGAATTAGAAGAAAAAGAAGAAGATATCAAAATACTAAATAATGAAATAGAAGAAAATAAGACGGTAGATGATGAGATTAGCAAAAGTATTGAAGTTAATGTAAATCTCAAGACCCAAATTGAAGAAGCCAAAAGGGTAGAGGAACTATTAAAGAATCAAGTAAACGAAAAGGAAGAGTCATGCCATAAGTTGGAAGTTGAAGCTGTTGATCTTAGAAACAAAGTAGAGAAGTCAAACAAATTCTTGAATAGCTCAACAATATTGAATGAAATATTGGATAGTAAAATATCACCAAATGATAAATCAGGTCTTGGATACAACAAATAAGCAACACATTTTGAAGAAAGCACCTCAAAGAAATATGAGGTAAGTCCCTCAATCTCAAAATATGGAAATAATGTTGCAAGTCAACCCTCTACACAAACAAAGGAAACTTTCAAAATAAAAAAGAAAGGAAGGCATCAAGAAGTCATATTTACACCTCAAAGCAAATTTAAAAGAGAGACACCTTCAATATGGGCACTAAAGAAAAAGTATGAAAATGTTTTTCGTGGTCACTGTTATTCATGTAATGAATATGGTCACAAAACTTTGGATTGCAGACATAATGAAAGGAAAGATAATGGAAGGTTTCATAACACCTGAAGGTGTTGGAGAAGTAATCAAGTGGGACAAATTGCTTCTCATTGTCACACCATGAGATACTAGAACTGTAGTGGATTTGGCCACAAATCACAGGATTGTTGGAACACAAGAAGACAATCCATTAGGAGTGTTTCATATAGTATGAATAGAAAAACACACGAGGCTAGAAAGGAAGACAATGTTGGAAATATGGAAGCTCAGAGGTCAATTTCTGAGAAGATGGGACACCTTCAGAAGTGGGTGAAGAAGATTCAACAATCAGAATAGAATGGAATCCCTAAAGGAAGCTCAAGCTTGACTTCTTCTGAAGAATATGCGGGTTACATTAATAATAGTCACATACATACACTAGTTGACCTATAAATAGGTCGCGTACATACGTGATTTGTCTATATAGTAGGCCACATACATGTGGTAAAAGCCTTGGGAAGTAGGCTATACAAATGAGTTACAACTTGTTGTGATGGTATAACTCTATTATTGCAGGATCTGACATGGTTTGTTGTAGGTTTTCATGATTATATGTTGGCATGTGTATCTGATGTATGTATGGTGATGTCATATGGTTGAGTGTTGAAAGTCTATATTGGATGCATGGTACTAACCCTAGAGTGTGGATTGAGGCATTTTCTATTTGAGGAACAATGCTAGTTATGACAGTGAAGATGTGGCACTTGGTTCATGGTATAGGCATATCACGAGTGATATGACACTTTTTTGAGGAACATGGTTGGCATGTTGGTAGAGGCATATGGTTGGTACATAGTTGGCACATGTTCCTGGCATATGGTTGATACAATTTGATATCTTATGATATATTGTATGGCATTGATGTACATGGTTTATGTACCTGGGTATTGTGCATGGTTGTCACACAATATGACATAGGATGTATATGGTTGATGTTTTGTTCATGATTCTCCATTCATTGTTGACATATATTTTTCTTCATGATGTATGGTATGGCATGAGTTTGATGCATGGACAGGTCCGAGTATCATCATAGGAAGAGCATATCATTCTTGAGCAGTTGATCTATGTTCTAGTTGAGCAGTAGCATTTGTAGCAAAAGGATATTGCATTGGTAGCATATTGCCCATATTGCAGAAAACATAGGGGGAGACATATCCACAGGTGGATTCATTATTCTTCCCATGATTCCAAGAGGAGATATTTATCAAATGAAAAGGTAAATACTTGGAGAAAGAGCACAAAGGCATGGTTCCACGGGGAGCGATGGTCACAGGGGGAGCATGAGAGATATGTTTTCAACATTACATCACAGTGATATCCATTGCTAAAAAAGGGAGAGATTATTCAAAGGGAGATCAAAGGAATCTAGACAAGGAGAGCAACCCCAAGGAGATTTTAGGAAGGGGATGCAGCCCCAAGGATAGAACTACCCTTTCCCATTGATGTCAAATGGGGAGAGATAGTCACATTGATGTGATTGAGATTACTATTGATGAAGAGAAATTCCATCTCTACATGTTTCCATCAATGATTGGTGTTGAAATCAATGTTGGTATTGCCATCAATGCCAAAGGGGGAGAAGTGAATGTGACAGAGGATGCATAAGATATGAGTTTTCATAGAGAGAGAAAACCATGTTTCTTCAGGAGGCATACGTAGGGTGCAGTACAAATAAGTCACGTACATACACAAGTTGCAATATTGGTAGGGCACGTACATACACATGCTGCACTACTAACAGGTCATGTACCTATTGACAGATTGATATCTGTTGAGGATTGAATACTCTTCTCAGTTGGTGCTAAGTTGTGTAAGGTGAGTCTTGCATTGGGAGTTGGTTCTCTTGTGGAGTTGATACTCTATTCATTTTTTGTTGATAAAACCCCAAGGATTGTAGTCCATAATAAAAAGAAAAATTTCACATACATCTTGTGTTATTTGTGTTCTTTGTGGTGATTTCTTATTGATGATCTATGTTGCTGATATATGGTTATATAAAACTAGTTATAAATTGATAGTACTAAGTGATGAGTAAATTTTGATTGCTAACTAATGAGTTTTTGTGAAAATAAGTGAAAAATATCCCTACACGGATTCACCACCCCCCGCACCCCCTCTTAGTGCGATCATTGTCTCCAATAGACAATACATAATTTGGGACTAAAAACTATAGTGCATCCCACTCCCTATAAAGTGTCATGGTTTCAAAAAGGACATGAGGTTTTGGTCAATGAAAAATGTAAGGGGGAAATTCAAATTGGTAGTTACAAAGATGAAATATTATGTGATGTAATACCTATGGATATTTTCCTTGTGTTGTTTGGAATACCATGGAAGTGTTATATAAAATCCATTCGTGATGGTAGGAGAAACACTTATTCTTTAGAAAACAATGAACACATGCATGTGTTGTTTCCTTTGTAGGATGAAGGAGCCACAGAAGAAGCTAGTCAAAGTGTACTAATGATAAGTGGGAAGAAGTTGTTGCAAGGATTCAGGAAGAGAGGAGGTACATTTTTCTTTAATTGGTAAGCCAAGGGTAATACACACTAATACAAAATTGGATGATTTACCTATATAAGTTAAATCTATGTTGGATGCCTTTTTTGATATTATAGTTGATGATTTTCAAAATTCATTACCCCTATAAGGAGTATTGGCCATCATATTGACTTAATTCTAGGAGCAAGTTTCCCTAATAAAGAAGCCTACAAAATGACCCCACAAGAGAATCAAGAGATTAAAAGGTAGGTACGAGAGTTGTTAGACAAAGGTTTGGTGAGAAGAGTTTGAGTGCATGTGTTGTACCAATAGTACTTATCCAAAAGAAGGATGGAGAATGTTGAATGGGCAATGACTAGAGAAATCAACAAAATCATCACAAGGTAAAAATTTCCATTTTCTCGCATAGATGATTTGAAAAATTGTTTGATTGGTTCAAAAAAAAATTCAAAGACTGATTTAAAGAGTGGATACCATCAAATTAGAATTAGAGAAGGGGATGAAAGAAAAAATGCTTCCAATACTAATAGTGGACTGTATGAATGGTTATTGATGCCTTTTGGGCTCACAAATGCTCCTAGTACATTTATGAGGTTAATGAATGAGGTATTCATGGAATTTATTGGATATGTTTTGATAATATATATAGATGGCATTCTGATCAATAACTGGACAAAAGGGGAACATTTAAGGCATCTCAAGATGGTTTTCAGTACCCTGTAGAAGGATAAATTGATAATAAATTTGAAGAAATGTAATTTTATGAAGAGGGAGATGATATATTTGGGGTTTGTAGTATCTGAAGAAAGTTTGAAGATGGACCCATAAAAGGTTCAAGCAATTGTGAATTGGCCAACCCAAAGAAATGTATTTGCGGTAAGAAGTTTCCATGGATTTGCAAGTTTTTATAGAAATTTCATCATAAGTTTTAGTGAGATATGTTCACCTATTGTAGAAACTATCAAATAAAAAAACAACAATTTAAGTGGATTGAAGTAGCTGATAGAAATTTTAAACTATTGAAGAAAAATATTACTAAAAATTTTGTGTTAGCTTTGATGAGCTTTGATAAAATATTCAAGTTGAGACTGATGCTAGTGGGACTGAAACAAGAGTTGTCTTAAGTCAGGAGAAAAGACTAGTTACACATTTTAGTGAAAAATTAAATGAGGAAAAGAAAAAATATTCCTCTCATGAAAAGGGATTTTATGAAATGGTTCAAGAACTTAAGAAGTCGAGACATTGCCTCATTCCCAAGGAATTTTTTTTGTACAGTGTCAATCATGCAATGATAAAATTTAAAAGTAGTTAACCAAAATTGAATCAAAGACATGCCAAGTGGGTTCAATTTCTACAGAATTTTACCTTTGTAATCAAACACACAAGTGGTAAGACTAATAAGGTTGTAGATGCTTTGAGTAGAAGTAATATAATTTTACAAGAATTTCAAGTTAACACTTTAGGATTTGATGGTTTAAAAGAAATGTGTCAAGATGATGTTGATTTCAAGGATGCCTATGTTGCTTATGAAGATCTTGTTGCTGGTAACAAAAGTCAATGCTTGGACTACATGTTACAGGAAGGATTGTTGTTCAATAAAATAAATTGTGCATACCAAAGTGTTCAATGAGGGAATATATGATCAAAGAAAAGAACAATAGAGGACTTTCAGGGCATTTTGGACAAGATATACCCTTTTCTCAGGTAAATTATTTCTATTATTGGCCAAGTATGCAGAATCAAGTGAAGAATTTTGTGGCCATAAGTGAAAAATTTGTCAGCATGCTAAAGGAAGAAGTCAAAATACAAGGTTGTATCATCCACCAACCACTCCAAGAATTCCATGGGATGTAATGAGTATGGATTTTGTGTTGGGATTTCCAAGAACATAGAGAGGTAATGATTCAATCTATGTCGTGGTCGATAGATTTTAAAAAATGGACCATTTCATTACTTGTACGAAGACTAGTGATGCGACAAATATTGAAAATGATTTCTTTAAAGAGGTTGTAAGATTGTATGGTCTACCCAAAAGTATAGTTTTTTACGGAGATACTAGGTTTTTGGGATACTTTTGGAGAACCTTATGGAAAAATATTGGTACTAATCTCAGTTTTAGGGAAACCTATCATCCACAAACTGATGGACAAACTGACATAGTAAATAGAAGTCTGGGAAATATTTTCAGAAGCCTTGTGAATGAGAACCATAGGCAGTGGGCTCATATGCTTGCTCAAGATGAGTTTGCATATAATGACTCACCAAATACAAGAACAGGGATGAATCCATTCCATATTTTGTATGGAATGCATCCTATGGGCATGTATGAGTTGAGGTATTTGGTGAAAAAATAATTGATAAGTGTTGATGGTGAGGATTTTGCAGTAAGTATGCAATACTCGGAGGAAAGGGTCAAGCGGAAATTAAAAAACAACAACCACAAATATAAAAAAAAAAAGAGATGAAGAGAAGATCAATGAATTTTGATTTTGGTGATTTGGTCATGGCATATTTGAGGAAAGAGAGGTTTCTTGTAGGGACTTATAACAAACTAAATCTTAAAAATATTGGACCATGTAAAATTTTAAGTAATTTTTCTTCGAATGCATATGAAATAGAATTTCCAACTGGTGTTGAAATTTCTCCAATATTTAATGTTGTAGATTTGTATCCCTTCAAGGAGAGAGATGATGCTTCAATAGATGAACCTAAATGTGATCAAGATCATACTGAAGAATGGAAGGAACAACTACCTCGAGTAGTGTAAAAGGAAATTGAGGCAATATCGGATAAGAAGGTATTAAGGAAAACCAAAGGCAAGGAGTATTTACAATATTTGATCAAATGGAAATGTCAAACAATAGAGGATGCTAATTGGATAACAGCAATAGAAATTTCAAATTATGGAGGAGACCATGAAGACCTAATGAATAGTTCTTTTCTTCCCCGAAAGTCTGATGCAGAAGCATCTTGTAGTAAATCTTAAGATTGACCTCATGGGTCACAAACATTTACCAAGGGAGTTGGTTTCCTAATTAATTTTATTTTATTTGTAATAATTACAAAATCTCTCAGAAGGAATTTGTTTGAGTTTTTTTTATTAGATATCGAGTTGTTTGTCAGAAGTGTTCAGTTTGTTTCTAAATATTAGGATCGAATATCTAGTTTAGGAATTCGTTAAGATAACTCAAGATTCATTTCTTTGTGAGCTATTTGAGGGCTTGATATATATTGAATGCTTTCTAAGAGCCATGGGGAACAAGTGTGTGAGATTTGAATACGTAAAAGTGTGGATTTCATAGGTCTAAGAGACCAAGGAGGAACAAACTTTCCTGTGTAAATTTACTCCTTCATTGATAAAAGAAAGAACAAATCATGTGGTGGTGTCACGTTGTATGTTTGGATTTTTTAAACTCTATAAATAACTATCTTAGAAGAGTGATGAGTTTGTGTGATTGGAGGAATACTGTGAACAATTAATCTCAATAAGTTCTAAAATTCTATTTAAAAGAATATTTCTTGAGTATTTGTCTACAAAGGAACATATAGTCATGATTTGGTGTAGTGGAACACCCCGTAAATATCTGCAACAAGTTAGTTTTGTTGCAAGATTCTGGGTGTAGAGTAACCTATGAAACACCTACATTGTTTGTTAAGTTTTGCATAGAATTTTCTACAATTTGTTTTGTCAACATTGTTCATTGATGCTTCTATTCTAAGGTATATCTGTGTAGTGATAATTCCATGAAGAGCTATATATGGTAGAGAATTATTCAACACTATAGAAATAGTAAAATTTGAGTGCATGTTTGTGTTGATCCGAGGACAGACAAGTAGTCGAATATTGACTGCAAAAGAGTATTGAAAAATTTGTTGTTGTGGCTGACGTTGGTGGTAGTTTTCCATTATCCCCACTAGTTGAAACCTATTTCCCCAGATCCAATGAAACTAATGTTTCATCCATCAGAGTCATGGTTATAGTTTTATTTCAAGTTTCAACTCGCCTCCTCAAACCATTCAAGGACATGTTGGTAGTTTGGTCTAGGGGCATAAAATAAAAACCGAGTGGCTTAAAAAATATCTATAAGATTTCACATTTTTATTTGGCCAAGGACCAAGTGACCATGCTACCCACAATCACCCAATATAGTGTTATTAAAAAACAAACTCTTGTTCAGAAATTGCATTGTGCCTCACTGAGAAAAACCGTGGTTCTGGATATCCTCCAACATTTTTTTTTTCTAGAAGCAAAATGACAACGGAGGGGACCCACTAGCTGTAACCTGGTGCCCTGTGCTTAATGGAAGCAACGGTTCATCCATATGAGGCTTGTTTAGAGTTTTATCATGAGTTGAAACTCTCCTCCTCAAGCCATTCAGGGACATGTTGGTGATTTGGTTCGGGGGAATAAAATCCAAATCGAGTAGCATAACGAAGTTTCATAAGCTCCTCGAGATTTATTTGGACAATTTCCATGTTACCACACTTCCCATAATCAATCGGCACAGTGTTATTGAAAATATACCTATTGATCAGAAATCGCATTGTTCCTCACTGAGAAAAACCCTAGTTCTAGAGATCCTCCAACAAATTCTCTTTTGGGAAAAAAAATGACAATAGAGGGGCCCCACTAGCTGAAACATGGTGCCCCAGATCCATTTCAAGCAATGGCTCATCCATCAATTCCCTATTATAGTTTTATCGCGAGCTTCAACTCACCTCCTCAATCCATTCAGAGACATGTTGGAAATAGACCTAGACCTAAACCATAACTATGACATAGACCTAGAACTAGATCTAAACCATGAGCTAGACCTATAACTAGACCAAGACCTAGACCTACACCATTACCATTAACTATACCTACACCATTACCATGACCTAGACCATGACATATACCATGACGTAGACCATGGCAAGACAACACATGGCAAGGAAATGCATGGGAAAGAAATTTCTAGGTATAGGTCTAGCTATAGGTCTACATGTTATATTTTGTTATAAAAGTTATTGAGTTAAAAGATTAATTTTTATTTCCTTGATTTTAAATAATTCCTTGAAGTTATGTTTTTTTTCCATGCAATCCAAAATAAATTATGGATCGGTAGTATAATGAGACTACACCATAAGGATGGAACATGACCCTATTTAGTTTCGGCCCTCTCTATGTAAATCCCATTAATTATGATAATCCATGCTTGACAACTATGAAGATACATAATATATAGGAATAAAGAGAGCTTCTGTAATGACATTGAAATTCTCATGCAAGTATTTTGATCTAAAACATATGGGATAACAAGTTTTAGAATTACATTCTTAATGAATCCTTTGATTGTGATTTTTAGTTATTAAACTTCTTCATTTAGTACAAGAATTAGTTTTTTAAAGAAAAAAAAAGGTATGATACATGAATGTCATTTTTTATTATTAAATTAACTTGAAAACAATTTGATTAGAAGTTGATTGAATTTGAAATAATTTAATGGTGTTTATGATTATAGTGACAAATTTCTTGTGGGCGACTCAAAGGAAACGAAATTCTCTATAACAATGAAAATAACTATATTTTTACAAAAAAATAGTTTTATGAGTATCATAATGAAAGTATCTTTTAGATGAATTGTGGTTATACTTGATCTTCTAAAAGGTGTACATGATACACAACCCATTTGAAATATGGTAATTACATGAAATTCATAATTTTACTATTATCAAAAGAGTTTTATATTATCTATGTTATTAAAATATTTTTATGCTATCTATGTGTAAATGTGTATAATAATATCTATGGTTATTGAAATCATTTGAATATTTTGTATATATATCATATGTTGTATTATATTCTAACTCAAGCCATTTTTTACATATTCAAAGGAAATGCAAGGCAAGGCAAGGCATGGCACGACAGGGCATGTCAAGGAAAGGAATGACATGGCATGCCATGGAAAGGAAATACATGACGTGGCATGAAATGGGAAGGTAAGACAAGGAAATGCAATGCAAGGAAGTGCCACGCAAGGCAATGTGAGGCATGGCCTGACATGGAATGTCAAGGAAAGTCATGGAATGTAAAGGAAAGGAAAGGCATGGCATGGAAAGGAATGACATGAAATGGAATGAAAAAGTAAAGGCATGGAATGGAATGGAAATGTAAGGAAAGTAAAGGAAACACAAGGAAATACAAGGCATGTCATTGTAACAGAAGGCATGGAATTGCATGGAAAGGGAAGGCATGGAATGGCATGGAAAGGGAAGGCATGGCATGGAATGGAATGGAAAGGAAAGGAAAGGAAATGAAATGCAAGGCAATGCAAGGGTTGGCATGACATGTCATGGAAAAGAAAGGCAAGGAATTCCAAAGCAAGGCAAGGAAAGGAAATGAAATGAAATACAATACAATGCAAGGAAATGAAAGGCATGGCATGGCAAGGAAATAAATGGCATGGAAAGTCAAGGAAAGGTAGGAAAATTCAATGCAAGGCAAGGCAAGGCTAGACGTGGAAAGGAAAGGAAAAGCATGGAAAGGCATGGAAAGGAAAAGTATAGGTCTAGGTCTAGGTCTAGGTATGGAAAGGAAAGGCAGGGCAATGCAACTCACGGAAAGGAAAGGTATGGAATGGAAAGGTAGGGTATGACATGGCATGGAATGGATAGGAAAGGAAAAGCAAGGGAAGGAAAGTAAATGAAATTGAACATGTTGGTGTACGGATGTAAGACCCTATGTTCCATTTATTATAGCAACAAACCTTGTAGACACGGACCTTTTTGGCATCAATTGCATGCATGTGAAGTATCACTAGAGGCATCTGTTGGGGCTGCAGGAACCTAGTTTCTACAGTAATTAGGGGATGGGATACTATATTCATGTTCATTCCTACTTATATACCTTGTGCGTTGTATTCCTTGTCCCTTTTCCCTTTATTACCATTTTAACATAGGTTGCAACATAAATTATTCAAACTAACATTCATCATTACTACACATCAATCATCTAAAAAACACATCTATATCTAGTTATGTATAAATAGAACATCCATGAATCAATCACATAAAAAGACATTCAAACACAAAGTTTTAACTTGGTTCACCCACTCCTTGGTTGGCTTCATTATTATTCTTTGTTTAATCTTCTTGACTTGTGCACTATGCTTACAATAGATATATTAGGATATTGTTCCCCATTTTGTCTAGCCTCTTTTCATTGCAAGACTCTCACTTCAAAAATCTCCCTAAAAATTTAGACGTAGACTCTCTCTCATTCTCATTCTATTCTATCAGCCTTAACATCAACCTTCTATTCGCTCAGCATCAATAACAACTTTAGCTCTGCTTCAACAAACTATTCTACTTTATCCATTACACATTTATACATAGAATTTAAGTCTCAAAACCCTACTCGATTGTCCCAAAACCCTATTACAACTCATAATTAAAAATCATGACAACTCTTTGTTTAGGCATGCTTCTTGTTATTTGGCCTGCATGTTTCTTTTACACTCCCAACTATTGTCCTTCCTTCTTTTTCATGTCTCCTTTATTTTATAGACCTCATTGTTTTCCTTCCTAATTTTGTGTGTGCCCTCATTACTCGTTCTTTGAACTGCCTCTCCAATAGGACCCCAACACTCACATGTGACTCGTCTTGAGCCACTAAATCCTATTGCATCACGCCCTTGCATGATTCCATGAAATTTTGAAGTGTTTTTTTTTTTTTTTTTTTTTTTTTTTTTTTT
>ML778819.1:216356-269245 GCA_009831015.1 Picea engelmannii
TGTTACGACCTCTTTCTTGACTTCTACTTCCTATTCCAAAATATCCTCTACAACCTACGCAGTCAAGGTTGTGCGTTTCTCTTCAATATTGTGTGTCGCTTGATTTACTATACTTTGCATGACTACCAATTCTCCTATTTCCCTTAGTGCTTCATCCTGCAGTGGTACTAGTCGTTGTTGGAGAATCTTATGCTAGTCTATTATATGTTCTATTTCAATGTATGACTTCCTACTTGCCAACATGACCTTCATGCACTTTGCTGGTGGAAATGTACTTATGTTCTCCAAATACTTCTATGCCTTTTCCTATGTATCCCTTAATCTCTCTTCCACATCCTTCATTTCTGGATCCTCCATCAGGTTTTTCTAAATCTTCGTGCTTTCCTCACATAGCTTCGCACACTCCTCCTCCATAGTCTTAACAGTCACTACTAAAGTCATAACCTTTATTTCTCTTTGTGCAATTTCCTCTGGTGGTGTGCATAGTGTGGCACACGGTTCCAAGTATTCTATCCTAGTGTGGAATCCTTTAATGACTTCCCTGATTTTCGAGACTTGTTCTTCAAGTGTGACTTCTACCACCATCGACATTTCTAGAATATCCTTGTAGAGTTTTTGGATGGCTTGATGTATTCACTTTTCCTATTGCTCAGCCTCATCATTCTCCTTCAATATTCTCACATCCTTTTCTTCAGCCTTATTATTCTTCTTTAATATCAGGTCATACTTTTCCTCAGCCATGCTCTTTTCTTGTAAAGTAGTTGTATACTCTTGTTGTAACATTGTCTTCTCCGCTACTACATTTGCCAACTCACTAGATGTTGAATCTCTGTGGAATCATATCTCCTATGCAATGTCAATGTGAAATCCTTGTAGTAATGTTGTAGGAATCTATTAAATGACTAAGTCTAGGTGATTTAGTCATTGTACCTTCTCCTGCATCTCAGGTGTTGGAAACCCAATCACATCTAGGGAAATCTTCAAAACTCTGCACCTTGTTTCTATATTTGAAAATAGGATGTAGTGTCCCCTAATTCTTTAGTTGATCTTGTTGATGGTATTTCACCGATCTACGCTCTGGTGTTATCCTTGTTGCTTCTAAGAGCTACTATAATGTTGTTAGTTTTTATTGTACCTTCTTGTGCAATTCTTCCTGTTTGCATGACGCTTTCTCAACTTCTTATTTTGCAACATCCCTTACTTGATAGTCAATTATGTCGATGTCATCATATGTTAGAGTATAAATGGATGGATCTTTGTTATCTTTCTTCTGCCTGAACACAAGGGGGGTTGGCTCGTTTCCCTTGTCTTTCCTCTTCTCTTCGACTATTTCCTGTGTGTGTTATGTGTCTCTTCCCTATTCATTGCCCTATCCATTACCCTGTCCATATCCCTATTCATATGCATCATGATCTAGGTGCTCTTCCTCTATTCCATTCATTGGAACCTTCCACTATGTATCCCAATCCCGCATGATCAGGTGGATGTACTCTTTCATGATATTATACTTTGTCTGGACCCATTCCTCTGTTGGGTCCTTCTTTAATTGTATATAAATACAATGTTGGTATGCTTTGAACCCTGCAACCAGGGTGTATGCCTCTACTAGTTGTAGTGAAATGAGTGGTGTGTCCTTGATGCACTTCTGAATCCTTTACCTCTAAGTCCCAAGAACTGCACATCCTCCTTCTCTTCCCATGATGTGAATTCAATCAAGATTATCAACCATGAATAATAGAATTCCATGCCTCCATATTTTTTTTTTGTGCAGTCGATGAGGAATTGGTTCAATAAGAAAGGTTCTCAATTCATCGAGATTCCTTCAACGCAATTTTATTCCACAACTATCACTCTGATTGGCACTTGGTATTTTCTACATTTCCTCAGTAAATTTCACACCAATTCTTGCATTACAAGACTTACTATTGGGTCGCATATTCTCGACACATAGAACTCATGCACACTTCTAACTGTGTGTAATTTTTCCCTCATTAACTCTGATATAGTCCTGTCAATTTTATTGTTTACAAACAATGAGTTTGGATCTTTTCCTTGTAATGGTAATATTGTGATCCTTGCGATTATGTCTATATCTATATATATATTGTCTTTTCTAGCCACAAACAACCTCTGTGTACACAAGTTAAGAGAAAATTAACACATGCATTTACCTCGTTTATTCTACCAAAATGTGGGATGTCGATAGGTTTAGTATGCCTTCTCACTGTAGTCCTCTAGCCCATAACTTTGGCACTGGTATGTTCTAGTTCATCATTGGATGTACCCTATACTCCAAGTAATGGCATGGTGCAAGTTTAGGGAACTTTTCCACGTCTGTCTTCATCCATGGTGACCCCATCTGGGATGTTGAGCATCACCAATTCATAGTAGGGAGTCTTATGTAATGTTACTAGTAGGGAATCATCCTTCCTTGGAAGAATATAGTCTCGCGGAAACCTCGGCTCTGACGATGATGCTCCCGGAGACTCCTCAACCTTTGGTTCTACTTTTTGCGCTCTTGTTCAATATTTCTTTGCTATAGACGTTTTTTATTTTTGTGGGGCAACTTATGTAAATTGGTTACCAAAAAAAACTTCCTCGGCTCTAGATATTTTCTCGGCTTCTACAACACAGTCCTCATCTCTCTCTTACTCACATGAAACTATAAGTGACAATGACCACTACATTTCAACCCTTCATGGAATTTCTGCCCCTTCGTCAGTTGTCTATGTCTCTTTGCACCTGAGTTAACTATCCAATCCATTAGTGGTGCGATGAATGCTTGATTTAATGTTTTTTATTCTCATATATTTTGTTGGATTTATGCCTCTTATTGTCAGTCTATCACAAATCGTGTTGGTTGTGTTAACACTAAAAATGAACCAGGTTTAAATTTTTTTATTCTTTTTCCCAACATCAATCTTTCATAGCATTTTTTCCCTATTTTTAATGAGTTTTGCAGCAAAAGTTTCAAATTAGATCCAATTATGTTTATAATTTTGTGTTATGGATTTTGATCCCTTATTCTATATTCACATTTTTAAATGTTTTGCTAGGGATTTTGATTTCCTTGTGTAAAACAAAAAATAATTTCCCTTAAAGCCAATTGGATTACAATTCAAAACTCCAGAGGAAATCAATTTTGGCTTAAAAAAATAAAAATATTAGGCATATGCCTAGTCTCCAAGTTCAAGCACAGTCAACACAAAAAATTCACAACACGAAATCCTGAGGCAAAACCACATGGAAACCCAAGCATCAAGCATCAAGTGCATATGTCGACACAAGGCTAAAAACATAAGGCGCCAAGGAGGGAGCCCAAGAGGGGCATTGCAAGTGCTATACACATCGAAAATGTATCAAATGATTGGTATATATTAACAAAAATATATATTGGTGTGCTAACCATGTGGGATATGCCCTAATGTACAGAAACAAGGGGCATGCCCCACTGTACAGAAACAAAGAATCATAGCAAAACACCAATCGGGTATCCAAAGTGGCATGTTGAGTGTCCAAATGCACCGAACAGATGTCGTGCTCGAAATAATTGTATCAACAACTTTCATGTACTCTTTAATTATTTTGTCAAGTGCTAATAGATCCTGAGTCTGATTACAAACACACAAAGGTGCTCATCCAAATGTCGAGGACTAGAAGATCATCACCCAAGAGTTGATTCTGATGCCCTAGTGATGATCATAGGCATGAAGTAAGATTTTTATCAAAATTTTGAAGTTTGGTTATTAGACCAACCAAGTATCATGAAATCCTTGAAAGCAAGTCTAAGTGACAAAGATGCAACATCTATTCCTTCCAACAAAGAAACATGTATGGCATTCCTATGAGCTATTGGAGCTGAGACTTGGAAATACTAGCATGTGGATCATTCCCACTTGAATGGAAGAAACATCTATGGTTGTAGATGAAGTTTTAAGGATCGATTTCTCCTGGCATTAAGATTTGCAAGTGAATCATTCTAGTGTTGGAGACTTTTCATGCATTGGATTATTTGGAACTAGAGTACAGTTTTTTTTTTTTGTATGACACTTGTTACAATGATATTTTCCATGCTTGGATTTCTTTCACCATCCAATCATGGAAGAATGATTACAACTATGGTTATCTTGCCGGTGTTCATAAGTTTGATTGTTGATCATTCTTCTGCATGTCTCTATAATATGTTTAAAGAAATAAAAGGGAAAACAAACCCGTTGAAGACTTATTTTCTTAAGGTAAAAGTTCAAACTCTGTGGATATGATCAAGCAACTAACAGGTGGAAGGGGATTTGCAGGTAATCATGTAATAGTAGTTTCACAATGCTAATGTACTAAAGGAAGCCAGACGTGATGTAAAAGTTCATCAGTTAGCTATTATTAATGCAAATCAACCTCCAACTAGACTAAACCACTTCAAGATCAAGTTGGATATGCAAGATCATGAATTTTTCCACTTAATCATGTTATTCGACACTTGAATAGAAAATATCCAATTGGTCAATTAAAAAACCCTAGAAATCAGGAGCTTGGTTAAGATTTGATCATATCTTTTGTAACTCCTTTCTATTATTATAAAACTGAAGATATCGAACTCCGAAGATTAGGGGATAATGAGAGGCTATATGTCGAAAATTGTCTGGAAGGGAGAGGAGACTTGGGGGGAGTCCAATGACCCGAGAAGGGATTTAGGAAGAAACAACATGTGTGTTATCAATGTAAGCCTGAGGGAATTCACGTGATGTAAATATTTCCTCCATTGAAGATTCATGAAAGTTGTTTTTATCAGAATGTGATTTCGTTGTTTCCATTTCTCTTTGTCATATTCTTTCTTGAAATAACTTTATTTTTTTAGGATCAAATCTTTCCTTTGGTTAATGGACCCTTGAGCAGTAGATTATCTAGTGCAAATTGTTTGTTAATCATTATTCTATTCAAGTACATTTCAGTCCATTCTGCAGAGATGATCTTTGTTTGTGGACATTCTTCTTTTGGTCATATTCTCCATTCTTCTACCCATCATAATATAAGCTTTCATCTGATGTGCAACTCAAGTGCCTCCAATATGAAAAGTGTTTATGACTCCATGCTCAATGGAATATTACTAATTTCCATTAGTTTGTTTCCCTCTCCTTTCTCATTTATGTCTTGTTGATCCACTCAAGAATAAACTTGTTTTAATCATTCAATCATAAATTCAAATGGGTATTGGGCTTATCCTTGTAGAATTCTAAGGGTAACTTCTAGTTATAACATGTTGTTTTCATTTATTGTTATGAATCGACTTTATGACATGTCCTTAACTCCCTTTAACCATGTTTTCTACCCTTTTAATACATTTAACGATCATAATGGTGTTGTCCCGCAAGTTTCTTATACACATACCTAACTATCTCTTCTGTGTTTCTTTTATATGCACACCACTCAATTTTTCTGCACCCTTACTCTCCTTGTAACTTCATTTTTTTCTTGTTTTCTTATCTTTTTCCACTTTTTCCTCTTTTTCTTTTTTCTACTTTCTCTTATTTTTTTTCTTTTTCTTTTGCTTACTATAATACACTACTATGGTACATGTGTTCTTGCACAACTCATATTAATACATCGATGGTTGTTCATCTCTATAGAGTTTCGATTGACTTCCATTGACCATTCCTCCTAGGAATTATCCATACAATGTTTCCAACTATGCAACACCTGCCTCCATCACATGTTTAATCCAATATGGTCCTAACCAATACATTAAAAATTTTCCTGGATGTTGCATGAACTTGTTGTCGTATAGTAATACTAAGTCCCCTTCTTGAAACTTTTTTTGTTTGATATGTTTATCTCGCCAGGTGTTTTATCTTTCCTTTTGAACCTGATGATGGAACCCTACAACAAATCGATCTTCTTCAAGCTATAACAATTGTGACAATATCTCCTCTACTATGCCAGAGTTTGAAATATCAATAATCATTGAAACACGTAGGCTATGCAAAATAAACTCCATCATAATTACTGCTTCTTGCACATAGACCAACCTAAAAAGTGTCTATCCTATCAAATTTTTACTTATGGTTCTATATTCCCATAATATTGCAGGAATCCTCAAGTCCCAATCATCCCTTCCTACATTGCAGATCTTTGTCAGAGAATTATCAATTTTTTTATTAAAATATTCTACTTTCCCATTGGCTTGAGCATGATATGACGTACTCCTCCGATGCTGAATTTGAAACTCCTCAGTTAATGTTGCAATCATCCTATTTAGGAAATGTGTCCCTTGATCACTGATTAAAATGCGTGGGCATCCAAATCGTGTGACTACACTCCCAATGGAAACCTTGTATTTATCTCCACGGTGTAGTTTGTAACTTGTTTTGCTTCTTTCCATTTGGTCAAATACTATGTCACAATCATTATATACTTATTTCCTGATCTTCGCATTGGTGGGTTGTTCAGTCCAACAAAGTCTATTGCCCATTTATCAAATTCCTGCAACGTAACTTGTGGGTGTAAAGGAATCTCATCCCTTCTGGATGGATTTCCCACCCTTTGACAAACATCACATGCCTCGAAATATTATTTATCAACCTTACAAAGTGTGGGCCACCAGATACCTATGCACAAAATTAACTGCATTGTTTCTCTACCTGCAAAGTGTCCTCTTGCAATACCTGCATGCTCTTCTAAGAGTATCATTGGCCTTTCAAGCTCTAACACACACAATATTAATATTCCATCTGAACCTATATTGTATAAGTTCCCTGCAATTAATTGATAGTGTGTTGCTTTAATCACTAATTGTTTCTTTTGTTCCATTGTCATGTCTGAAAGGGCCATTCTTGTACTTAAAAACTGCACAATGTCCGTGAAGTAGTCATCCACCATTTTAGCTGAAAATAATTGTGCATTTGGCAATTTGTCATCGAGATTCCTTGTATATTCTCTTGATAATATGTGCAATAAGTTATATAGTCCTACATTCAACTTCCCTGGTTTCACAACGACCTCAAATTCATTGTCCTAAAAAAAAAACAACCATATACATATTCTCCCCCCCAAACACTAGCTTGTTCAGTAAGTATATTAGTGCATAATGGTTTGTATACATCTTAAAATGTGATCCAAACAAATAGTTTCTAAACTGTTGTAGTGCATATACCATGTCCAACCCTTCTCGTTCTATAGTAGTGTAATTATTTTTTGTTGTTCACAATTTCCTTCTTGTGAATGCAATTGGGTGGTCTATATCTCCATCCCCTAGTAGCAATAAAACGACGCCTAATGATATGGATGACGTGTCCACATGAACATGAAACTCATTTCCCCAATATGGAAATACCAGAATTGGCATGGTCACTAATTTCTTCTTCAACATATCCAAACCTTTCTAACAGTCCTCATTCTATTGGAATTTAACTTCTTTATTCAACAACTTGTCCATAGGTACTGTAATCTACGCATAACCCTTAAAGAAATTCTTGTAATATCATGTATGAACCAGAGTTGATCTCAACTTTCTGACTAATGTAGTTGGTTGTAAGTCCAAAATCATTGTAATCTTTGTAGGATCCACTAATAATCCCTACTTACATACCACATGGCCCAACAAAATTCCAAAGGGTGCGCAGAAAATACATTTCTTCAAATTCAGTGAAATATGACATTGTATACACCTATATAACATTAGATTTATTAATTATATGTTATCCTTTAATAGACTAAACACATCCCAATTGTCTAAGTACACTTCAAGGAACTTGTGAATAAATTCCTTAAAATATGCAACAACTACTCTTGAAAAAATGGTAGGTGCATTCTTTAGCCCAAAAGGCATCATTATGTACTGATAACTTCCCCACTCTGGCACAAAGGTAGTCTTATGTATGTCTTCCTACACAATTTTTATTTCCTGATATCCTGAAAATCCATCTCTGAAAGAATAGTCCTCCTTTCCCCCTGCATTCTCTAGCACTTCGTCTGTGAAAGGTGTTGGAAATGGATCATGTAGACATGCAACATTTAGCTTCCCTCAGTCTATAGAAATATTGATTCCCCTTATTTTATTATCTTCTACTACCATTGAAATTATCCATTCCGACTCAACTACTGGTTCAATGATTCTTGCTTCAAACATTTGGTCTATCTTTGCTTTCACCCTCTCTTTATACTTTGGATTTAACCTATAGGGTCTATGTCTCACTGAATTAGCATCTAGTTTCAAAGGAATATTCATTACTCCTAAATCACCATCTATCCCCTTCATCTCTGAGAATGTTTTTGGAAATATATTATTATACTCGCATAGTGAATCTACATTTTTTTCCATGGTTTCATCATCCCAATAGTCTCCTATCTGCACAAATTTTGGATTTTCACTTGTCCCAATATTTGACTTCCATGTCTTTAGTGGCTGTGCATATGAAACATATTCAAGATATGGTCCTTCTACTATGTGTTCCCCCTCAATTTTAGGTACTTGTATGTTCCTTGGATCTTCCTCATCATGTTCTTCTTTAGCAACATTATAACATTCCAGTAATTCATGAACACTCATAGAAGATCTATGTGCACTACAGATATGTACTACCTCCATTGTCCCTTCTTATGAAAAAATCTTTCTCCTAATGACCCGCAACACGACATCTAGTAATGGAGATTCATTTTCAAAAGTAAATGTTACCTTAAACCTTTGAGTTAGCTCGTCCCATATTGTTGTTTCTCTGTGCATTTCCAATTCCAAGTACCAATTCTTGGCGATCGTATCCAATGCATGTATAAACATGTGCGTCCACTACTCCTTTGGTATTGAACTTAATATGTGTCTTCACCGTGCAATATGATCTATTGGATGACTTAAACCTTTGTACTTCTGTTCTATACACTCAACCTACATATCAAATCTAACTTGCATTAATCCTGTACACTACCTCCATTTTTCTATTCCTTCTAAGTGTGCAACCCACCATATGGATGGAGTAGCTTTCAAGGCAAAATATAATGCCAACAATATATGTTTATCGGGTATCTGCAACTCAAATTCCTTTAAAAAAGAGTTGATATCAGTCAATCCACCATATTTGGGCGGGTCACATAGCTTCGTTCCAATCCAATGCAATGATCGAGTAATGTGAGCACATTGTCTAGTTGATACTTCGTGCATCCTTTGTTATCAACATTCTAGACCTTCCTCTGAGTATGACACAATTGAGCTAATGATTCTCAAACTTATTGCACCATATATGGTAGGTTTAACATAGTCATCCATTCGTGCAGTCACATTGTACAAGTTGCCAATTTCCTTTCCTCTAGCTAGTTCAATATACCTCTTTCCTTCTGTCAGATCCAATGGTGAAGTAACCTTCAAGTATCCTACCTCAAATATCATTTCCATCATTTTCATATTAATAATTAATTTATTGTCGAAGGCCCATTGTAACCCCATTAGTGTTGGATATGGTTGACTATCATCCATAATCTTGATGAATTCAAAATATGCTGCACTACGAACCCCATCGATAGTCATAGGTATCCCTATCAATCGAACAACTGACACTATCTTGTGTTGGTTCTCCAATATTAAATGGATTGGAGACCACACTAACTTGGGGTTTCCCATAATTTCCCACGTTTTCTTTGGTAACACGTTTACATTGGAACCCAAGTCTAAAATGACATTGTCCACATCATATTCCTCAATCTGTGCACTTAATATGAACTCTCTTTTTGTCCTCTTTTTTCATAGTACATGATTCACTACCCTCTATGAAGAATTAATTTCCCATTCTTGTGTACAATGATCAATAATTTCACATAATCCATTCAACGCAGTTTCATATTTCATCAATTCTACACAACTTCTCAAAAACTCTCTTTCAGTACTTACCTTCTCAAAAGGATTTTCTGGTATAGTATGATCACATACAGGAGGCGTAGATGACATTGATGCTACCCAATATGGTCCTAGTATCTATTTCCTTTCCCTTTGATATGTCTCATTTTCTTGTTGAGGATAATATGTTGGAATAAGTCCTATTGATTTCCTCACCAATTGCTCAACCTACTTCCATCCATTTGTCGCATCATCCCATGTTCTAGCTCCTTCATTGCATCTCTCGACTGATATATTATGTATGTTGTGGTTTGGGTTCTGGTTTTGATTCCCTCTCTCCAGCCACTTTGCAAATAGTTGAGGACAATATTTTGTCGTATGATCTAGTGCTCTACAATAGGTGCAGATTATACAAGGATTCGGGAAGTCACGAGCTAAGTGTCACTATTGATTACAATTGTAGCATATTATTAGTCCTCTACCTCCTCTACCACCTCAACCTCTACCAAATCCTCCTTGGATTTCTGGATTAAGGACTCTCTGATTTTTATACTTTGGATCACTCCCTTTTGTCGTATCATTCTCCTCCCAAATCCTATACATATATGAAATGTGCTCTCTCATCAAATCGAATGCGCAACAATCCTTCTCTTTGTGCCCAAATAAATTGCAAAAGTTACAAAATATATTCCTTGGTGTACTATGATATTTCTGTAGCAATGGAAAATCATGTGAATGATGTCCCCACTTCTTACATATTTCACAATATCCTCCCCCCGGTAATGGGTTCGGTGCTCCATTTTCCAAATACTATGCAAATTATGGGCATTCGTCCTTACAGTGGCCTTCATTCCTACACTTTGTACACCAGACTTGTTCCCGCTTCAATTTCCCCTTTGTAAGCTATGCTAATTGAATGGTGAAGGCATATAATTATGTCTAGACTTGCACCATCCCCTTGCCATCCCCTATGGGATATTCTTCTAGTTTCATTGCAATTTCCAAAGCTTCAAGATACGACGTAAACTTTTGTTCTATCAATGGGCAGTGTATGTGTGGAAATAGTTTTACAATAAACCATTCTTTGTGCTACTGATCAAGAATCTGGAATGTCAATATACCCATCAAATCCTTAAATCTTTTATCATAGTCCCACACTGAATCATTTTGTACTTGTTTGATTTCCTTCAATTTGGTAATGTACTGCGACTCATATTTTGGTTTCTTTAACACTTTCAACAATGCTTTTCTAATTTCTACTAAAGTGCTCGCTTCACCTCTAGGCATAGTACTTTGTAGTTTCATATACCAGACCAAGGCATGACCTCTAAATGTTGTTTCCAAATACACAATATTTTCATCCTCATCTTGGACATTCTTCATAGCCTAAATTGTCTCACATACAAATAGATGTTGTTTAAGATCCTCTGATCCAACTCCCTAGAACTTGGGTAGTCGCACTGTGTTGTATAGCCCTACCATGTTGTTTTGTGTAGTGCCTCCCCTTGGGGATGTTGGGTAAATATGAATCATCGTACCTCTCCCACTAAACTGACTGAATGCACTTCTCCCACTATTCTGACTTCCTCTACTAAATATAAGTTATTTTGAAAAATCTTCCACTCTTACCTCATATTTTGGTGACGTACATGGGTTCATGGATTTGACATAGGATTCATCCTTAGAAAGAATTATTGGTTCTTCTATTATGGTGTTTCACTAAGGATCCTCTTCCTTTCCTTATGTGTGCGGTGCTTCTCTGATTTGGACTACTGCAGAAGGTCCTCTCCACTTGTACTCACTATGTGACTCTCCCTTCTCAGGCCTAGTCTTCAACTACTTGTATCTTCCTCCACTACAAAATACTACAAACTCATATTCTTATTCTGATACACCTTCTTTGATTCTATGCATCCTCATTCCTTCCTTTCCTTCATATCTTTCTCCATTCTTTCCTACATTCATACCATCCCCTGGTCATCCCTTAGTTCCCTTATGTGCACATAGGCCCATAGAAATTAGATTCCATAGTCATCACACATTTTTCGCACAACAACATCTTGATCCAAGTACTCAATGATTTCATAAACCTTCCACACAAAACCTTAAATAAATCCCTCTCTGCAACACTATATGATTACGTACAATCTATTGCAAATATAACCCCCCAATATGATATTCAACCAAAAATCAACTACTCGGGAAGTCTTATTACTTACAAAATTCAATTGTCTTACCAACTCAAGAGTCCGGTTCCTCAACACTATAGTTTGGTACCTTCCAATATTCTCCACTAATATTTCTAGCCACTCAGTTAAGATAATTGGAAATTCACAGAAGAAAATCTCATGCAGCTCTGTGTACACATACTTTTTCATCCATTGCTCATCACTCATATGAGGGTTTCTATTCTCTTTCTAGGAAAATTCTTGTTCCTTCCTCTCTGGAAATTCAATGATCTCTTTCTTAATTGGCCTCCAAAACATTCGCTCAATCACATATTTCAGGTCTCAGCAACAGAACCATTTGTTGGCACGTGGTTGTAATACCCTACGTTTGGTTTATTCTACCAACAAACCCAGTAGACACCGACCCTTTCGACATCACCTGCATGCAAGTTAAATCTCACCTGAGGCATCTATTGGGCCTGCAAGAACCAATTTTATACAATAATGAGGGGATGGGAGGATATTTTCATATTTATTCCTACTTATCTACCTTGTGTGTCGTATTCCTTGTCCCTTTTCCCTTTATTAATTAGTAAATCTTAATTATGCAATACCATTGTGACAAAGTTTGCAACAAAAATGATTCAATGTAGCATTCATCATTATTGTGCATCAATCAACTAATAAAGAGATCTATATCTAGTTATTCATAAATAGAACATGCATGAATCAATCACATAAATACTTTTAGACACAGATTTTTAATGTGGTTCACTCACTCCTTTTGCTACATCCACGACGGCTAGCTTCTTTATTATTCTTTGTTCAATCGTCTCAGCTTTTTCACTATGCTTAAAATAGATATATCATGATATTGTTCCCCATCTTGCATAGCCGCTCAAGAGTGCAAGACTCTCTTTGAAAAACTCTCCCTAAACCTTCAGACATAGACCCTCTCTCATACTCAGTATATTATCTCACTCATCAGAAACAACAACTTTGGCTTTGCTTCAACAACATATTCTACTCGACCCATTACATATTTATACATAGAATTTAGGGCTCAAAACCCTACTAGATTATCCCAAAACCCTATGACAACTCATGATTACAACTCATGACAACTCGTTGTTCAGGTGTGATTTTCCTTCTTTGGCTTGCATGTTTCTTTTACACTCCCGACTACTGTTCTTATTACTTTTTCACATCTACCTTATTTTGCATGCCTCACTGATGTCCTTCCTTCTTTTTCACATGCCCTTATTCTCCATTGTTTGAACTACTAGTACAACAAAACACAAGGAAATGCAAGGCATGGTATAGAAAGGCAAGACATGGAATGGAAAGGAAAGACATGACATGCAAGACAAGGCATGGCATGGCATAGAATGGAAAGGCATTGTAAGAAAATGTAACTCAACGCAAGTTAATGCAAGGCATGGCATGACATGACATGACAAGGAAAGGCATGGAAAGGCAAGGCAAGGCAAGGAAAGGAAATGCAAGGAAATAAAATGCAATGCATGGAAAAGAAAAGCATGGCATGGCAAGGTAAGGCATGGCATGGAAAGTCAAGGCAAGGAAGGGAAATGAAAGGCAAGGCAAGGCAAGGTGTAGGTATAGGTTTAGGTATATGTATGGAAACGAATGGAAAGGAAAGGAAATACATGGTAAGGAAAGGAATAGAATGGAAAGGAAAGGCATGGAATGGCATGGCATGGAAACACAAGGCATGGCATGGAAAGGAAAGGAAAGGTAAGAACATGAAAGGAAAGGCAATGAGACACAAGGAAATGCAAAGCATGGCATGACATGACATGGAAAGGAAAGACATGGAAAGGAAGGGAAGGTAATAAAAGGAAAGGAAATGAAACAAAAGGAAAGGAAAGACATGGCATGGAAAGGAAAGGCATGACATGGCAAGTCAAGGAAAGGTAGGGCAATGCAATACAAGGAAAAGCTAGACATGGAAAGGAGAGGAAAGGCATATCAAGGCATGGCATGTTCTAGGTATAGGTATAGGTATGTAAATGCAAGGCAAGGGATGGAAAGGCAAGGAAAGGTGAGAATGGCATGGAAATTCAAGGTAAGCCATGGCATGACATGGAAAGGAAAGGCATGGAATGTCAAGTAAAGGTGAGGCATGGCATGGCATCGAAAGGAAAGGCATGTCTTGTTAATTCAAGGTGAGGCATGGGATGGCATGCAATGGAAAGGCAAGGAAAGTCAAGGAAAGGTAAGGTGAGGCAAGGTAAGAAAAGGAAAGGAAAGGATAGGAAACCAAGGCAAGCAAAGGAAATGCAATGCAAGGCTAGGCATTGATCACATACATTTTTGTAGACACTCCATTCACTTGGCATAAAGCACATTCATCCATGGAGTTGGATACCCTGGAATTCATGCATGTCGGGTGGTTTCATGCATGGACATTCTTGGAGGGAACATTACACATGGACACTTGGCACTGGAATTGGTTTGATGCTTATTTTTGGTGGTGTGTCCCCTTCATGCGAATTATTTAGTGTATACTACTAATAATTTTGGATGAGGGAGAATTGATTTGGAGAGGCTAATGTCCACGTGTTGTAACATGGTCAACCATGGATTGAGAAGAGATCTAACTAATCCATTATAATAATATTTATTTGACTTGTCATCGTGTTAGTTAGCAAATAATAATATGTTATTGTATAAGAGAAGAGACTCACTCTATAAAGTAGAGATATCTCTCTCCATTATAAAGGGTGGATAATTTGGGAATTCGGGAGCTCTCCCCTTGGGGTACATTGTACAACATTTTGGCAAGATGAATGGAGAATTTGAGGTATATTTTCATTTGATGTGAGGCTTATATTTTATGTGTTGATTTTTTTTATCAAGAAACCCTTGTGGAATGTTGTGATTTCCATTATAATGAACAATGATTCATTTTGGATAGAGTAATGTGAGGTTTCAACCCTCTTATTTCTATTTTGATTATGTTAGCTTGCATGATTCTTATTATTGGTTCCTGGAGTCTTAACTATGATGGGCCTTCAGTCTTTTGTCAAATTTAGGTCCTTGAGAACAATTAATTGTGTATGGATCTAGCACTTAGAAATATTTTCCACCATAATAAATTCATATGAGTTTCTCCTTCAAACTATTGAAAAACAATATTCAACTTAACATACTAAGAGATCTTAAATTGAAGGTTATAGGATACTTTTAGTTTGACATTTCATCTTCACATCATGTTTCCATTATCCCAAATTCATCCATAATCCCAAAGTGTGGATTGATTTCAACTCATCTATTATTATGTTCATGTTCATGTTCATGATATTCATGTAGGTTTCTCCCTTTATAAAACAATGTAAAACTATGTTTCCTAGGAATATCCTTGTAGTGGTATTTTTATGGAATTAGTTCTTAGAAGAATATATATACATAGTTGTTTCTATTTATTGTTTCTGAGAGTTATATTTTGAGAATATATTTATTTAAATCCATTTAGATTAGATTTATTTCTTGCAATTTCATAGATAACATAAAAGAGTGGAAATCGAAAAACTTTTAAATTCATACATTCATCAATACAAAATGCAGAAACAATGATATTCATGAAAGACATTCCACGAAATGTGTGTGTGTAGTAAACATCATCTAAAATATACATTTTTTATAAAATGGCACATCGTGCCCAATATACAAAATGACAACAGGTTCCCTAACATAAAATAATTCCATATGGTGGCCTAGATACAAAATGGTAGTCATTGGTCACTCATTGACCACTTCCACCCTCACCACCCTCAGGAGCATCCCATAAATTGATATTTCTTCTCTCGCTCAAATAAGCATGTCCAGTTGTTTTGTGTCTAGGTGTGGTTCGTCACACTAGAGGCTGCACAAAGAAAAAACATCGTTATAACTCTTTTTCCACTATGAATTAAAATACTTACAAAATGATACTTTGTAATTCAACATAAGAAAACTCACCATAGATGGTATTGACAATCATTATGGTTTTAACCTCCTCCGCAACCCTAATCTCTTAGCGATTCCACCCTACGTTAGTAACAAGGATCAAATCACGAAATTTAAATAACTATGCATAAAATCAATTCCATTCATGATACATAAAAATTGATTATCAACAAATTATATCACTGTGAATATGTCGGGCATCAATGGAGAGTCTATGGAAGGTGGAGCACTTGGATGTACAACCTTCTCTGAGGAAACATCTATTGTGGAATCCTCGTTGGATGGAGCAGATGGAAATGGTGGAGGGTGTTGAAATTTTGGCATGCTCATTTAGCAATAGACAATGTAACAACATTTTCACCCAACCATAGGAATTCACATATGCCACCCCCGAGCACACTAACATTTACTTATAATAATTCCAGCAAGCCTACTCCAGAACCAACAGATAAACCCTAGTTGTTAACTGCAGCAAAAACTCAAGATAGGTAGAGCGCTCCTTCTCCAAGGGTAGTGAAAAAGAGAGAAACAGTCTCCATATTCAAAGAACAAGTACCATACAAAATTGGAACAACTACAACTGCACTACTCTCCCTCTCTCAAACTTGTGCCATACTTATAAAGAATATAAAAAGAATATCACCAAGAATATCACCAAGAATATCAATAATATCACCAAGAATATCACCAAGAATATTACCAAAAAAATCACCAAGGGAGAGACCAAGACCAGAATATGACCATGCGCCCTTATTCCTCCTTGCAGTTGCAGTTGCAGTTGCAACTACATCTCTCCACAAGACTTGCACACTAACTGGGTGTACAAATGAGCTCAAATGTCCTCTAATTATATTAATCTGTCCAATAACTTTTATGGTTGTACCGACCTAACTTTCTAATAATTATATTTTATGTTTATCTTTTTCCTGTGGAGCTGACTTGTATTTCTGGAAGATAATATTCTAATATTATTTATTCTACTAGGCTGACTTGTCTTCTAGGGTTTCCACAAATCTATTTAATGATTCACTTGCTTCCGGAATATTATGTTCTAGGTATTAGGTTACACATGGAGGTTAATACCTACCACAACTAAAAAAACATCAACAGTGAAGGTGGGTGGCATATGGGTGCATCCACTGTGGATGGATGTGATGTAAGAGGTGGTGCGGGTGGGTGGCATGCATGTGTATCCAGTGAGGATGCATGGAATATGAAATATGGCGGGGGTGGGTGACAATTAACCTACATGGGACATACAAGTGATGGAATAATGCTTGGCTTGGAAACATATAACCGAAAAGTTATCGCCAAGTGCCCAAGGAATGGACTAGTATTGTAAATGGAAAAAAGATTAGGAGCCTGCATACATATTAATAATATTGTTATTAGTACCAAATAGTAAAATTCAACAACATAAATACAACACATTTGAGATTGAAACCAGATTTAACTCAACATGTGACACCTGTGAAGTAGGTCACTTGTCCATCTTATGTGCACATTGCTCGACACTACGTGGTCCTGCAACCTGTAGAAACACAAGAGCATTATAAATTTGAGGATGCTAGAAAGTCAAGAAATCACAAAAGTGAATTTATCAAATGTGACACATACATGTGTATGTGATACACTGAATGAGCATGCTTCCTCTACTACTACATAACTGGTGGAGATAGACACTCATGCATCTATCGACATAGAGGGTATACTATATGGGTGTAGAAACTACAAAACATCATACCATAAAACATCAAAATAAATAGGCATAATACTATATAAATATATAACGATGGAGAAAATAGATATGGCTAAGATAGTAACCTCCTCCATGAAGCTCTGGTGTCCATTGGCCTCCATAGGAACATAGCAAGTCTTCCCGCAACTCGAGCATCTGTGAGGCGCACATGAATAACTTCATTGTCCATGTTACCTCTCCTTATTTCACTTTTCTCTAGGGGTTGAAGGTTTGAACCCTCTATAAATGTCACCATCATTCACCTCCTGCCAAGATAGTGCAACAAAACTACCATGTTGCACTACACTCTGAGTCAAGGCTGATAAAGTTATCTATGCCTACTACAATCCATCTATATTGGGAGGAAGGTGGGAAGGGGGCTTAGGACTTTTCCTGGGGGGCTGAGGACCTAGCATGGGATCACTCCTAACACGCTTTAGATCCTGTGTGGACCCTCCACCCAACTGTTGGAAATCACCAATATTGAAGTAGTTCACATGGTGACCCAAAATAATTCCTACTCATAATTTTCTAGAGAAGTATAAAGGAATTACCTTGTTATTGTAGGAAGGTTTATAAAAGACCATGAACCACCTATCCATCCAGTTAGTATTAAAATGCAGGTGGGTGCACCAGTACATACACATGTGTTTCTTGTTGACAGGTGGTTCTTGTATAGTTTGAGGATCAATAAAAAGAGACATCAGATCTTGTTTTGAAATACCAATGTCTCTAACTTTCTTTCTATCCACTCCAATGCTATAAAACTTGAACATCCAATCCCTATATTCATGAATATAACTTCATTTCACTTGGGTACTTCCAATGGACCTCACAATGACGTCCAATGAAGTGGCCAACGAATCTCGGCTAGGTTTTCTTGTGCCCCTTAATTCATGTATAAGTGATCTAAATGTGGCCAACCCCTCATCAATATGTGTGTTTATGTTTGGCGGTTGTGTTGGGTTGGGGTTTTATGCATCTTTGTGTGTTTGTGGGCGGTTTTCATTGTCTCTGGGTTCCATATTAATAATATTTTCTGCAATTTAATAAGGCATGGAAAGTAAAGTAGGTTAGTTTATTTAATTAAAATAGAAAATTACAAAAACCATGCAAATACATATTTTAAGAAATTATAAAAAAAAGAAAAATATTCACAGGCACATGCATGCATTATTTTATATTCATAATAGATTTCCATTTTCTATTGTGAACACTATGACAATTTGATATATGAAGAATATATGATAGAATAAAAAATGGTTATACCATCAAGAAGGATGATGAAACGATACAATTATTTCCATTGAACTATTAAGACCCTAGAGAAGTGTTTCTAGCATTTTCAAAGTTCCTAAGCTTTGTTAAAGAAATGAAGGAATGTTATGATGTTGTTTAGAGAAGAGTTGAGCGAGGCATACAAAAAAATGATGTTCTCCTTCTAGACAAAATATGAAGAGTATTAGTGAAATTTATGAACAAGAAAATAGAAGATATGGAACTGCACTTATGAAAAAGGTATTACAAACAACAATTTCAATTAAGGAAACTAGAGTAAAGAAAGATTAGAAACAACTCATGAATGTAGAATATGATGTGATGATGAAGAACCAAACACGAGAGCTTGTGCCATGTCCTAAATGAATATATGTTATAGGCTTCCAAATGGATTTATAAGACACAATTTAATTCAAATGGGGCATAAAACCACCTAGCAAGAGTTTTCGAAGCTGCCAAGTATGTTGGGCATGTTGGAGGTTGATATTAAAGCAGGAATGATGCAAAATTCCCCCTTCCACTTCTCTTTTTCTTGTAAATTATATATATTTATTTTTAGAGGGGAAATGTTAGGAAATGAAAGAGGTGAATCTCTATGAATTTTCTAGATGAGATTTTTCTAATAGATTAGAAGTTTCTATACTTTAGATTATTTTAAAGGATACTAAATTAATTGAATAAAAGTAAAAAATAAATAGAGTGGGAGGAAAAGTCAAGAATACTTGGATTGAATTAGACACGATGGCAATATCTCTTGAGTATTTTCTTGGTGCTCTTCTCCTCTCTAGCTCAATGAATGGAAAAAGAGGGGTGTAGTCTATTCAAATGGGCGCAAATTGTGCCTAAGGTCCCTTAAAAAAGGGAACAATAATAACACATGTGAATTCTAAAGAACACACACACTTTCCTCTCAATGTTCCTATGTGGCATGTTGAGTTGAGCTTGGGGATTTTATTAACCTCTACATTAGGAACGTGTGCATGTTCTTAGGAATATGCACACATTCTTGTCAGTGCGTGGTCCTGCTGACCCGCTTTCCACTTTTTTGTCCACCAACTTCGTGCACACACCCTGATATTTTTGCAAAAAAAAATTGTTTAAATTAAAATGGAAGAAAATGAAAACATCATTGTTATCTATCTAGAATTAAAGATTTAAAAGATTAGTTGGTCGATATTTGTGAGAAAGTATAAGTAGTTATCTAGTTACTGCAATATTAAATGGTATGTTGCATGAATATCAATTATTTATCATTATCCTTGTACCAAAAGATAAAGAACCTTCCTTTGATGACTTCACAAGTATCCTTATGCAAGAAGAGGAAAGGGAGAAGAGTTTTGATATTATATTTAGAAATATTTGGATTTTATGGAAAAAAGAAAGCAATCATACAAAGAAAATACATGGGTAAAGAACACAACTTGAGGTAAAATTCTATCAAGGTGGGGTTTCATCAAAGAAAGCTACTAGTGTGAAGAAGAATGACACATGTAACTATTGTGGTAAGTTTGGACACTATGCTTATGAATTTAGGAAAAATAAGTTTAGTAAGTCCAAATATAGAAGACAAGAAAATAAATTTGTTGACAAAGAAGCAGAGGTAAGTGATCACTTAAAAAATCTAAAGTTGTTTATTTTAGATGTAGCTCTATTGTATGTTAGTTGCAGTTATATACAAAGAAGAACAATAGGATTTATTGAATACGTTGTTGGTAAAACGTGTTTACTGATAGGTACTTGTAACATTGGATTTTGGCCCTAGAATTTTTGGTACAACCTCATATGAATTTTTCCTAAATAGTTGATTTCCCCACCCCTAGTTCCCCCTAGATCTTTTTCTTACATTTTTTTGTTTCTTTCTCATTGGATTTTTGTAATATGGATATATGTCTAGAATACCTATATGATTTTATTGAAATCCATATGTCTAGTGGTGATGTCATTGGAGAACATGCAATTCTTAAAGCGGTCCATGCTATTCTAATGCTCTAAGTAAATTGATTGATGCATGTTGTGTTGAGAATTGGCTATGGTAGTGTTCTTATGGTAATGTGCTTATTGTTTGATGGTGTTTATTACCACATTGTCTTGTTCAACACCTTTTTTTCTTGACACTTTCTATCAAAAGTTAGGTTGCAAATAGATGTTTGGATTTTTCTTTGCTTGGATTTGCTTGGTTAAATTTGGAATGCTTGTTTGTGTGGCTATAATTCTAGGATAAAATACCACTTTTCCTTGTCATTCTTCTTAGGAAATGATTTCCTTCTCTAGCCTATTTTGTCATACACTGAAATTGCAAAAATCCTTTTTCTTCCAACGCACCCTCTTTCCACCAATTCCCCCCCCATGCCATCCTAGAAACAAGGCTACAAATTAGAGGAAGGGGAGGGAAAGTCATATTTCTTTTATCCCACCCAAATAATTTCATATATCTATAATATGCCCATTTGTTTGTGATTTTCTCTCTCATTGATGAGCCTATATTAGTTGACTTGTATTGCTTCCATTTATCTTTCTTGGGACACACTTGAAACCTCTCATGGTTGTCGATGGTTTTGTTTAATATTTGGGTGTATATTAGATAGTTTTTGAAAACCTTGTTAAAAATTGATTTCGATGTTGTCATATTGTTTTTAACAATAAATTTGTGTGTGTTTTGTAAATTGCATTGTAGTTTGGATAAAGTTTAGATACATACATTACAAAATGTTTTTCCATTAGGAAAGAGTTTGAACCATGTATAGGTTTTATTATATTGTTTTCTTATTGCACTTAAACAGTATATCTAATATTTTATGTGCTTTGTTTGAATTAATTCCATGCATCTTTGTTATGTCTATTGACGGATTTTTTTAATCGAGTCCATCTTTGAGCCCTACTTGTAATCTTATCAAAACGCCTAATTCAACAACATATGTCTTTGTAACGACATTTTCATATGTTTTACAAGTCACATGTAACTCCTCTAAATTGAAGAGGTAGAGATTATAAAATGTTTTAACATGAAAAAAAAATTTAAGATATTCTTAGAATTTATTGCATTGTTTCTTCATGGTACTTAAGATATCGGCTACATGAAATCTTATTAAGAAAAAAGTTTACAAGTTTGTTTAGGTAACAATTTTTATATATTCCATCCATTATATTGCAATGCAAAACCAATATGTAAAAATGTAAAAAGTTTTAACTTTTATTTTAATTCATTTATAAACTTTATTTCTTTGTTTTCCATGACAGAAGAGATTTTTATATGTTTTCTTGGATAAAAATGAATAGATTTGCAAAGTATTAATATAATTTTGATAAGTGATACACCTAAATTTCACTTTCATACATCCTAATGCATTTACCAAAAATCCACTAGCAACCATTTTAATTACTTTGACCCTTCTCTTCTATCTTCTAACTTTGTAACTATACAATAGTTTGTAGCCTATTATTTATCATGCACATTGCTCATTAACAAAATATTATTTATTCTAATGTTCCAACCTCTTAAATATACAATAATTTGTAGCATATTTGTTATCATGTGCATTTCTCATTCACAAAATATTATTTCTTTTAATGTTCCAACAATGTGACTATACAATAATTTGTACTATATCCATTATCATACACATTCCTCATTCACAAAATATTATTTCTTCTATATTACAACTTTTTTCATTACCATGCACATTCTTCAAATAATGTTTCCCCTAAAATTCATGAAGATCATCTTCATAATGCTCTCTCATCATGTGGAGACTAAAAGTGAAGAAAACATTTTGGTTACTTAAATGTTTTCCAATGACAATGAAATAAATTGTTGTCCAAATGCCACTGGAGTGATTGCATGTACAAGCATTACCAACAAAACAACATTTTGGTGAAAGCTCAATTTAAACATTCTTTCGAGTTAATTGTAGTTATTGATTCTAACTAGTTCATTAGTATTGCTTATTCAAATATCTATAGATGACATATCTTTTGGATCTACTAAAATCTTAATATATCATCACATGTGATTATATTTTATTAGGATATCTCTCTCACTCGGAGAACGAGGACCTATGGTTTTATCTATAGGTCTTAGTTTTCTAAATATTAGCCAAGAAAATGTTGTGATGCATTGGTTTAGTTAGCATAATTTAGATAGTCAATTCCAATCTCCCAATCAATAAAGTTGCCAAGTAATTGTCACACCACATGAAAAAATCAAATCACAAACTTGAGTAGTTGGCCATAGCTTTGAGAATACGACATGGGCATCTACATCTAAATATGAAAATAGTTAGAAGAATGGTAGTTTTAAATACAACCATCAATAGAGTTGCTAAGTAATTGTCACATCAGATGAAAAAATCAATTCACAAAGTTGAATAATTGGCCGAATACATCATGGGCATCTACATCTAAATATGCAAATAGTTAGAAGAATGGTAGTTTTAAATATAACCATCAATAGAGTTGCTAAGCAATTGTCACATCAGATGAAAAAATCAAATGACAAAGTTGAATAATTGGCCAAATACGACATGGGCATCTACATCTAAATATGCAAATAGTTAGAAGAATGGCAGTTTTAAATATAAAACAAGATTTAAGATTATATATATTTGAATTCCAAAATGTTTGGATTTATATCATATTCGTGGTTCACCCCAGTGTGGGGCTACGTCCACCAACTTCTTTGTCTTCTTTATTATTCTTCTGAACCTTACAACATCCACCAACTGCTTTGCCTTCTTTATTATTCTTCTGAACCTTACATTCATCCGCTTATTCTTCTGAATCTTACATTCATCCGCTCATTCTTCCGAATCTTACATTCATCCGCTCATTCTTCTTTCACATAGGACAAGAGGACAAGAGATCTACGCACTCATTGAGCACCCACTTTTTACTATTCTTCTACAATACATTATTTTCTATTTATACTTTTACAATCCCTTACAATAAGGCCTAATCATGGGTAAACCCCATGGGCTCACATCACATAATCCGATTACAAAAACCCTAAATGAACCCCTTATTGGGTCCACATAGCCCTCAAAACAAGTGAGATCCGCGATCTCAAGGTCCGCAGGCGCTCCATCTTCGACCAACCTGTCAAAGTCCAAAAGTGGTCCAAACCTGAATAATTTTTTTTTTAAACTTGGTCGAGGGACAACACTTGTTAAAAATTTATTTCAATGTTGTCATCTTGTTTTTAAGAATAAATTTGTGTGTGTTTTGTAAATTGCATTGACCAAAAAGCCACTAGTAACCATTTTAATTACTTAGACCCTTCTCTTCTATCTTCCAACTTTGTATCTATACAATAGTTTGTAGCATATTATTTATCATTCACATTCCTCATTCACAAAATATTGTTTATTCTAATGTTCCAACCTCATAACTACACAATAATTTGTAGCATATTTGTTATCATGTACATTCCTCATTCACAAAATATTATTTCTTTTAATGTTCCAACAATGTAACTATAAGATAATTTGTACCATATTCATTATCATGCACATTCCTCATTCACAAAATGTCTTCTATATTACAACTTTGTCCATTCCCATGCACATTCTTCAAATAATGTTTCCCCTAAAATTCACTAACATCTTCTTCATAATGCTCTCACATCATGTGGAGACTAAAAGTGAAAAAAACATTTGAATTACTTAAATGTTTTCCTATGAAAATGAAATAAATTGTTGTCCAAATACCACTGGTGTGATTTCATGTACAAGCATTACCAACTTCATATGGTTGGAACATGAATAATGTTTGGCTTTTTCCTCACAAAAAAATTTCATTTTGGTAAAAGCTCGATTTAAACATTCTTTCCAGCTAATTGTAGTTATTGTTTCTAACTAGTCTATTAGTATTGCTTATTAGAATATATATAGATGTCATATCTTTTGGCTATTTTTCTTATCCCATTAAAATATTAATATCTCATCACAAAGAAAATCCATAAAACGGGACTCATACTCGGGCACCGTACGACCACCCTGTCGTAAGGCATTGAAATCGTTGAGCTGATGCTCAATGAATTCCTCTAATAGGTATCTCTCTCGAAACCGTTCCTCGAATAGTTCCCATGACATGTCTTCGACAACCATGTTCAGCTGTGGTAGGAGCATCTTCCACCATAGGAGGGAACTTTATTTCATTTGGAAGACCGCCATGCGGACCTTCATGTTGGAGGTATAATCATGAAGTGCAAAGCACATTGCCATATTCTCCAACCATGCCTCGACGTCTGCGTCGTCCAGGGCACCAAAGAACTCGGAAAATTTGACCTTCTCAAGTTCACGGTGAATGCTACCAGTACCGACTGGAGCGTGCGGTGGACTCTCAGGGGGTGTCGATGCCCTGGGCTGATATCTTTCCAAACAGCTGATCAATGCCTCAAACATGCACTGAAAATATATCATCATTCCGACCACAACACCAACTGTTATCTTCTCCTTCCCTAGAACCCCGTCATTTGCCTTCGCGGTGTCCTCTAACCATGATTACCTACACGAATACAAGTCTACTTAAGTAGCAACATCATAATCAAATCACATCAACGAAAGACGTAGCGATCCCAAGTCACAGGTTGAACCTGCTCTGATACCATATGTAACAATCCCTAATTACAACAATAAGCGAAGCAGAAGTGAATTTTTTGTTTTTTGTTCTTAAGAGTAAAGAGGTAAGAAGTTGATGATGAAAATAGTTTATCCACACCACTGACTATGAAAGCAATCACGTAGTCCAGGCAACATGCCACTATGACACCACACACAGGCATAAAGACAACTGGCAAAATGTGCACAAAATAACAAGGAGGACGACTACCCATCCGATGCAAACATGACCACACCTATAAGCTAAGGAACAACATCCCCATCCAAAACTCACGACCTATATGGAAAAATACTAGAACCTCTAGGTGCGCGGACCTCATGCCTGAAGGCGTTCGGCCCTTGTGCCAAGAGAAACTTGCACGCTCGTCAACACTCATGCTAAAACACCTACTCTAGCCAAGATCTCATTCCCCGCCATTCCCCAGAGCGCGCCATGATCCCTTCATTAGGAATCATGTCATTCCTAAGTGATAGGTTCATCAATAACTGATGCCACAAATGCCACCTCTGCCTCAACAGAGTCTTTGCACGACCTCCCAGTCTTAAGGATCGTTCATTCACTTCATGAGCCGAAGCGACTCTTTTAGATTCCCAGCTAGAATCTCTTTCCAATCGATCCATGGGTCCTTTTCAGAAGCTCCCCTGTTCGAATAGCACTAGGCGCGAGCTCCACCTTCTCTGAGCGACCACAGCACTATCACCAAGGCCCAATTCCAAAGGTGCTTGTCACAACTTGCAATCTTGCGCATTCGCGAGTAAAAACTCCTGACTCTTTCTTCCCAATCTTGTGATACCTGAGATCATGAAATGGGTATAGCTCCCTTCTGTCAGCATCCTATGTGCATGACCGCTGGCTAGGCTAAGTGCCAACACCTCCCGCTACTCACCGCTTCGCGATTTTCAGCGTCCAGCTCCCATGCTCTTATCCCCCTGGCGATGTGTGTCCGCCTGTCAACCACACGGGCCCCACCTTCTTGTTCTGCCACGTGTTCCTTCATGCTTGGTTTTCGACACTTCGGGACTTCTGATGTCGAGAAGAGATCCGTTCAACCTCCAAACCTCCGAATACTCAATATGTGCGATGAGGCTCTAATCCAACGGTCCTCGCTCGACTTGGATCCTACGACTATCTCCGCTCCTCGTGACTTTTCCACTCACAACTTGGAGCACCCAACTTCTGGGCTCTCACCTTGCGAACCTACGATTTCACGAGATCTCTCAATTTCTGCCACCTGTCCTCCTCAGACGGATGGTCCTGATCTCTTCGCGACTTCACCACTCGCAAAGTCTAGGTGCTCACCCCTATGAGTCCCAGTGCCCGAATCTCTGAAACAGATGATTCTGTGACACGCGTCCTCCCGCAGATGAACGACTCAGATCCTCTTTCGCTATTTTGGGACTTCTGATGTCGAGTGCCCGGAGCTTCATCCTTTAGACCCCCGAACTTCTGAATGTCAAAATCCTGATACCAACTCCTTTGGGACTTTTTCTCTTCTATTCATGAATATTTAACCCCCGTGCATCTCCTATAAGATCTAATGGCTGATGGTTGTTCATTTGAGATCTGACGGTTCAGATCATCTCTCCTGCGTGCTCCTACTGCACTGCCTCTTGGACGTGGAAACCTTCAACAATCTAGATCTCTTTGGATCATCCGATGACAACTATTGCTCCTCCTGAGCTTGCACACACTTTCTTCCTAGACTTTGAAGAATTTCCAATTGTCAAAGGCCTTGGCCTTTGCCTTATTTTCCCTGCGAGCTCTATAACATTGAGTCTCTCCTGTGTTCTCAAAGACGGTACTCCTCCTGAGCTTATCCTTCTCTGAAACCTTCAAAAGGTTTCTCATTTTTTCTCTTCTGCAAAGTCTTGCACACAAAAGTGCTACCCATTTTGAGGTTTTCTGAGACTCAGACTCTTAAGGAACTCGGTTCTTTTTCCCTTTCTCCTGCATATGGATAAATTGATGCCCTTCTGGCTATCCTTCTACTCAAGCAACCTATTGTTGAGTCCTTCAGGGTGTTCAACAACCCTACGAAGATCCTTTAGTGGATTCTTCTTCAAATTTACAGAACAAAACAGAGTCCTCTTCCTATGCCTATCTTCACACTGACTCAATACCCTCCAGGCAAAGTTATACAAAACTCATAGTAGATATACTATCTTCTTCGAAACTCACAACAGAGTTCTTCCTTTGTGCACTCCTTGCACTGGCTCAATGCCCACTTGGCAGAGCTTTATAGAACTCAAAGAGATTTTATATCTGCAACTGTTTTCTTCTCCACAACCTTGCCTCATGAGGTATTCAACAACCTCAAAGACCTTCACCGAGTTGATTATTTCAGATCCTATGCCCGCCTGGCATGTCTTTGTCTGAATCCACAGAGTTTAGAAGTGCTTCTGTGCACTGGTATTCATAGACCGCAATACTCTGTCACACCCTCCTGGCATGAAACCACAAAGAACGTCTCAAGCCAAAAAAATCAAACAACTCCCTACAAATGCAAACCTACAGCATACATCTACAGCATAAATAGAACACACACAGACATTCACTCAACATAGGAATACATTCAGGAAAAATTGCTACTTTCTATTAAATGGAAAATGCCTGTTTTTACAAGGTGTTCGTGAGCACAGACTTTAATAGAGTCTCAGCTCCTTCTCTATGCACACTCGCTCTCTCTTGTGCATACTCTCTCTTTTCTTCAAAATGAGATCGAAAGGATATTTCACAAGAGGGGGCTCTTCGATCTCTTCCCTCCAACCTCACCTACCCTATTCAATTACATTAAATGGGTTGTATAGTCCACAATCTGGATCTAGATATCAGCCTTCAAACATTAAAGGCCTACCTACTTCTACACTTGTGCAAAGAATGGCCTCATGTCTCAACAACCTAAAACATTTAATTACATTCAATTTCAAAATTGAAAACCAGGGCTGCGCCTCTCTTTAGCCTTGAATGCAAGCGTTGATGTGGCTGGCTGGCTGACATGGAGAGATTCTCTTACATCATACTCCTCAGCTACAAAATTCATGAGCTCCTGCTCATGAGCTTCCACCCTCAGCTTTGGAAATCCCCCTAGATCCAAAATCATCTTCTGGAGCTATCTCCTCGCTCCACTTCTTTTTTGCTGCTGCTACTGCTGTGTTGTTGTTGTTGCTTCTTCTTATCTACTCATCTTCTCATTGTTGATTGTCCTTGCTGACCTGATCATCATCTCTCTGATCTTATAAATCACTTCGTCAAGCTGCTCCAATGGCTGGCTCTGTTCATGCAGTCTCCTCAGTTGCATAAATTTTCTGCAAATGGACAAATCATAATGATCTCCCATGACATCTCCTTTATCTTATGTGGAATTAAGTGTCCACTCTACTGCAGACTTCAGATCTACAGTCTCTTCTTGACTAAACTGTTGTTCAACCATCATTTTCTCTAACAGCTCAACTTCTACTAGTTATCCTACTGGTGTAGCTCCATCTTTTTCCAGCTGCTCCTTGGGCTGGCATTCTTCCTCATATTCCACTACATACTTCGGTACTACAGTGTTCATCCTCCGTTCAACTCCCTAGCTGAAATCTCTGAGCAATTCCTCAGAATTATCCTCTGCCAATATTTGCTCATGGAAGTCACCTACTGGCTCTGGATTGTTCAGCCAATCCTCTAGCATCTCCAGCTCCATCTCCCATGGAGTGAGAAATCTATCTGCCTGCTCTTCGACTTCTTTTGCTATCAGCTTCAGTGCTGCAGCTTCCTCATCTTCCTTGCTAAAAGTATTCAGCCATTCCTCAGAATGCTCATTCTTTTCTTCTTGGGCAACTTCCAAAGTCTACACCAGCTCTTCTCTGACAGTCTCAGCTAGTTTTCCTACTTCTGTTGTTGCTACCTCAACATCCGCAACGTAGATTTCTGCCTCATGTGGGCTAAGTAGTAGGAATATTTTGATTCCCCCAATCATTAGAAGGCTCCTTAGATCCTCCTCTTCTGTCAGCTCCTCATGCTAATTCAAATTCACCTCTGAGTTTATGAGACTCTCAGATAGTGTCATATGCTCATCCCTTCCCACCTGGCAATATGGGACTTCTTTGTTGCTTCCCTGGAAGACTATGAGATCAACTGATCCCATCTCCATCAACGCCTCAGGCTGAATTGAACTCACCTCCGAGTCCATGAGACTTTCAGATAGTCCCATCTCTGTTCCCTTGCCCACATGGAAAATTGGAAACTCTCTGTAGCCCTCCTGACAGTCCATGAGATCCCGCAGTGATCTCGATCCATTGCCCTCCTGGCAATGTGAAATTCCAAGGCTGTCCTCATGACAGTCTATGAGATCCCGTAGAAATCTCATCTCCTTGCCCTCTTGGAAATTGGGAATTTATGGGTTGCCCTCCTGGAAATCCTTGAGATCTTCAGTTGATCCCAATTCTTCTTCACTATTGAGGCTTCTCCTATTCTCTGGCTCACATACCTGAACCACTTCCTTAGGTCTTTTGAGGTTTTCAACATGCCTCAACCATCCTCTTAACATCCTATGCTATGCTTTAGCCATCAACTCCTTGACTGGCCATTTTTCTTTCGTCTTCATGGGCCATTCATATACCCATCTCGACCTAACATTCTACCGCATCTGAAATGCAAGATTTTCCCTTTCTACCCTTATATCGGTGAGCTCTTCATCTATTTCAGATCTTCTCATCAGCTCTGGGTCTTTCCTTCCAGCATATCTACAACCCTCAGTAGCCATATCACTGTATCTGTTTGTCCTCCTGGAAAAACCTACTGTTGTTACTCTGCAAACAATCACCACAGATTTTCCAACACTCTGTCTTCCCTTGCCTTCTCTCTGCTTGAAATCTACAGACAAAGTTCTCACTCTGATACCACTTGATGTGTATTAGAGTTCTCCTTCGCCTCCAACTTCCCTTTCCTCAAATATACAAACAATATTTGAGCTCTGATACCACACTGATGTCGTAGATGCCACCTCTGCCTCGACAGAGTCTCTGCGCAACCTCCTAGTCTTAAGTATCATTCATTCACTTCATGAGCCGAAGCAGCTCTTTTAGATTCCCATCTAGAATCTCCTTCCAATCGATCCACAGGTCTTTTTCGGAAGCTCCCCTATGTGAACAATACTAGGCATGAGCTCCACCTTCTACGAGCGACCACAACGCTATCACCAAGGCCCAATTCCAAAGGTGCTTGTCGCAACTTGCAATCTCTCAAGTTCGTGAAATGAAACTCTTGACTCTTGCTTCCCAATCTCGCGATACTTGATATCATGAAATGGGTATAGCTCCCTTCTGTCAGCACCCTCTGCACATGACTGCCATCTAGGCTAAGTGCTAGTACCTCTCACTACTCGCCGCTTCGTGAGTTTCAACGTCAAGCTCCCATGCTCTTATCCCAAAAATCTCCAAGACATGAGAAGTCAACGAAGTGTTGACTCCTTTCCCCCTGGTGACGCATGTCCACCTATCAACCACGTGGGCCCCACCTTGTGGTTCTACCATGTGTTCCTTCGTGCCCGACTTTCCACACTTTGTGACTTATGATGTCGAGAAGAGGTATTCTCAACCTACGAACCTCTGAATACGCGATACATGTGATGAGGCTCTGATCCAACAATCCTCCCTCGACTTGGATCCTACGACTGTCTCCGCTCCTCGCGACTTCGCCACTCACGACTTGGAGCACCCAACTCTTGCGCTCTCACCTTGTGAACCTCTGAGTTCGTGAGATCTCTCAATTTCTTCCACCTGTCCTCCTTAGATGGACGGTCCTGATCTCTTCATGAATTTGCTACTCGCAAAGTCTAGGCGCTCACCTCTGTGAGTCCCGGTGCCTGAATATTTGAAATCAATGATTCTGTGGCACACGTCCTCCTGTAGACGGATGACTCAGATCCCCTTTCTCTATTTCAGGACATATGATGTTGAGTGACTGGACCTTTGTCTTCCATACCCCCGAACTTCTGAACATCGAAATCTCAATACCAACTCCTTCGGGACTTTTTCTCTATTGTTCATGAAGACTTAACCCCCGTGCATCTCCTGTCAGATCTAACGGCTGATGGTTGTTCGCTCGAGATCTGGTGATTCAGATCATCTCTCCTACGCACTTCTACTGCACTGCCTCCTGGATGTGGAAACCTTCAATAGTCCAGATCTCTTCGGATCATCCGAGGGCAGCTATTGATCCTCCCAAGCTTGCACACACTTTCTTCTCGGACTTGGAAGAATTTCCAATTGTCAAAGGCCTTAAACTTTGCCTTCTTTTCCTTGCGATCTCTATAACATTGAGTCTCACCCGTGTTCTCAAATATGCTACTCCTCCCGAGCTTATCCTTCTCGGAAACCTTCAAAAGGTTCCCGACTTCTACTCTTCTGTAGAGTCTTCCACACAAAAGTGCTACCCGTTCTGAGGTTTTTTGAGACTCAGACTCTTAAGGAACTCGGTCCTTTTTCCCTTTCTCATTCAAATGGAGAAACTGATGCCCTCCTGGCTATCCTTCTAGTCAAGCAACCTATTCTTGAGTCCTTCAGGGTGTTGAGAAACTCTGCGAAGATCCTTTAGTGGATTCTTCTTCAAATTTACAAAACTCAACAGAGTCCTCTTCCTCTGCCTGTCTTCACACTGACTCAATGCCCTCTTGGTAGAGTTATACAGAACTCATAGTAGAGTTACTGTCTTCTTCCGAACTCACAACAAAGTTCTTCCTCTGTGCACTCCTTGCACTAGCTCAATGCCCACTTGGCAGAGCTTTACAAAACTCAAAGAGAGTTTTTGTCTGCAGCTATGTTCTTCTCCACAAGCTTGCCTCCTAAGGTATTCAAAAACCTCCAAGACCTTCCCCAATTTGATGATTTTATCTCCTATGCTCACGTGGAACGTCTTTGTCTGAATCCGCAAATTTTAGAAGTGCTTGTGTGCACTGGTATTCAGAGACCGCGGTACTCTTCCACACCCTTCTAGCATGAAACTACACAGAACCTCTCAAGCCTGAAAATAAAACAACTCCCTGCAAATGCAAACCTACAACATACATCTATAGCATAAATAGAACAGACACATACATTCACTCAACACAGGAATACATGCAAGAAAAAGTGCTTCTTTGTATTAAATGGCAAATGCCTGTTTTTACAAGGTGTTCCTGAGCACAGACTTTAATAGAGTCTCGCCTCCTTCTCTATGCACACTCGCTCTCTCTTTTGCATACTCTCTCTTTTCTTCAAAATGAGATCTAAAATATATTTTACAAGAGGGGGCTCTTCGAGCTCTTCCCTCCAACCTCACCTACCCTATTCAATTACATCGAATGGGTTGTCTAGTCCACAATTTGGATCTAGATCTCAGCCTTCAAACATTAAAGGCTACCTACTTCTACGCATGTGCAAAGCATGACCTCATGGCTCAACAACCTAAAACATTTCATTACATTCAATTTCAAAATTGAAAACGAGGGTTGTGCCTCTCTTCAGCATTGAATGCACGCGCTGACATGGCTGGCTGGCTGGCTGACGTGGAGAGATGCTCCTGCATCAATAACCTTGGTGCAATACATCCTATCTGGACCAAGGAATCTAGATTATCCTAGATGCTAGAAACTAACAACTGAGAGGAAAACCACACCCATACCCCAACAACTGGTCAACAAAATGTCAGAGGACAAAGACAAGGGATGTCACAAGCCAATACATGGCATTGTCCTCACCCAACCAATCACCCAGTTTAATCTAGTCAATGATTACTGTTGAAACAAATCTTGAAATCTTTTATCCTTAAGGCCTAGAGTTTTATTTTTTGAGTCTTTAAGTTTTTGGCTTTCCTAAAACAAGAATTTCGTCAATTCTAAATTCACGATACCTTTTTATTTATTATTTTTGAATAAAGAACGGATAAAAGTTTACAAAAATATAAATTTTCCAACACTCTTTGAAAAGTTATTCAAAAGGAGTATAATTTTAAATTCGCGAGTTTTTCATTCAAATGTTAAAGAAATCGAGATTCGGGATTTTCTGTAAACAAATTTTTGATGAAAATCGAATTGTGAAACCCCTATCCCCAATCTCCCGATACTTTAAGACTTAACTAAAACACAAATTACTTAATTCTCATCTAAGATGGTTTAAAAATTAAGTTAATCACGCCGCGATATCGAGATTCGCGGTTCAATAAGATCATATATCTTGTCATCGTGTTTCCCGAATTCCCAATTTACTAAACCCCGATCCATAGTTTACGTTAAATTAACTAATCCTGTTTAGCCTTAATCATGATTAAAAGAAACGCGCCATTGCAATTTCGCGATTTCGGGATTCGCGATTTCATGAGAGCACATCTCATGTCATCAGGTTTCCCGAAATCCCGATTTCCGAAAATTCTAATTAACGAAACCCTGAGAAGGTCTAATCTCGATTAATGAACATACTAAAAATGTTTAAATTTTAATTAATACATCGCGATTTCACAATTTCGGTGATCGGGTTTCTTCGAGGACATATTTTTTTGACATCAAGACTGTCGAAACCCCGAAAAATTATGTTTTCAAATTTAACTCAAAATTAACACTAATAAATCCACTTCCTAAACAGTTTTAAAGTTAATATTTCTTTGAATGTTCATTAATGTGTCGTGGTCCGATTAAGTATGATTCTCTTTATATTTGAAAATGACGAGAAAGCCTAAATATGGACATTGAATGCATATCTCCGAAAATCTTTTCTGCATTACGAGCTTTTATTTCGTGATAGATGTACGATTCTCATTATGTTTAAGATATATTCAAATTATACGATCGAACGTCTGTATTTTTCATTTCAAAGCTAAGTTTTTTCATCCACTCTCTATGGCAGGTTTTCAATTTAAACGTAGAGCTATGGCACCCAAAAAAGCACCGAAGAAAAACGAAGACCAACAGGAAGGTGATATTATCTCTGATACTACTCCACATGCCATACACTCTGTAAAATCATGGACTGAAATTTCTGAATTACTGGAGGATGAGCTTAAATATGCAGACCCTGATTCGAAAAATCATCTCCGAGACATCGCTGAGTCTGAGCTTCATAAGGTTGTTGCGTGTCTGAGGTTGGTGACATATACCGATATGATCGGCTAGGCTCTGTATAGAGTAGATATCCCAACAAGAAGCATTCTGAACGAGCAAGGAGCTCTTGTCAGCTTATTCGGGCATGAGCACATTCAAGTAATGTATAAACTCTCGCCGAATTATAAACACACCTTTAATGCTGAATTTTTAGCTGAGTTTCAAAGAAAGGAATCTGTTGAGGAAAGCAAGACATATCCCGACATGATTAGAGAATGGGCGAGGTCTGAAGGAAAGTTTAGGGTCGACGCTCATGGGATTTATGCTTCGGCCTCCTTAAACGAATATATGGTTTATATAGCCTTGACGTTATGCAGTCTTTTCGGGAGAAAATATCTCTGTCACTTTCATGGAGACTGGGTACCCTTCTTAGAGGAAGTTTTAGAAGGATGTAGTTTTAACTGGCATAAAATTTTGTCAGATAACCTAACGCAAGAGCTTGTAAATTATAAAGTAGCCAAGTCAAAGGGACAACCAGTGTCTTTTTATATGTCTTCATATATTATGGATGCCATTTGTTTTATGACTCCCTTTCCATTAATGAATTGGAGTTGGAATGTTTCTTTCCCAGAGCTTGTTCATAAATACCACTCAGCTCTCTGGGAAGAAAATGCTAAAGACGTTTTTTATGATGTTTATGATTTTGTCATTATTCCTCTGCACAAAATAATTTTTGGATGTGAACCCCCTCGCATTCTTGATGCAGTCATAGAAAGCCTCAAATCAGTTGCCGACTGGTTTATTGAGGAAATTTTTTCCTATATTAGGGTTTATCGTTGTTCCATTCTGCCTCACGCACTCCTGAAATTCTTACCAGACAGATTGGTATGCAGAGAAGTAGCTCATTAGTTAGCCAAGGGTGGTATTGGGTTAGAATTAAAAGCCCTTCAGAAAAAGGCATGGCCATTTTTCCCTCTTCATGTTGGGAAATTTACTTTATCAAACTTAGGCCATTCTAAGGCGGAGGCCGAGTCATTGAAGGAAGTTAAGTTAGTAAACATCGAGCACAGAAAACATGACCCTTACCAAATAATTAGTCGGCATTACATACATTGTAATTTAAAAGCATATGAACATGAACTTTTTGTTTATGATGATATTTTCAAAGATGTTAAGTCTTATGAGAAAGTGCAGAACAGAGTACAGGCCTTACCGCCTGACTCATAGGCTAGGTTTGCATCTTTTCAAAGCCATAGGCGAAGTTGTCTGCTGAAGAGTTTACAGGGAGAAATTTCGACCTCATTGCCAGAACAACAAGAAACCCCTCCAAGGTTTGAAACTAATACTTAGGGTAAAGCCAATGATAAAGATAAGTTGAAGGATGTTGAAATACCTCCTCAAAAAATAGAAGGTTCTTAGATAAAAGAAACAGGGACAGAGAAAGGAAAAGGACTGCAAACAAGTCCAATAATTCTTGATGATGTTCCAGAAAAAATAGGAGGAACTGCTTCATAAGAACTTGGTAGTCCTATTACCTCCTTAACTCCATTACAGTCTACTTTTGGAACCCCTCATGAAGGAGTTCTATATGTCAGTGACCTAGAGCTGATTTCAAGAGATGAAATCCCCCCATCGGATTACTTTTTCAGAAAAAAGCGAAGAGCTATCTTGAAACAGAAAATTCATCCTAGAGGAGAAGGATCTATTAAGAAGCATAGAGTTATCATAGATGGAAAGAAACTCAAGGATGGAGAGTTCACTACAGAATTAGCAGGAACAATGGGTGCTATAGCATCAACTAATATATATTATGTAGGAAACTTAACAACTATGCTTGAACAGAAGGATCAAGAAATAATCCAGTTGCAAGATAGACAGAAGGAAAATGAAAGAAATATTGGTTGGGGAATACAGAAGGGTCTAGAACAAGATAGACTCAAAGATATGCAAGAAATCCAAAAATTAAATAAAGATTTGGATGAGGCAAAACATTTAATACAAGTCACGCAGGAACAAGTTCAAAAGCTAGGAGAAGAAAATAAACAGTTGCATGATAAGATTAATTTTATTACTAACCAGGTAGTTGAACTTGAACATTTCAGGACACAGGCATCAGAGATATATGCAAGAATAGAGGAGGAACAACAGAAAGTATTCTGGAATCTGGAAATAATCCAAATTATTTTCAGGAATCAAATAAGTCCATGGAAAATGGGTTCCAGAATGAAAGAGAGGTGAAAGTAGCAAGGACTAATTTTCAGAAAACAGTGGCTTCCTCATTAAAAGAAGAAATTGGAAAAACTCATAAATTATCTATTTCTGAACAGGTAAAAGGGGATATAATGATAAAAGTCTAGGAATCAAAATTGGCTGAATATAAAAGAATCACAAAAGAAGTTAATGAAGATTGCCAAGGAATCTTCGATCTCTTTAAAGAGATTCATTGATTATCGGAACAGTTGGTTGTTTTGGGTTGTTAGGCGAAGTCAATATAGTCAAGCATCAGCTAAGGTTTAGAGAAGAGCTTGAGAAAAAGAAAATAGAGATTTTGAACAACAAATTGATCAACATCACAGAGATCAACAAGTGGATGGTGACTTCGAGTTTAAAGTTGAAAACAATTAAATTCGCAGAAGGTATGATAGAAAGTTGGTTGCCCAAATTACAGAGGAGATTTTTCTCATTTGAAGCAAATGAGATACCCGAGGATCCCAAGATCTTAGTAATTTTTTTGGGAAAATGTGTTCAGTGCGTTGAAATAGAGAAAGGAAGTTCGTCAACGCAAACTTAAAACTTTTTTAAAATGTTTTTATTATTAAAATTTTAAAAAGAAATTGTAAACGGTTGACATTATTTTACCTAACCGTAATACTAGGGAGTTGGTTAGTTACCAACGTGAAACTTTGACGAAAAGGTATAAATATAATTTCAAAAGGCTAAGAAAGGGCTTAAAATTTTTTGGAGATAACCATTTTTGTAATATCAGTTTTTTGAAATACAACAGAATATAAATCGCAAATGAGATTCTGGATCCTGCAACTTTGTAACTATGTGTCTTCTCCCTGTTTATCATACTCTGTTGAATTTTTCCTTTTAATGTTATATCTAACAAGTAAATCAATTTTGAAACTATATACATCCTTAAGTTATATTTCAGATTGGTTTGGATGTCAAATGATTTACAGTTTTTCCTCTGAAATCGCTTTTAGTAATTTCAAGACCTGTGAAGATTTTGTTCCTTAATACTTAACCTTTGTTAGAAACCTTGTCTTTTCTTTCATAATTGTCTATTGAAATATAAGATTCTTGCTTGATTAAAGCCTTGTATTTCTCTGTAGTGTTTATTTGTTGTTTACAATTTGTGAAAGTGTTACAAAACCAAGAAACGGCCTTGAATGTGTTTACATTACTGTTTTAGATTTTGAAATTGATTTCCTTAATCTCATCTCTGGAAATCTGAAGTGACCAATTGATTAAAACCCTTTTTATAAATAAATAAATATTTATCCTTCATGACTGTTCCAAGCGTTAGACAACCGAACATTGAACCTGGACTCCAAGATCAAACTAGCATCGCTTTAAACCTATTTAACACCATTTTACAGACAACAACCAACTGGGTAGAACTAGAACGATCATGGGCTGCTATTGAACATGACATTAGCATCCAAGAGCAGCAAGAAGTGAGACAAAGACAGTTGAGAAATTGATTTTTCCTTTACCTTCTTGTAAATTATTATTTCTAAATCATTCCTTTTAAATCATTTATGGATGCCTTGATGGTATGTTTTATAGCCTTAAAACATAAACTCAGGAACAACATCTTTTTGGCGCCGCTGCCGGGGAATGAAGAAATGATTTATCTCCCTGGGAATAATGACATTGACATTTTTTGTTGTTGATAGTGAACAAGAACAGAAAAACTTCTAAGGATAAAATATTTTTCATTTGGTGACTCCACACTAAATAAACTGTCTAGTAGCCACAAGAACACCAGAAAAAACTCGGATAGCAAGTAGACCTCGCCAGTCTCCAATCCGGAAAAAAATTTAAAATCACGAAAATCACTTAAACAAATCTTTTTATCTACATATAATATATATCAACCTAATTTTACACAATCAAACTCATTGGAAACTCTTGAAAGATCACTTTCACTTCCCCCTTCATTGGATACTTTCTCATTTCTTGAAGTTTCTTCTCCAGATTTCAGAGACTCTTCTCCTCACACTGTCCAAATTTCTGTCCCAAATCTAACCATGGCCGCACAAGGAGGTGCTGGAGCTAGAGGCGGTGCCCCTGGAGGTGGTCAAGTACCACTTCCTGGGATTTTTGGTAAAGTGGCTGCAAGATATGCCCCCCTTGTTCTTCCTATTCCTCTTCATGATATTCTCGAGAACTATATGAAAAGCCTTCCGAAATTTACAAGGTAAGGTTATTTGACTTCCCAAGAACATATAAAAATTTTCGATCAATTTGTAGACATACTCGGAATAGAACATGAAGACGTTTATTCGAGATTACTTGTTCAAACTTTTGAGGGACAGGTGAGGACTTGGTTCCGATCCTTATCAGCTGGATCATTAAGATCCTATGAAGAACTTGAAAGTTCTTGTATTAGACAATGGCGAGAGAGAAAAGATCACCTCTACTATTTAACCGAATTCGGAGCCCTCAGAAAGAAAAACTCTGAGTCAGTTCTAGAATTTACAAAGAGGTTCAATAAATTGTACAATAAAATTCCAGCTGAAGTTAAACATTCACAACCTACAGCAAAAGTGACTTTTGCTGGCTCTTTTGATCCCAACTTTGGTTTACTATTGAGAGAAAGGAGGTCATTAGATATCTCTAAAATGCAGGATGATGCAGTTGAAATCGAATCCAATATGATGGCATCGGGGAAGCTTAAAGCAAAGACCGAAACTAGAAATAAAGAAAATAAAAAATTTAAAGAGCAAGGTGGACCTTCAGGGTCAGGAAAATCCTCTAGAGATAGAATAGAAGAAATGGCTAGGGTCATTTGAGAACTCTCAAAAAAGGTCTCGAAAATGGAATTAGAGAAATCTAAAAGAGATAATTTTCCCAGAAAAGATTTCTGAAGAAACCCTGAACCTCAGGGACCGCATAAAATAATTAAAAATGAAGATAAAAAAATTCAAAAACCTTTTAAAAGTGAAAACTACATCGAAGAGGAAGATTTAGGAGATTTTGAAGAACTTGACGAAGATATTAGTAATCTTGGCGATGACAATAAATCCCCTTATTTGTCTAGAGAGGATTACGAAGCATCTTTGAGTAAGGAAAGTTCATCGAAAGAACGAGTTAGCAATAATATTACTGATGATTGCACATATCAAAATATTGCATATGATATTATTGTTGAATTACAGGGAAAGTATAATCTGATACCAAGAAATAAAAATATCCCCAATGTTCCGACAAAAACGATTTTGCCGAGAAAAGAAATCGATGAGGAAACCTCAAAAGTTGCAGATAAATAGTCTGCAAAGAGAAACACAACTGATTCACAACCTGTACAGTTAGAAACAGTAGCAACACCTCCTGTAAAGACACAAGCTCCGATAAAAGAAAACAAGGTCGCATCTCAACGCAAAATTGAGAAAAAAGGTATGGAAGCCCCGAACATCGAAAATGACAAGGCTCTAGGAAACTTTAATTTGGAAAACGAAATAAATAAAATCAAAATTCCTATTCCCCTTGTTGATCTAGCAAAAACTCCTATATACAGAAAACAAATCGCCAAAATGATTCATTTTTCCGAAGAAGAAAGCCAGGTTGACGCTATTAATTTAGAAGATGACAAACCTATCTTAGTCTTCAGGCCACACGTCGAAGGTGCTAGAGACACATTGACTCCTTTTTATATTACATTAACCTTGTTTGATCACCTTCTCCATAACTGTATGTTGGATTCTGGACCTTCTCATAATGTTATGCCTAAGGTAATAATGGAAAAACTTGGTCTTGAAATCACAAGACCCTATGGTGATTTATATTCTTTCGATTCGAGAAAAGTAAAATGTATAGGTATGATTAAAGACCTAGTAGTAGGTTTGGCTCAAATACCTGCTAAAACTATTCTTATGGATGTAGTAGTCGTTGAGATTCCCCCAAAATATGGTATGTTATTATCTAGGTCATGGGGCACTAATCTTGGAGGATCTCTCCAGCTAGATATGACTTATGCTACAATTCCAGTTTTTGGAGGCCAATTTACTCGTCTTTACGGAGAGACTAGGCTAGCATTTATTGTAGGTGACCCAAAAAATCCTAACAATCATCCAATTTATATTGCTGACTAGGATTTAGGAAATTGTATATTATCTTTAGATGATGATTTTGAAGTAGATGTAGATGATAAATGTACAGAACAAAAAATTTAAAAAAATGAAATAGAGAAAAATGTATATAGTACTGGTATATGGAAAATGTATTTTGATGGTGCTTCTTCCCATCTTAGAGCTGGGGCGGGAGCACTTCTTATCACTCCCAATGATCAATTTGTTATTCCTTTTTCATATAGGCTCCAGTGGTATACAGACTGTAAAAATAATGTATGTGAGTACGAAGCTTTAGTACTAGGACTAGAAGCTGCTAGAATGATGAAAATTAAGAAACTCGAAGTTTTTGGTGATGCAAAGTTAATTATAAAACAAGTGAATCGAAAATATCAGGCTAAGCATCCTAGATTACGGTCCTATAGGAATTGTGTTTGGGATTTAATCGAGAACTTCTTCACTTCTGTGAATTTTCATTTCGTCCCAAGATCCGAGAATCAACAAGATGATGCTTTAGCCAAAGATGCGTCAACTTTTACACCTCCGAATGCTTTAAATTTAAAATATCATATACAAATGAGACATCGCCCTTCAATACCAAATAATATACAACATTGGCAGGTTTTTGAAGACGATGAGCAGTTTTGAAAGTTTCTAGAATCTTTAGTTGAATTCGCAGAAACACATACCGATCAGGAAAATCAAAATGATCCTATTTGGATCATGCAAGAAGGGGAGGATTCTAAGGAATTTCATGATAAAATTGCAAACCACCGAATTCTTGTTCTCAAGAACAACCAAATTCCCAAGGGTCTAATCCCTTTGGAAAGACTTTTCAATAAAGATGATATCCCTTCTAAAACTACTCTACAACCCCAACCAGAGGAGGTTGAAGACTGTAATATAGGAACTGAAGATAACCCCTGAATGGTTAAGCTTTCAAAATATTTATCAACAGAAAACAAGAATAAATACACGGAGTTGTTAAGAAAATATAAAGATGTTTTCGCATGGTCATACGAAGAATTGAAAACATATGACACTTCGATAATTGAACATAAAATACCTCTCAAACCAGGTGTCAAACCTTTTAAACAAAAACTCCGACAATTTAATCCCATTTTATTACCTGTCATCAAACGAGAAGTCAAAAAAATTCTTGATGCTAAGATAATTGTACCCCTAAAATATTCTGATTGGGTAGCTAATCTGGTCCCAATCACAAAGAAAAATGGAGAAATCAGATTATGTGTTGATTTCAAGAATCTTAATAAATCTTCCCTCAAAGATAATTGTCCTCTACCTAAAATGGACCATGTTCTTGAAAAAGTAGTAGGGGCTAATAGAAAATCCATGATTGATGGATTTTCAGGTTATAATCAGATTGTCGTCAATGATCTTGACAAAGAAAAAACATCATTTACTACTCCTCGGGGCACGTTTATGTATGATAAAATGCCATTTGGACTACTGAATGCAGGAGCTACTTTTCAACATGCAATGGATATTTCTTTCGTCGGTGAACGAGACAAGTTTGTAGTCATTTATTTGGATGATCTTACTATTTTTTCAAAATCAGATGAAGACCATTTGATTCATCTCAAACAAACATTTGAAAAATGCCGCAGGTTTGGTGTATCCTTAAATCCTAAAAAGTCTCATTTCTCTATGCAGGAAGGCAAGTTGTTGGGTCATATTGTATCCCGATATGGAATCAGGATTGATCCTAAAAGAGTAGAGGCTATAGATACAATAGCTATTCCTAGGAATGTTAAAGAAATTCAATCACTTTTAGGAAAAATAAATTTCTTGAGAAGATTTATTCCTAACTTCGCTGAAATTGTTAAATTGATTATAGATATGCTCAGAAAAAACAGTGAAGTGAAGTGGACAACAGAAGCTAAGGCATCCTTTACCCACATTAAGAAGGTTATAAGTGAGGCACCAGTACTAGTGATTCCAGATTATCTTAAAGATTTTCTCATTTTTTCATTTTCCTCTGAACACACGCTCGTTGCTATACTCCTTCAGAAGAACGAAGAAGGTTTCGAGCAACCAATTTCCTTCTTTAGAAAAAGTCTCCGAGACGCTGAACTCAAATACAATATAATGGAAAAGCAAGCGTATGCTATGGTAAAAACATTGAAATCTTTCAAAACTTACGTTTTGCATTCTAAAGTGATTGCATATGTACCCACTAGTGTTGTAAAAGATATATTGGTTCAAGAAGACAGTGATGGTAAAAGGGGAAGATGGCTTGCAAAAATTCAAGAGTTTGAATTGGATATTAAACCGACTAAATTGGTAAAAGGACAAGGTTTAGCTAAACTTTTGGCCGAATCCAATTTCAGGGCTCTTGGGATAAATAGTGCTCAGGAGGAAGAAGGATGGATAGACGTAAATGAACTTGATGACCAAATAGTCGAAAACAGGACCGAGGAGAAATTTGCGTCGTCGAATTGGTACAAGGACATAGTAACATACTTATTAACCTTGAAATGTCTAGTTGACTTGTCTCCATCCAAAGCTAGAACGTTGAAGTTGGATGCAGTTAAATACTTTATTTCCGAGAAACGATTATACTGGACAAACCCGCTTGGTTTCCTCTTAGTCTGTCTGGTTGAATCAGAAACAGAGGAAGTTATAAGTCAATTTCATGAAGGAGTCTGTGGAGGACACCATGCTTGGAGAGCTATAACATATAAAATCTTGAGGGCTAGTTATTATTGGCCTAAAATTTTCCCAGATGTAAATGCTAATGTACGAGCTTGCAGCCGTTGTCAATTTTTTATAGGGAAACATAAGCTACCAGCAATGCCATTAGTCCCAGTCAAGACAAAAGCTCCTTTTCAGCAATGGTGATTTGACTTCATAGGTGAGATAAATCCTCATTCAAGTGCCCAAAACAGATGGATTCTAATCACTACAGATTATTTCACCAAATGGGTGGAAGCAATCCCAACAAGGAAGGCTACTGATTCAGTAGTTATAGACTTTTTAGAAGAAAATATCTTGTCTAGATTCTGATGTCCTAGAAAGATAGTCACAGACAATGCTCAGGCTTTTAAGTCTATGAAAATGGTCATCTTTTGTCAGAAATATAATATTGTGTTGGGTCATTCCATTCCATACTACCCACAGGGAAATGGTCTGGCAGAATCTTCTAACAAGAGCTTGATCAGTATAATCAAGAAAGTCTTAAATGAAAATAAAAAATCTTGGCATTTACATTTAAAATATGCTCTGTGGGCAAATCGGATAGGCACAAAAAAGTCTATCAGTACTTCTCCCTTTCAAATGGTATATGGAACAAATGTAGTGTTGCCCATAAACCTAGCACTTCCTGTGATGAAACTATGGCAAGACAAGAAGGAAGAACCAAACCCTCTCACAAGAAGGATAAATCAGTTGATTGAAGTTCAACAACATAGGGATGTAGTGGATGAAAAGTTGCAAAATTACTAGGATGATATGAAGATATTATTTGATCGTAAAGACGAGGACATGAACTTTCTCCCAGGGGATCTGGTTTTGAGGTGGGATGCTCGAAAAGAGGATTCAGGAAAAAATGGTAAATTTGATCATATTTGGTATGGACCATTTAAGGTAGCATCTTCTGAAGGAAAAAATTAATTTTTGCTTGAAAATTTGGATGGTAAGATCTTGAATGCCCCTGTTAATGGGCGTTTTTTAAAGCATTATATGGAATAATTAATTCACAAAAAATTTCATTGTGTATATCGGTTTTTTTTCGTGTTAGAAAACCCATTTGCATTTTGTAAATAAATAAAAATTAGTTAAGTTTTTATATCTAAAAATAATATATATATATATCAAAATAAAAAAAATACAAATAAAGAAAAGAGTCCAAAGAGTTATTTTTGAAATTATAACCTAGGTTTTCTAGTTTACAGATTGTTGAAAAAACTCCTTTTATACCCTCGATACTATCTTTCACGTTTTCGGACTTTCTTATCAGAGTAGGAGAGATTATGTATTAACCTTGAAAATCAACATATGATTAAATTCAGTAAGGTCAGTTTTCATAGTTCTTTCTCCCTGACTAAAACTGGTTAAGTTTGAGTTGATTTTGGCTATCCTAAGTTTCTTAACAGTTTGTCCGAGGTTTTAAGCTTGCTCAAAAGAAAACCCCTGAAAATATATTTATTTATTTTTTCTTCCCTTTTTTGTCTACAGACCGAGGGGTTTTGAAAGTTGAGAAAAATTGTTCTAGAATAATCAAAACAAGTTGACAAACCTCTATTATAAATTTTTACATAGATAACCACCCCTGATATATTAAGTATCACTGATTTCCCCCGCTTCGTATGCACAAGATAACTATAAGACAGATGGTCAAAGGAAATTCATATTTGATTGCCCCCATCTAGCCCCACAGAAGATGAAAGGAAATTCATTTAAATGATTTCCCTTGTCTAAATATAAAAGAAACGGATAACTTCACCGGGGTACTAAACAGGCCTGCTGGCACTGAATCAATATCTAAGCATAAAATTAGCGCTCGAAACTGTGAAAGGAAATTCAGTAAAAAGGGACAAATAACTTCACCGAGGTACTGAACAGGCCCGCTGGCAGTGAAGCAATATCTGAGGTGTCTGTAAGGTTTTCATACTTATCTATAACTCTATTCTAGTTATCAATTTTTCAAAACCGGATATTCATCTTAAGTCAAAATAGAGCTTCCCATTTTAAAAAATTATAAATGTTATTTCGATTGATGCAAGTTGAAATTTACAATAAAATATTGAGTTTCCAAAGATTGTTCTAATCATCTCAATAATAACTCAATTTTGGGATGGGAAGGAGAATTTTGAAGAAGACTATAACTGAGTTTCAAGCAAATAAGAAGTTTTGAAAAGGTTTTCAAAGGCTTTATATAATCTATTTTTCCTCTCCTTGAAGAGTTTATCAGAGATAAACCATTGACACCATTTACCCAATAAAGGCATGGAGTCTACATGTTCTCCTCGTCCCGTAGGGAGATGAGGTCCCCAGTTGGAGCCTATGTTGAAACAGATCTTGAAATCTTTTATCCTTAAGGGCTAGATTTTTATTTTTTGAGTCTTTAAGTTTTCGGATTTCCTAAAACAAGAATTTCGTCAATTCTAAATTCGCGATACCTTTTTATTTATTATTTTTGAATAAAGAATGGATAAAATTTTACAAAAATATAAATTTTCCAACACTCTTCGAAAATTTATTCAAAAGGAGTATAATTTTAAATTCGTTAGTTTTTCATTCAAATGTTAAAGAAGTCGGGATTTAGGGTTTTCCGCAAACAAATTTTTGATTCAAATCGAATTGCAAAACCCCGATCCCCGATCTCCCGATACTTTAAGACTTAATTAAAACACAAATTACTTAATTCTCATCTAAGAGGGTTTAAAAATTAACTTAATCACGTCACGATATCGGGATTCGCGGTTCAATAAGATCATATATCTTGTCATCGTGTTTCCCGAATTCCCGATTTACTAAACCTCGATCCATAGTTTACATTAAATTAACTAATCTAGTTTATCCTTAATCATGATTAAAAGAAACGTGCCATTGCAATTTCACGATTTCGGGATTCGCGATTCCATGAGAGAACGTCTCATGTCATCAGGTTTCCCGAAATCCCGAGTTCCGAAAATTCTAATTAACGAAACCCCAAGAAGGTCTAATATTGATTAATGAACATACTAAAAACGTTTAAATTTTAATTAATACATCGCGATTTCTCAATTTCGGTGATCGAGTTTCTTCGAGGACATATTTTTTCGACATCAAGACTGTCGAAACCCCGAAAAATCATGTTTTCAAATTTAACTCAAAATTAACACTAATAAATCCACTTCCTAAACAATTTTAAAGTTAATCTTTCTTTGAATGTTCATTAATGCGTTGTGGTCTGATTAAGTATGATTCTCTTTATATTTGAAAATGACAAGAAAGCCTAAATACGGACATTGAATGCATATCTCTGAAAATCTTTTATGCATTACAAGATTTTATTTCGTGACAGATGTACGATTTTCATTATGTTTAATATATATTCAAATTATACGATCGAATGCCTGTATTTTTCATTTCAAAGCTAAGTTTTTTCATCCACTCTCTGTGCCATGTTTTCAAGTTAAATGCAGAGCTATGGCACCCAAAAAAGCACCAAAGAAAAACAAAGACCAACATGAAGGTGATATTATCTCTGATACTACTCCACATGCCATACACTCCATAAAATCATGGACTAGAATTTCTGAATTACTGGAGGATGAGCTTAAATATGTGGACCCTGATTCGAAAAATCATCTCCGAGACATTGTTGATTCCGAGCTTCATAAGGTTGTTGCGCGTCCGAGGCTGGTGACATATACCGATATGATCGGCTGGGCTCTAGATAGAGTAGATATCCCAACAAGAAGCATTATGAACGAGCAAGGAGTTGTTGTCGGCTCATTCAGGCCTGAGCACATTCAAGTAATGTATAAACTCTCGCCTAATTATAAACATACCTTTAATGCTGAATTTTTAGTTGAGTTTCAAAGAAAGGAATGTGTTGAGGCAGGCCAGACATATCTCGACATGATTAGAGGATGGGCGAGGTCTGAAGAAAAGTTTAGGGCTGATGCTCATGGGATTTATGACTTGGCCTCCTTAACCGAATATATGGTTTATATAGCAATGATGTTATGCAGACTTTTCGGGAGAAAAGATCCCTATCACTTTCATGCAGACTGGGTACCCTTCTTAGAGGAAGTTTCAGAAGGACGTAGTTTTAAATGGCATAAAATGTTGTCAGATAACCTAACACAAGAGGTTGTAAATTATAAAGCAGCCAAGTCAAAGGGACAACCGATGTCTTTTTTTATGTCTGCATATATTATGGATGCCATTTGTTTTATGACTCCCTTTCCATTAATGAATTGGAGTTGGAATGTTTCCTGCCTAGAGCCTGTTAATAAATACCACTCAGCTCTCTGGGAAGAAAATGCTAAAGATGTTTTTTATGATGTTTGTCATTTTTTCATTACTCCTCTGCACAAAATATGTTTTGGATGCAAACCCCCTCGCATTTCTGATGCAGTCATAGAAAGCCTCAAATCGGTTGCTGACTGGTTTATTGAGGAAAATTTTTCCTATATTAGGGTTTATGGTTGTTCCATTCCACCTCATGCACTCCCAAAATTCTTACCAGACATATTGGTATGCAGAGAAGTAGCTCATCAGTTAGCCAAGGGTGGTATTGGGTTAGAATTAAAATCCCTTCAGAAAAAGGCATGGCCATTTTTCCCTATTCATATCGGGAAATTTACTTTATCAAACTTAGGCCATTCTAAGGCGGAGGCCGAGTCATTGGAGGAAGTGAAGTTAGTAAACATCGAGCACAAAAAACATGACCCTTACCAAATAATTAGTTGGCATTACATACATTGTAATTAAAAAGCATATGAACATGAAGTTTATGTTTATGATGATATTTTCAAAGATGTTAAGTCTTATGAGGAAGTGAAGAACAGAGTACAGGCCTTACCACCTAACTCATAGGCTGGGTTTGCATCTTTTCAAAGCCATAGGCGAAGTTGTGTGCCAAAGATTTTACAGGGAGAAATTTCGACCTCATTGCCAGAACAGGAAGAAACCCCTACAGGGTTTGAAACTAATACTCAGGGTAAATCCAATGATAAAGATAAGTTGAAGGATGCTGAAATACCTCCTCAAAAAATAGAAGGTTCTCAGATAAAAGAAATAGGGATAGAGAAAGGAAAAGCAATAGAAACAAGTCCAATAATTCTTGACGATGTTCCAGAAAAGATAGGAGGAATTGCTTCAAAATAACTTGGTAGTCCTATTACCTCATTAAATCCATTAAAGTCTACTTTCGAAACCCCTCATGAAGGATTTCTATATGTCAGTGACCTAGAGCCGATTTCAAGAGATGAAATCCCCCCATCGGATTACTTTTTCAGCAAAAAGCGAAGAGTTGTCTTGAAATAGGAAATTCATCCTAGAGGAGAAGGATCGATTAAGAAGCATAGAGTTATCATAGATGGAAAGAAACTCAAGGATGGAGAGTTCACTACAAAATTAGAAGGAACAATGTGTGCTATAGCATCAGCTAATATATATTCGGTACGAAACTTAACAACTATGCTTGAAAAGAAGGATCAAGAAATAATCCAGTTGCAAGACAGACTGGAGGAAAATGAAAGAAATATTGATTGGGGAATACAGAAGGGTCTAAAACAAGCTAGAATCAAAGATATGCAAGAAATCCAAAAATTAAATAAAGATTTGGATGAGGCAAAACATTTAATATAGGTCACATAGGAACAAGTTCAAAAGCTAGGAGAAGAAAATAAACAGTTGCATGATAAGATTAATTTTATTACTAACCAGGTAGTTGAACTTGAACATTTCAGGACACAGGCATTGGAGATATATGAAAGAATAGAGGAGGAACAACAGAAAGTATTCTGGAATATAGAAAGAATCCAGAATTATTTTCAGGAATCAAATAAGTCCATGGAAAATGTGTTCCAGAAAGAAAGAGAGGCGAAAGCAGTAAGGACTACTTTTCAGAAAGCAGTGGCTTCCTCATTAAAATAAGAAATTGGAAAAACTTAGAAATGATCTATTTCTAAACAGGTAAAAGGGGATATAATGATAAAAGACTGGGAATCAAAATTGGTTGAATATAAAAGAATCACAAAAGAAGTTAATGAAGATTTCCAAGGAATCTTCGATCTCTTTGAAAGATATTCATTGAATATCAAAACAATTGGTTGTTCTGGGTTGTTAGGCGAAGTCAATATAGTCAAGCATCAGCTGAGGTTTAGAGAAGAGATAGAGAAAAATAAAATAGATATTTCGAACATGAAATTAACCAACATCACAGAGATCAACAAGTGGATGGTGACTTCGAGTTTAAAGTTGAAAACAGTTAAATTCACAAAAAGTATGATAGAAAGTCGGTTGTCCGAATTACAGAGGAGATTTTTCTCATTTGAAGCAAATGAGATACCCGAGGCTACCAATATCTTAGTAAATTTTTTGGGAAAATGTGTTCAGTGCATTGAAACAGAGAAAGGAAGTTCATCAACGCAAACTTAAAACTTTTTTAAAATGTTTTTATTATTAAAATTTTAAAAAGAAATTGTAAATGGTTGACATTATTTTATGTAACCGTAATACTAGGGAGTTGGTTAGTTACCAACGTGAAACTTTGACGAAAAGGTATAAATATAATTTCAAAAGGCTAAGAAAGGGCTTCAGAAATTTTGGAGATAACCATTTTTGTAATTTAAGTTTTTTGAAATACAACAGAATATAAATCGCAAACAAGATACTGGATCCTGCAACTTTGTAACTATGTGTCTTCTCCCTGTTTATCATACTCTGTTGAATTTTTCCTTTTAATGTTATATCTAACAAGTAAATCAATTTTGAAACTATATACATCATTAAGTTATATTTCAGATTGGTTTGGATGTCAAATGATTTACAGTTTTTCCTCTGAAATCGCTTTTAGTAATTTCAAGACCTGTGAAGATTTTGTTCCTTAATACTTAACCTTTGTTAGAAACCTCATGTTTTCTTTCATAATTTTCTATTGAAATATAAGATTCTTTCTTGATTTTATCCTTCTATTTCTTTGTAGTGTTTATTTGTTGTTTACAATTCATGAAAGTGTTACAGAACCAGGAAACAACCTTGAATGTGTTTACATTACTATTTTAGATTTTGAAATTGTTTTCCTTAATCTCATCTCTAGAAATCTAAAGTGATCAATTGATTAAAACCCTTTTTATAAATAAATAAATATTTATCCTTCATGACTGTTCCAAGCATTAGACAACCCAACATTGAACCCGAACTCCAAGATCAAACTAACATCGCTTTAAACCTAATTAACACCATTTTACAGACAACAACCAACCGGGTATAACTAGAACGATCATGGGCTACTATTGAACGTGACATTAGCATCCAAGAGCAGCAAGAGGAGAGACACAGACAGTTGAGAAACTGATTTTGCCTTTACCTTCTTGTAAATTATTATTTCTAAATCATTCCTTTTAAATCATTTACAGATTCCTTGATGGTATGTTTTATAGCCTTTAAACATAAACTCGGGAACAACAATTACAATCACTTTTAACATGAGTTGTCATTCTAGACAGAGCACATCTAAGTTACAACTAGTCATTAACTTAAATAACAACATTAACAATCTTAAAGTAGAATTCTATCATTATAACACTTATAAAAAATTAAATCTCAGCATGTAGTCTAGTTATATTGACCGAGCTAACAATACTATATGTCTAATAATATTAGAAGGAAACTATTAACTAGTAGCAGGGCTGGAGCAATTTATCGAGGAAAATTAAGATAGTGGTTACTTAACAATTAATATACAAATAACAAGGCAATTACATGACCATTAACACGACAATTAAAAGTGCATTAACAAGGTAGTTTACATGACTTTTTTCATAACAAGTAATATAGCAATAGTAAGGCATGTAAGGTGTTAGTTAACATTTAACTTGATTTTTCATTTAATCCAAAGAATGAATCTGTTGGCCATTTAAATTGTTGTAGCAATTGTTCTGGAAATTAATATGACCATTACATAACAATGAATCTAGCAATAACAAATCATTTAACTCATTTTTATCCATTTTATTTACTAGAAAAAATCAAGGCAATTAATGTGACCATTGCATAGAAATGAATATGGCAATAGCCATTTAACTAACTGTTATCCATTTAATTTGTTGTGGCAAAATTAGCAAAAACGAAGTGCCCATAGGGTGGCTAATCATTCCCAGTCGACAACAACTCAACAATTAAATAAATATGAATCCAATCAACATGAACGCATTCCATCACTCAAGGGAAAACACAGTCACAGTTTGAAGGTGAAATCTAGGTAATTATTGCAAGTCAGTTATGAATTGAATATCAAACAAAAGGGTGGACGAATTCAACATGCACAAAGTCAATTTTTATTTACCAAGACCATGGCCATTTTGGCAAGTGAATTTATGATTTAAAAGGCTCATTTCATGGGTGAATTCAACATGCACATAGTCAATTTTTATTTACCAAGACCGTGGTCATTCTGACAACTGAATTTATGATTTAAAAGGATAATTTCATGGGCGAATTCAATATCCATTCAACAAACATTTAGGGAGCAATTTTGTGGGCGGTCAAGTCATGGTAATAAATACCTATGTAATAAAATCACGGTGAGATAACCGTGGTAACAATGCAAAAGAAAATTTGTGATAGTAAAAAAAAATCGTGAGAATGGAAAACGCTGATAGGGATACGGTTATTACAACAGGCACTATACAATCAGAGACCAAACTTAATTCATTCAGTTCACTTGCCAACCGTAGAGGAAAAACGTGATTACATTCAATACCCAAGCTAAACGTAGAGGAAGGGTTAATTTAAACAATACACAGTTCAATGCAGCTAGGGTTAAGGGTTTTCTCCCCCCCCATTTTTTTTTGCCTGGGGTACCCATGAAATGTAGACAGAGATAAAACTAATCGTTTTTTGAATTAAATGCATAAGGAAAAATTCACAACCCAGAAAAGAAACACAAACAACCATGATAGGTAAGATTTGACTGCATCATAATAAAAACAATCACAGCCACGGGTACACATAAATACATAGGATTTTAATAAAATAAAGGTTCCTTTCGCATTTATAGATATGCTAAGAAATATTAGTCTATTATTTTAACTTCGATCCAGGCTGATTCTTCCATGTAATTCCAAGCATTTAGACATATTGAACGATTTTAAATCCTACTATGTAGAACATTTATTTATGAAATTTGTATAAAAACAGGAAATGGACAATGACAATCAATTTTAAGTCACACACACACACACAGACACACACACACACACACACACACACA
>ML778819.1:269256-281952 GCA_009831015.1 Picea engelmannii
ATATATATATATATATATATATATATATAGCAGACCAATCCGAACAAACCACACAGGGTTAAAACTTGTCCCTCGATACACAACGCATATTTACAACTATCTAAGAATAAAAATGCGGGGTGAGAATTTGATCCATCAAGATATAAAAACAGGGTAAAAATGAGATAATGATGAGATATAAGCATGTTGAAGTTGAAGAAAAACTTCGCCAACAATCAAAATTGCAGAGTTAAATAATCTCATCAAGGCGCAAGGTGAACCATCTGCCAAGGACAAACATTAGAGGTAGACGACTGGCGGGAACATCCTTCGCTCATCATCCTCTCACAGAAAGGCAGGGTGTTGAGATCCATAGGTCTATTAATGCCGAAGCAACGACCATAGATCAGGCTCCTGGCCGAGTGCCTAGGCGAGGAATGATGAGCTAGGGATGATAGGCAAAACCACCACAATGATCACAATCAAACACCATAAGGAGGTCAAGACATGTGGGGAAACGAAGGCCATGGGAGTCAATCAATCATTGAGCTAGGCTATGAAATAAAATTCAGTCATCAATCTAGACAATCAGTTTACTTACTCCATTAAACATGCAGATCCAAGCATAAATCCTACAACAATATACCATACAAAAATGAAGAGAGTGTATCATTACCTGATCACCCGCTCTAAGTGACGTCTCACATGCTTCGTGCAACTCCCGCTTGTTGAGCGATGAGACTTCAATGGTACCTCCCAACCAATTATAGCGGTACTCTTCTTCCCCCTTAGCCCCATGAGTCGCAAAGGGGCCACACACACTATCCAGAGATTCAACTAGCTCCTAGCTCGCCTCGCAAGGCCGAGATACCACTCCTCACTGAGATGGGTGTCCCAACTCCCACAAGCTAAGTCAATCAAGTATACATTTCTGTAGTGTAAAGTTATGCAAATATAAGGATCCTTCATCCTTCTCCTCCTTCCATTATATAGAGTTTCCAAGTCCTTTACCTTCCAAAAATCCCATTTAATTTAATGTTTAATAAATTAAATCCTAAAAATCCTCCCCATACAAGTCTCACCCATCCCCTTCATTCCTCCATAAATTAATTTCTTTAATTAATTAATTACAACTATTTCCCTCACCCACCTAGAGTCACTCCTAGAATCACTCCTAGGTGTCTCCAAAATCCCTTACAGGTTTTAATGACTTTCCCCATTATTAATTTGCTAGTTCAATTTAAAATTAGAAAGCTCTTAAATGTTAGATACCTTACTAACTTTGACTTTCTGTTTTTCCCCTTGTGTTTCCCTTTTTTTTTATGTTTCCCTCTTTTTCTAGTTTCCTAAATATCTCAGATTTCCCTCTTTCCCCCTTTCATTTAGAACTGAAATTGGAAGGTGTAGAAATTAACTTTTTTTTTTCCGTTTTCCTTTTTAATTAATAAATTTTAAATTATCATAAAATAATAAAACAATTATTTCCCTTTTTAAATTTTATCCTAATAGATTATTATGAATCATTTAAATTTCTTACCCCCTTCCTTTTACAATATTTAATGAAGATTATAATTATTATTTATGTTGTTTTTATTTTTATTTTGTATGTGTGTGTGTATATATATATATATTATTTTTTTTTTCTTTTTTTTTTACCACTAGCATAATTTAGACCTAGACCTTAAATTTTCGTGATGGGCGACATTTTATTTGGGAAATTGTTTTAAAAATTCTTATCACATTATTCGTTATAAGGTCTTATAGGTTCATTCATTTATCATTAACAACACGACATGCCCTTTAGGATGCACTAGGTGCTCCAAGGGTGCCACTCACCTCATCTGTTCCCTTGCGCGATGGGCCCTTTAAGACACACCATGTGCTCCAAGTGTGCCACTCCCCTCTTTCCATTTTTCTTGCACGATGTGCTCTTCAAGATGCACCATGTGCTCCAAGGGTGCCACTCGCCTCTTAACTGACTTGGTAGACATCAAAAACCCCTGGAGTCAATACTCCGCCAGGTGAACTTGTGGGATACTAAGGGACTTTAAGGAATAAGGCCCCCCCGCCTTATTGCATGCCCCTTAGAATCATCATGAGCGACTGTCGCACTCTACCCTCATGGCATCGTGGGTCCTCTCAAACTAGGTAAATGTTAACCTACAATTCGAGCCACAACGGGAGTGCTAGTAGGCTATGGCAGGGTTGTTGTCCACACCTCTCCCTCAACATCTCTGGAATTCATGCGTGACGCCTCTACTCCACATGTGATTCTGGTCGAAAAGATATTGTCAGCTTGCATCATCAACCAATCATGTCATAATTTATCCACAATCATATCATCTAATCAGATGCACTAATATCACAATAAAAAAATCAAACCCCAATGGTACACTCCCCGACTCGATCCGGAGTCCAAGGGGTTCCATCGATGCCTCTGCATCCTCGAGGTCCAAAATCCTGCACACTCAGTAAAACCGAGTCAATAGCACCCGTCTATGTCAATGCAGTAAAACAACATGTCACCAACCCATAACACCTCATAATCAAAATCAATGTTTTAATAGCATGAAATCCAAATGACTTGCGATCAAGTGTCCTCAAAGAATAATTTTGCTCAGTGCGCAAGAGAGGGATGTTACATCTATCTCCCTCTTTCTATTCCTCCCAATATCTCTCTCTCTCTCTCTCTACCCCTATATACATCCCTCCCTCCATATTCCCCTCTCTATATCTCACTTTCTCACTCACTTTTGATCTCCCCCTCTCTCCCTTTCTCTCCTCCTATACACTTCTCTATCAATCTTATTATTTCTCTAAATATCTTCCCCACTCCTCCCCCCTCTCTCGCTCTCTCTCTCTCTTTCTCTCCCTCCCGCAACCCCCCATTTCCACACTCTATCTCCCTCCATTTTTCCTTCCTTCTCTCTCTTTCTCTCTCTTTTCCCCTCCCTCTTTCTCCCTCCCCTCCCCCTCACACTCTCTCTCTCTCTTCCTCCCTCCCCCTTCCTCACACTCTCTCTCTCTCTTCCTCCCTCCCCCTTCCTCTCCCTCTCTCTCCCCTTGCAAACTCTCTCCCCCGCCCTTCTCTCTCTATATGTAACTACCTCTATATACCTCTCTCTCTCTCTCTCCCTATCTCTTTACCTCCCTCCATCCTTCTATCTTTCCCTCTCTCTCTCTCTAAGTCTTCCACTCTAGCACTCCCTCTGTCTCCCCCTCTTCTTTCTCTTTCTCTCTCACTCGCTCTCTCTCTTGATCTCTCTACATCTCTCTCTTACCTCCTCTCTCACCCTCTCAACCCCTCTATTCTAGTGTCCCTCTTTCCCTCTCTCTCCCCACACACACTCTCTCTCTCTTTAAATATCAGTCTCTCTCTACTCCCTCTCTCTCTTGTTCTCTCTCTACCTCTATCTTGATCGAGGGATGGAGGGAAGGAGAGAGAGAGAGAGAGAGAGAGAGAGAGAGAGAGAGAGCGAGAGATAGATAGAGATAATGGAGTTATAGAGAGTGGGATATCTACAATGAGAACACTTTATTGTAGAGGATTTTCTGGAATCTCCCTGAAAAATATATCGCTTCTCTGTTTATAGCAGAGCTTGTTAGTAGAGGCGAGTGACCAAAGGTTTTTGTAGAGGTTTTTCTATCGGTGCACCTTTAAGGTACATACACACCAATGTGTACATAAATAATAAGTAAATGGTGCTTCAATGTTCAAAATCACCTTCATACTTTATAATGAAAAAATACATAGACCGAATAAACCACACTAGTGCCATTGAACATTACCCACCAATGTGCTCTTTGTTGGCAGGAACACTGCATTAAGGTAAATAGAAAAATATTACCTAACTGATTTTCATTGTTATAGTGCATCCCATGCTTCCAAACTCTCAAGCAAGCATCGATTCTCACCCTCCTTCAAAAGAAACCATGTTTCCAGTGCTCTATAGTGACTTGGATAGCTCCATTCATAGATTCCACACATTTCCAAATTTTGGAAATTACCACGAATTTTCATTTCCTATCGATGGTCAAACCATTTCCCCTTGAGATCGAAGAGGCTAGGTAAATTGTTTATCACCTTCCTATTTTCATTTTCGTCCAATTAAATTTTGAATTTAGCTTGAAATTTGGAATTGTTTTCACTTCTTTTTCCAATTTTGCGTAGTGTTCCTGAACACTTCAGCTCACACGAACGCTATGTCTCCTATGCTAATTTCATGGTAAGAACCACCCCTAGAGTATCTCATATACAAATATGCACCACTTTCATTCTAGTAAGATCACTATGATAAATTTAAAAAACAAAGAAGTGTGTCCTTTGGAACACCCCGCAACTGGCACATAATTGGCTTCGACTAGCACTAGTACAATTCACTTAATTAACCGCACCACTAACCTAACGATTTATAAAATTTAACATAACGGTGCAAGAATTTTGACCAAATAAAATGGTGTTGTTTACAAAACTACAACGAGACACATATTTGTTGACATGACATAGTGGCGCATCTCATTAGACATCCTATTCTTGGTTCTCTATCCTTTACAATGCACCACTGCACAAAACATCAATGCTCCACTATCATTGTAGCACCTATGCATTAATAGTAACACATTGCACTGCTTCAATTGTGATATAAGAATTAAACCTAGCAGTGCCCATCAGTCCAAAAAATGCATCGGTGATGTAAAGAGAATGACACCGGGCCAAATTTTTAATAATTTGTTAGAGAGGTGTAACTTATTAGACGCACCACTGCTATCTTTGGTGGTGCGACAATAAGCATGGAGCATTCGTGTGTAAAATATAGAATTATTCATTGTCACATGTTTTGCAAAGTAAGAATCATGGTTCATCTTCTATAGGGTCATCTTCACGATGTGTTAGTAATACAATGCACCACTAGACATCACGCCAATGGTCTGGAAAAACTGGCGCACTGGTTCTTTCAGTTTAACAAAGTGCACTGATGATTTTTCACACCATAAATTTTAGCGTTGCAGTGTGTATTTGTTAATGAAATGAGATAATGCGATTAAAAGCACTGTATTGGGAAAATATTGTAGGATTTTGCATGCTAGATCATTTCATTGGGCGCTCTATTACCAGTGCTCTATACAAGTCAACATATTGCAAAACCTAATTCTAGTGCTACAATGAAATGGTTGCATCGGTGCATTCATATTAACCCATCACACCACTTAATTTTTTATGAAACAATTTAACCTAGCGGTGCCTTTAGGTATAAACATTGGTGTTGTAAAGAGCATGACACCAAGTCGATTATTTCACAATTTATATGTGTGGTGCATCTTATGGGATACACCACTAAAATACATGGTGTTGCAACAAGAAACATGGAACCAGTGTGTATTAGTAACAACACCATGTGGTAATTCCATTTGTATGATATTTCACATCGACAATGAGACATATGTTATATTTTAGGTGCATTGATTACTTTTTTAATGATTTTTTGCAAAAAAAAAATAATTTTATATTTTTTTAAATATACATAATTCATTTATGTGTTAGTTTTATAATTTAAATTTAATTTATCTATATGTATGTCCCTAACAATATATGTATGTGAATTAGAGCTGAATATGATGAGAGGAGGAGAAACATTAGCAGCAACAGGTTGAGACACCCACATTTTTGCATGAGTGGGAGGCCAGGGAGAGGGAGAAGGAGTTGTTCCCTCACCATATTTCATAGCCAACACATGACCTTTTGAAGGATGTTGGCCTCCTGAAGTTTTATCAAGAGGGTACATCCCTTAGGGGGGACTCTTTTTTGTTACAATAGTTGATCTGTCATTGGGATCATCAGTGATAGGGGTTCATGGTCGGTCTCGATCTATGGTGTCATCCCACATAGGAGGATGTCTATTTCATCACTAGGTTTTCTAGGAGGGGGGATGGTTTTCCCCATTTCCTTGTGATACTACATGGTGTTGCTAGATAGAACACCAACTGGCATATGTGTAGAGATATGCCCATCCAGAGGTTCATTCCTCTTTGGAGTTCTAGGTTCATGGTGGTCAATTGTCGATAAGTTCATTTGGTAGAGAGGATGTTAAGTTCTTGTGTCTTATTCTCTTGGAACTCTCACAGTATAGCTTTGATGGGAAAAACATTATGTTTTCTTTGTTTTATTATGTAGATAGTTTATTTAATAGGCCCCAATTGATTAGGTGGTCATAGATTTTTTTGAGACATTTTTGTCGTGCATCATATAACTGAAGCACCATTTTATGCGGGATGATATTCTTCCCTTCATGTTAGAGTTATTTACACTATTGTTTTAGAGGGTTTATGCCACTCGACCAGTGGCACCCCTCTTTCATGCTAGGCCTATGCTTGATGCACATATTCACATGTGGGGGAAGCCAATGCCAAAGAAGGGCCAGTTCAATTTTCCCATTTCTCTAGTCTATAGGGATGTATGTGATTTATTGAATAGAGAGCACATTCATGCCCTCTATATTGTACAATACTTGTACATGGGGTTGGATTGGAGAGAATGTGAAAACATATGATTTATAGCATCCAAGATAGCATTTGAGAGAGGTAACATTATTTTTATTTTTTGATAAATCTAGTTTCATATTTTTATGTCTTATTTAATGCACATGTAATTTATTGTAACGCTTTGTTTCAATTATATATTTTTTATTATCTATTGTTTTTCATATATTGGAACATATGTTGGGGATGAACCTCCCCAACATGAGGATGAGGTAATGGAGGAGGTAGGGGACTAGAATCCACTATAGAGACCCCACATGCCACATGAGACAGATCAAAGAGTCCAAATAGAGGTGGTGGATCATCTATGTGGCGTCATGACTAGTCACAGAGTGGTACCCACACCCATTGGACATATATTACAGGTATAATATCTCTCTACAATATGGAGGAATCTCAATCATGACATGGAATTGTTTATGCATCATATTTTTGGTGGCTTCAACCTCATCAAGAGGTTGAGGGGTGCCTCTCATTATTTGTAACATCCTCATTTTTAATCCCCACAAATTATAATGTAATTGTATAAATGTCATTTAGGCTGGTGAGACGGTATGTTTGGGGCAAAGATCCTATATTGATTAATATGGTTGGGGCCCAAATTGAATATTATGTGAATTGAATAATTAATACAAGTAATAATCATTGGTTTCAATATGAAAGAGATGAAGAACGATGGAGGGGATATGATTCCACAAGAGAGAGGGGTCCAAGGGGGATTTTATTCATGGGTATTAATCCAACCCACATTCCTAAATTATTATCATTGTATATAACCTTGTAATTTGTTCTGGAGTGTGTTGAAATCCAATCATTTAACTCCTGTAAAAGGGTGGGTGTGAGGAGTCGCATCCCATAGTTATTGGAGAGCATTGGCATGAGTGAAATCAGCTTGGTGAAGAGTATAAGTCAAGTCAATCAAACAAACAAAGAGAGGAAAATTCATATTTCCAAGGGGGTAGTGTTTTGGACAATCACATTTTTGGATGGAGAATAGTTTTTACATGCAGTTTTTGGAAAGCAAAGAAAGAGGCCAAGGATGATATTAAGGATGAAAATTTATATTAAAATGTAGAAACATGGGCTAATATTACTAGTCGTTAATATGAAAAATGTAAAATGTTTAGCGATAGTTTTGTAAAAATAGTCAAATTTCTAAGGATTTTATTTACTTTTTATAGAATTTTGGCGATTTTTAAAGTAAAATAATTTTATTCTATAGAATTTGGGTGAATTGTTTTTAGAAAAAATGTAAATTGGTGAATCTTGTTTTGGGAAAAACCATGGAAAATTAGCCCATTTGTGAAATTTAGCCCCTAAAATCATCTATGGAAAGAGCATAGGGTTGGGAAGAGGACCAACAATGGTATATTTAAGGTATCCATTGTTTGGTTGTGTTTTATGTTGAGAAATATGCATTTGTTCCTGTTAAAATGCGATGTAACCCTGTATTTCATTTTTCCTATTGAGGAAATGAATCAAAAGCCTTGTCAAGGATACTGTGAAAACTCCTTAGGCAACTGAGAGTTTATGAGGGTCCCCAGTTGAGAGTTCCTATCCAACTGAGTGCACTAGGGGAACTGATAAATGAATGGTACATCCCGAGGGACTAATAACAATGAAGGGGGTACAACCCTTCGGTGGTGCAGGTTGTGGGAAAAGAGAGAGCTGGAGGATTGGAATTGATGTAGGAGTAGAACTTGGGTTGGGGGTTGTTGTTGTGTGTGGAGAGTAGATAGTCAATGGGCCAGATATCCTTGTGGACTCATAGCCCCATCTCCAAGATGGCTTGTTGTTGAGAGAAAATGAATAGAAAATCTTGTGGCTGGGAGGTTTATCCTTCATATGCCGCCAGTTGATTAATTACTAACAGAAAAGTGTTTATAGTTTTTTCTCATGTTATTTCACTGTGTAAATGGTTAATATGAATGTTTTGTGTTTTTCTATTTTCTTGAACATATGCATTCATGTTTAATATATGTTTTTAGATGCATCTAGAATTATGGTATCGGTCAAATGGTTAAATTTGTATGTGATCTATAATTGGTAAGCTACAAGAAATTAATTAGTGGTAAATCTTGTTGATTTAATTATTTTCTATGTAGTAATGTTCCCTGGTTAAGATGGGGGACGTTACATATTGGTATCAGAGTTCACGGTTCAAAACTGAGCTTGTATGGGCCAGGAGACAACATGAATTGAGAAAATTCGTGGTTGCATATTTTTTATCCTGTGACGTATTTGGGGGAAAAATGTTGAACATAATTGAAATTACCAGATTATGAGCATATTTTGAGTTTAAATTCTTTATAATAGTCAAAGAAGAGAATTTATGGCATTGAGTTGTAGGTTGTAGAGTCCATTTTGTCCTAGAGGGTCGAAATCCTATAAGTTTCAAGGAGTTCATGAAGTTTAATAATTGACAACCCAGATTAATTCGACTTGTAGAATCAATGGTCGAGATTTAGTCACAGAAGGTTTGAGTAGGGTGTTCCTGATTGGCCTTCTGAAATAAGTTTTCAAAAAGAATTTGGATTCATACATAAGGTTGGGTTTGAAGGGAGGATTCTGATGACGCGATCCCGAAATGATAAGAGTTGTTATATCGGCTAGATATTTTCCCAGCTGTTAGATTTGCAGGAGGTGTTTTGAGAGAGCTAGTTCTGAAGGATGGGCATGTTTTTTCATATGATGAATTCAGTCTCATCGAGGAAAATAGTATGTAGTTTCAGGAGATCGAGATGATTGTGGTCATTAAGTGGTATGATTGTTGACTTTCCGATCTATTGAAGAAGCATGTTGTCTTGAAATGGATAAGGGTGAAGGGGAATGCCACGTAAGCTTCCACATCAGTGTGCCATGTTATCAAGGGAGGTAGAATCATTGAGTTCCATGTAGCAGTCGGGTGAAAACTTTTAGGAAAGAGAGTTCTGATGGATTCAAAAAGGAGTGTTTCAATGGTTCTGAAAGAATGGTTCCTGGGAGCCTTCAAAAGAGGGTTGTCAGAATGGTTCCTGGGAGCCTTCAAAAGAGGGTTGTCAGAGAAATCCTGATAGGTTATCGAACTTGATAGTTTGGAAGGGTTGACAAGAAAAGAAATATTGTTTTCGATGGAGGTTTCTCAACAAGAATATTCCTCTAGTGTTTCATATTGTGGATTTCAGAGACATCCACGTACCCAACAATTTGGACATTCGATGGGAATAGTCCGAGGAAGAGATTCTGACAGACTTGCAGAGGTATAAATACATCTTGGAAATGCCAAGAAGATCAGCAATTGGGAATTATATTGATTTTGAGATAAATGGTTTAGATGTAAAGGATGTTACAACAATAATTTAGTGAATTTTCCCACACAAAATCTAGTTTTTCAAGGTCTACATTTTGCAGCGGATTTTTGAGGGCCTAAACAACATTTAAAAAAAATCAAATTTGTACAAAACTATGTGTCCTTGTAGGACACATAATTTAGAATATGGGTATGTAAAAATGTGTAGAAGGAGAAAGAAGGCACATGTAGCATACAAGACCAAAAATGTAAAATAGTAAAAAAAATTGTGGGTTGTAACTATTAGTCTGGAGCCTGATTAAGGGTGAAAACATGACATATTTCTCAGAATATAGTCATAGACATACCCGATTGATATTCTATCAAAATACAAATGTATTTTTTGTAGGGATGCATAAACAAGGCTAAAATTGCTAAGCCAGGAGAAAGTGCAAAGGGGCAAAATTGTCATTTACAGATTGTTGTGGATTTTGACTAGAGAATCGGTTTGACAATCTAAGAGTTTTCAAGATTTTAGTTTTAGCATTATTATCTATGTCTCATGAAACCTTTTCCTTGGTTCTTTATATATTTACCCCTGTAAGTGACAAAAGTCAGTTTTGAGATTATTTTGCATTTGGGAGAAGGTGTACAAAGGGTTAAATTGACAACATTCAATGGACTACAACTTTCTACCCGTTGCTCATAATTGAGCAAGAAAGTAGTCATTGGAAAGGTAATTTCAAAGAAAACATAATATAAATTATAATTTTTTGATGGGAGCATCGATTTTCTCCATAAGAATTAATACAAGGAAGTGGAATTAGATTCCATGAACCATGCAATTACTCTATGTGAAGATTTTCCCAAATAATGTCAAAATTTGGAGAAATGTTTTCATGTAATAAACCTGAGTGAAAAGGGTGATTGTTGGGTAAGGAAGAGTATTGAAACTCATAATAACTCCTATGCATAATTATATAGTCTCATGTGAAGTGAAACAACTAAATAAGGGGAAAATGTGGTTGGGTTTATTAACAAGGCATTGATCAACAAGAAGAGGAGAACACTCTAGTAGAGAATGTTGGGTGATGGAATTCTAGCATGAGGATAATATTCCACAATTGAGCATTGTGTGTGTTTTTTCTAAATTAATTATAGGGTCAATAGAATGGGGAAGCAGGACAAGCTTGTGTAATTAGTTGAGGCGTCAAGAGATGTAAAGGGAAGTGCAAGACTACAAAGAAGGTGATGCAAGGTTGAAAAAGGTCTAAGGAAGAGAAGGGGAATATTAGTATTCAACTGCTATAGAGTCTGAATGGGTTGCAAAGGAAAATAAATATAAAATCTCACATAAATCATGAATCCAATAGGTGAGAAATATCATTGCAAGCACATGAAGTTAAGAAGAACTCCATAACATTGAAGGTAGAAATATAGTGAAGGCTACAATCTTGCTACAAGAGAACGAAAAAGGATGTCATGAGATGAGGTTTGACTCATGGAATTGATGAGTCATCTCTATGTACAAATATAGGAATTTAGAAATTTGTTATATATGATTCAACAACTTTGTCTAAAAGTACCCAAAGAAAAAAAGTTGTCTCACTAGTATAGATTACCAAATTGACGGTTTTTCGTTGATATTGCCACACATATTCATCGCAATTTCCACGAAAGCCGAGTTTTTTTTCGTCGGAATAATTTTGTTGCTATATCGACGATCCAGGTGTGCGTGGAAACATCGATGAAATTATCTCTCTACATGTCACCAGAGTCAAGTTTGGTTAACCCTTTGCATCGTCGCAATTCCAACGAACTATCGTTGCAAGTCAAAAACTTATGATGCATATGTTGTATGTGTGAAAAAAAACGTGGAAACTTGTGATGAATATCTGTGGCAATAGCAACGACATAGATTCATCAAGACCATACAAAAAAGATGTTGTACGTGTGACGAAAAATTGTGGCAACTTGCGACGAAAGTTCGTCGCTATTGCCATGGTGGACAAAATGCAATTTTTTTTTTCTGACGAACTATCGTCGATATTGCGACGATGTCATTAAGTTTTTAAAAGAAATTACATGAGATATGGTAATATGATAATTCCATATTACATTGTAATATGGTAATGCCATATTAACCCACAATTAATTGCAAGCCAACATGAAGAAATATGAGCTTGGAAAACTATTATTGCTTTCTATGGATTTTGTAGTTAAAAGATGTGAATTTTGTATTGACCTAAGAAATATAAAATTTGTTGTAAATTGGTTGATCCAAGATAATTTAATTGAACCAAGGTAATTCACGGGGTTAGAAAATTATTTAGGAATAAATTGTCTCTTCAATGCACATTAGAAAAGGCAAGTATAAATTTTTAATTCATTGCAATTGAAAACAAATTAATTGAAGCTTTGACATGAAATAATTGTAATGCATCAATATTAAATCTAATGAAACTTGCAATTTCATTTGAAATCAAAGAAAATTTCGCATGATACATAATGGAGGAACCTTTGATACAAAGAAGGAGTTGGATAACATAAATCTTGAAACTTTTGTTGGTGCAATCATAATATACCCCAAATAAGATAAGGAATTGTACATCCTAGTTAAGGCATTGAAGTATGATAAATATGATAAATATATACATTCGTTTAGGCATTGAAGTATCCTGCAACATTTTGAAGTATAGGCATTGAAGTATCCTGCAACATTTTGATTCGGTAATCAAGTTGTATGATAAATATGTACAAAACCACATTATCAATTTCCTTTAAGACCTCTTTGTTTTTATTTGACCATAGCTCTAAAGTTAAACTCTTATGTACTTGAAGAATATAAGGGATTACCTACATCTAGCTCAAATTTTGGCAAATGGTTAAAACCTTACAAAACTTGTATATAT
>ML778819.1:298381-324689 GCA_009831015.1 Picea engelmannii
CATTATCATGCTCAATAACAGTTCTTTCAGGATCACGTTCATGCATCCGTAGCCTGTACCATTTAACCTCAAACAAAACTATTTTAAAGGAATTAAAATCACACTCAATTATATCCTCCAAATGGCCATAGTACCTATTCTCATTTTCTTCTGAATTTCTATCACTTCTAGAGGAAATGTTGGTGACCTTAAACACTGCAGTTATCCCACAATCCGAGGTTTTCATCTTATCATCCAACATTTTGATACAAAATTTACGACCATTACACCACATATCCTTGTGATGTTTCAACTGCAACATGGACAACAAGTAAAAAATAAATTGCTAATTAATAATCCTCATATAGGACTTACTAAATATATATTTCAATAATTAAACAAACAAAAATACATTGAAAAATTGGGAAAAAACTAGGAAAATGTGGGTAACAAATTTAACTTTCCTATTTATCTTTTAAACCAAAGGCTAAATCAACTTCCCTTGATGTAAGATCAGAAAATTGATCTCGATGACGATGCGTTGTTTTAATCATCTTACTCACCCCTTCCCATGATAACCTACCAAAATATTCTTTAGTATATTCTATCCAATGCTCCATCCAATCAAGGTTGTTTGCAGTGTATAAATGTAAGGCATCCCACTCTCGAGCAACTATATGATAGCATAACAATTTAATATCATTAATTAGTTATTGTTAATAAATGAATAATTTAATAGATGTGTAATATATTAAATCTACGTCAACATCTAATAATTACCTTTCACAATCCTCATTTTACCTTTTCTCAATAGGACCTCCCCTTCAAATTTGTTGATGGAGTCGAGATGCCAAATGCGAAGCACATTCATATTTTTTGCTAATTTAGGTAGATATTGACTAATATACACCATGCATTGATATACCATATATCCCTCAACCATAGAACCCTCCAGACGTGATCTTTGTCTAACAAAAGCCTTCATTGACTTCAACTTCCTTTCCACCATCCACATCAACCTTGTGTGTATTGGTCCACATAATTCAATCTACTCAACTTGGTGTATGAGGTAGTGTTCTTGTGCATTAAAAAATGTTGGAGGTGGATATTTTTGCATTTGACACACTAGTCGGGGAATTTCTCTCTTCCAATAACTTATATCTTCTTTATGGATTTCTTTTGATGATAGCCACTTAGAAATGTCAAGGCAATAAAAAAATATCAAGGCATACATAAATTTGCAAATAAAAGATAATATGTCAATAAGTTCCAATACAGATCACATAAGAAGTACATTTTCCTTATAAAACAATACTTACCTCATGTATTTGCCAAGTACATAAATAATTTGTTTTATGTTGTTGTCAAAGTCATCTAGGAGAGATAAAGGTAGAACATACTGTAAAAAAAAACAAATAATTATTATTTGTTTCCAAAAAATGCGTACCAATAAGAAAATATATTATAACCTACTAATTACCTTAATGAATGTATGCCGGTCATGTGTTTTAAACCCGCCAAAATCACCTTTTTTAGTTAAGATATTTTGTATGTTCGACAAAAACCCCGTCGGAAACCTAATTTTTCGAACGACCTCTTTTACAATATTGCTCTGTTGTTCCATCAATAACCAAGGAAGACTAGTATTTTGTTCAGGACCATCACCATTAGAATTAATAATAACACTTTGCAAGGCGTGATTAGCTTCTTTGATGTCACAACAAATCTTTCCAATTCTCTCTTTGTCAATCCTTCCATCTAATATTCATCATAACAATTTTGTTAAGTTCTTCCCGATATGCATTGTATCAAACAAATGAACTATTTGTAGGTGTTCATAGTATGGCAATCTACTGAATTGCATTGGGTAACTTTTCGTTCCTCGTGGAATCCCATTCGTTCCTTAATGACATTCATGAAACACCAACAAATTGAAATTAACACTAATTAATGGGACAAAATGAATTTAATACTAATGAAATTAACCAAAGATTTATATAATAGGTCACACATAAATAATTTGCGTACCTTGACGATTTCTAATATATTCCAACTTCCATAGGCGAGGTGTCATTCTTCGTGGTTTTTTTTTCTGTTTTCTTCTTTACCATTGAACTTTGCTTTGTCCGTAGTTCGATAACTATGGTTCTTAGGCAGAAAGTGCCTATACTCATCAAACACTTCCTTTGCTAAACTTATTGAACGACGAGATTTTATCCTAGAACCACAAACTGGGCATGCAAATTTACCCTTTGTTTGAAGACCTACAAGATATATGAATAAATGTAGCATCAAATTAGAGTTACAATTTAAAATAATGCATGATTTTTTCAAAATATATATATAATATTAAATCACAAAAATAAAGTAACAATATACTACAAAAATGTGTTAACCCAGGAGCATCATGAATTGTCCATGATAGTATTCCATGGAATTGAAATCGTTTTTTCCCTATTGGTCTAGAGATTTCATACATAGTGACGCCAACCCGTAACTTCAACAACTCATTGATGAGAGGCTCAATATATACGTTCACATATTTAACCTGGTACCTACCTGATTGGTTCAACCTAATGCATGATTAATTATACTTATCTAGATGTCGTGATATATAAAAGAAATAATTACCATGCACGAAACAAAGAAATGAAATATTTTGTCATGCTTTAAAGAAAATAAAAGATAATTAAAAACCTGGAACAATCATTGCCAACATTGTGTGCTCTCTCTTGATCAACATCCAAGGAGGAAGGTTATTGTTTATAACAAAAACATGCCACACTGAGTACGTATAATCAAGCTCTCCAAATGGATTGACACCATTAGCTGCTAATGAAAGTCTAACATTATGAGGTTCTTCTTTAAAAATTGGCCACTTTTCTTCGATGTAGTTCAATGTAGAACCATCTGCAAGAATTCGAAGAAAATCGTCTCAACTTCTGTTCTTTGCATGGAAATCCATAAATTGTGCTATACTTTGGCACCTGAACAACCACTGGGAACATGGAATTATCAGAATATAACGAAGAACTTTGCAAGACACCTTCTTTGATTCTTTATCGGTTCTATATATACTTATTTGACATTGTGGGAATTCATTTTCTAATGCATATTGTCCATAATATATGATATGATCATTAGGACATGCATCAATAGCCTGATAGTCCATTCCAATTTCTTTCATAATCACGGATATTTCTCGATATGTGCGTGGCAAATTATTTGATGTCGGTAATAGAACATCACCTAACAATCTACAAAATTCTAAACAATAAGTCAATGTAAACAATATTCATCATCAATATATCATCCAATATACTAATTTACAAATTATAAAATAATAGCAATATAGGAAAAAATTGAACCTTTTAAGTATTTGTGAACATGCAGGAATAAATAATTAACAAATTAAATACCTTAGTATCTGTGTGAGACATGTGTTTGATAAACCATTCAAAATATTTAGGTTCACCAACAACAATATAGTAGATAAAATATTTGTTGTTGAGCCTTCACAAAGAGGTTGACATGACTTCTCGAGTAGAGGATCAACATCATGACTATCATCCTGGTTGTCCTCAACCATTGAAGAAAATGTGTCTTGGATAAATATATGTATCTCATCTTCCTAATTTGAATCACTAACGTTATCTCCATCCATATCATCATTAATAACTTGATCAACATCTTCAATATTTTGATCTCGAAGTTCAACTCCATGTAAAGTAGTATTTCTGCTAGTACTTGGAAATTAACTCTCTGGAGGTCGACACTTTCGGGGCATCGTCTATATATTTAGAAACAACATAGAAAAGTTAGTGTGTATAGAAAGTATAAAAATCCAGATAAGAAATATAATTACTAAAATTCATGACATACTGATTATTACAGAGAATACATTAAATATTGAATCCTCTTACCAAGGGACGATATTCATAACCCCCTTCAACGTGCCCCTTCTCCCTACAATGTTTTTGGGCTGTTGTTATTAAAAATATTCTATTTTGGAAGCCTCTACAATCATAGCAAGGGAAATAACATTTTCCATTGCTCCTTGCCTCTAATGCCGCTCTTAACCGAGCAACCTTCCTGTCATTTTCGTTCATTGTGACAAATCCTTGTCTTGACAAGTAATTGTCTTACCTACACCATACCAAACATTAAGTTGTCAATTTTTTATATTTTCTCTACTCCTTTCGATTATGATATGTTTATTTGCAGTGGCCTACATCTTTATAATAAGGTCAACATCTTTATAATAAGGTGATCATATGTGTAGAGCATCAACATCATGACGACATAGATAACATCTTTATAATAAGTTCATATGTGTACAAATGTTTTCTTTATATAATAACAACATATATACCTAACATAAGTTTAGGGTTAGTGTTTATGTATCTTATTAGTCCTTGCTAAAGAAGGGAATATAACACTTTCTCCGTCGTCCATATGTACACACCCGATCACGTCAACCACAACATTTAGCCTCGGGTTTTGTTTTTCATGCTTAAATAATGGCAATTATCGTACTTTGTTTTGCAAAATGTACAGACCTGATCACGTCAACCACAACATTTAGTCTTGGGTTTTGTTTTGCATGCTTAAATAATGGATGATCTTTCGAACATTAATAATTATATGTAATATCAACAGGCTATCTTGTCACTAATGCCAACCTACCCATTATTTATTACAATATTTTGAGGATAGCAAGGAATTTATGCGGGAGAGGCAAATGTTATTAATATTTATCTTAATTTAGATGAGGAAAAGGGAAATGTTATTAATATTTCTCTTAATTTATGTGGAAGAGGAAAATGTTGAAGATAGCAAACAATTTATGCGGAAGAGGGAAATGTTACAATATATTAATTGCAGCTATTACCCTTGTTGTTATAAACATGAGTTTCCTCCCTATCTTATATATACCATAAATTATCATTTATGAATATAACAATCAACTTCAATATTTTATTCATGGAGATTTCTTCCTTCATTTAATTGAATTAGTAAGTGCTAGTTGCCAACCATTAGGTGTGCAAGTATCCCAACCATTATTGTCACTGTTATATTATTTTCAATTTATGCAAGTGCGATCCCTTTTGGGTACTAGGGATGTAACAAGTGGTATCAAAGCTTCAATCAAGATTTGTTGGTGTTTTTTTGTCAAGTCTTAAAAATTAAAAGAGAGAAGAAAATGACAATCAATTACTATCATTTCATTGATCAGGGTTGAGTTTCAAGAGCAATTCCATATCTTTATCAGTGAAAAGAGAGAGATATTATAGCTACAATTGAAGGGAAAAGGGTATGTGGATTCCATAAACCTAGAATATTATGGAATCCACATACCCTTTTCCATAGAATATACTAACTAGATAGAAAAACCAAAGACATGAAATATGGTACTACACATATTATAATATATTATCAAGGAAAAAACAAGCTAAATGAAATTTGGACATTTGAAAAAAATTTTACAAGTTAAATCAGTACATCAATAAAAAAATAACATATTAACATTGCAAGTTCAAAAACCAAGCTATGTAGACCGAGAATTGGATTTGTTCAACCGGTGGGTGATGGAAAAAATAAACAGCTCAAACAAAAGCCAAGAACAATGTCACAACTATAGCAATTGTGTCGCAAAGTCTCTTAAAGTCACGTATATATAGATAAAATAGTCAACTAGCCATTAACACTGACCAATGAGATAGGCAAAATTTGCGTCGCTATTGCCATGAAAGTTAGTCTCTATAGCGACGAAAATCTGGACGAGATTTAAATAAGATTTTCGTCGATATTGCAACGAACTTTCATGGCAATATCGACGAAAATCCTGCCTTGTTTAAAAAAAATATGAAACTAGTTGAAGCATGGAATAATCTACCCATATGTAGTAGTGTCTCTATTATTAGAGTGTGCAGTGGAAGAAAGGTACAGGTGCAAACGGAAGTGTGTATCATTCCATTTGGAGAATAGTGGTCTTGAATGACCAAGTAGTGAAGCATAGTAAATCACTTAATGAATTGAAGAGAGATATATAAAATTAGGCAAGGCCATGGATGGAAAGGACTATTAGAAAGAGGACATACCAACAATATTTCAGAATGTTGAAATGCCAAGACCGGTTTGGTCAAGGAAATGGGGAATGGGTAATTAATTGCAGTACTAATATTCAACTGGAATTGTGCATGTTACAAAATTATGGATATTGATAATTTTACCCAATATGTTGGGTCAAGTTTTATCTGCCTAAAGAAAGCAATTGTGAGATGGAAGCACTAGCAAACTTAGTGGTTGGAAATGTAGAATGTCCAAGTGGGGATTGGATGAAATATTAAGAATGGGGGATAGTGGTGCACAATTGAGAAAAATGGCAATGCACATGATAATAAGGTTCTACATAAATTAAAGGATAACCATATACAACAGAGAAGATAAATAATTAATTAAATATGAAATAGATATGCAATGGAGTGCATGATAGAATTTATGCATCATGAATACAATAAAGATAGAATGTATGTGCATAAAACATGCATGAAAGATCAAATGATTGGTGCATATTGATGTGTGTTTTTGCATGTGGACATGCCTAAACATGTTGGTGGCATGAGTATACACCAAGAGTAGTCTATTGATATATATATATATATGAAATAATGATGTTATGATATTTGAATAAAGATAATAATGGATTGTGTATCCAGGAAACATGATTATAGCATGATGATATCATTTCTTATGGTATCCATACATATGAACATAAAAATATGACGGTGGAGTTGCTGATCAATAGGTTGGTAAAGGGAGCATGTGAGCTTCTACAAAGTGCTAGTTGATCAGGTAGCATCAAGTAAATTGATGAAAACCATGCATGTATGTTTGGGGTTGTTATGATGTATAAATGATGAAGGGAATAGAAGTAAGAATTCCCTCAATCGAATATCAATATTTGATTTGATGTAAAGGCAGGAGGCCTTGAGTATACAAATATTGATTGTTGTTTGAGTGAATTTTTGGGAAATATAACTGCATATTGTGTTATGTTGGTTATAAGATCATAACCAAGTTAAGTTAGAAGACTTTAATACAATTGTAACAATGAATGTCATTAGAGATGGTCATGTGTGAGACCATGATGAGATTGGATGTGGAAAGGCTATAGTTCCATCAAAGTGAATAATGGTTTTACCCTATGTAACTGAGGTTAGGATGGAAACCTTTCTTCCTACACTAAATAGCACTAAGGGGTTATGTTCCTAGTGTTGTGTATGACTTGAAGAGGAAGGTATCCAAAGGATCAGGCGAGTTTTGGGGAAGCATTTGTATGATTTATTCAGGCATGGGCCATACCTTCCAAATCACATGGTGAGATACATGACATGAACATATTGTATTCTAAAGCCAATGCAAGGATGCATTGTGTGGATGTGGCCATGAGTATTTACACATTAATTTTATTATTAATAAAGTTTGACTGCATTATGAAAATTTTGGTATGTTTATAATGAATGTACAATGAATGATGGTTTCATTTTAGATAATTTGTCTAATGGTTGAATTCAATTTTTAATAATAGCTAGAAGTGATGGAATTTTTAGATTAATATAATTCTGAAAATCACTTCATGGACTGAATGCAAATATTGTGTGTGATATACTAACAACTTGTTTGGATGCAAGAAAATTGAGAACATTATAGGTAGAATAGTCTTGGATATGGCATGGATGTAAGCCCATAAATAATACTAATTCATCTTGTTGTGTGATATAAATATAATTACCATGAAATCTCATGTCTGAGAGATTTTATTTTTCCTGTATAATGTTTTTTTGAAATTTATAATTTAAAATTGCTAAAAATATATTTGGTTGTACTAAAGTTGAGAAAATTGCAGGGATATTGGTATTGGATATGGAAGGGATGTAATCCCATAAAGGAGACCAATGCTTACTTCTACAATAGACAAACATTATGAGCATAAATCTCATTTTTGGGAAATTTTATTTCCCGTATAAAACAATTTTGAAAAATAATAATTCGGAATTGTTATGATATGCTAACAATTTGTTTGGTTGAGTGAAAATTAAAAAGATTTGCAAGTAGACTGGTCTTCAATATGGAAAGGATGTAAGCCCATAGGGAAGAATGATATCTACTACTGGAAGAGCCAAATATAATGAGTAGAAAACTCATGTTTGGAAATTTTTCTCTCCTGTATAAAACAAATTTGAAGACTAGAATTGAAAATTTTATGATGATGTCTCATATCAATTGTGTTCATATGATGCAGATGGGATAATTTCCATAGGTTAAAAATTGCTAGTTTAATTCTAGTAGCAAGTTGAAATTTGTCTTCGTAAGAACACCTTGTAAAATGAAGGATCGCTTGAGGAATTGTATAACAATGAAAGGTATTTATGAGCCTAAAGGGTGAGTAAAGAAATACATCAAAACTCAAGAAGAGAAGAGAAAAAGTAAGTTGTCAGGCTTACAAAAGAACCAAATTGTTAGGCATGAAGAGTGAAATCCTATGTGGGAGTTGCATTGTTGAAGAACCAAGTTTTTTGGCTTGAGAAGTGAACTCTTTCATGAGTCATACTGGAGAAATAAGGTCATCGTTGGTTATTTCCTTGCATTTTTCCTAGCAGTGAGTCCCTTTAGTTCCTAACAATGAGATTCCTAGTTACCTCTACCAAAGATACCCCGATAAACGAATGGTGCAACCCAATGGATTATGAACAATGAAGGGGGTGCATTCCTTGGGTCATCCCTGATAAACGATTGGTATAGCCTAATGGACTAAGAGCAGTGAAGGGGGTATAGTCCTTGGGTTGGGAAATTCAAGAGGAAGAGACCTGGTGGAAATCAAGATAGTTGTAGGAGAATGCCAATGGTTTATCTATATGTTTCAGGCTAGGGTGCCTTTATATCTATGTTTTTAGGCCATAGTTCCTATGTATTTATGATTTTGGGGGCTATAGTTCCTATGTATTTGTGGTAATTAGGCCATTGTTCCTATGTAATTTTGTTTAAGATGGAATTCCTATGTGATTTTAGGCCAGAGAGCTTATATGTTGAGTAATGGCTCGGTATCTAGAATTGTAAATTGAAATTACAAATGGAGGGTGTTGTGCACCGAGGAAAGTGCAAAAAAAAGGGGGAGGGGAATCTAACATCCCCGTTTTTAATCCCCACAAATTATAATGTAATTGTATAAATTTAATTTAGGTTGGTGAGATAGTATGTTTAGGGAAAAGAACCTATATTGATTAACATGGTTGGAAGACGAATTGAATATTATGTGCATTGAATAATTAATAAAAGTAATAATCATTGACTGCAATACGAAAGAGATCAAGAATGATGGGGGGGATATGATTCCACAAGAGAGAGGGTTCCAAGGGGAATTTTATTCATGGGTATTAATCCAACCCACATTCCTGAATTATTATCATTATATATAACCTTCTAATTTGATGTGGATTGTGTTGAAATCCAATCATTTCACTTCTGTAAGAGGGCAGGTGTGAGGAGTCACATCCCATAGTTAATGGAGAGTATGGGCCTGATTAGAATCAACTTTGGGAAGAGTGTAATTCAATTCAAGAAAGCAAACAAAGAGAGGAAAAATTGTATGGCCAAAGGGGCAATTTTTTGGATAGTTACATTTTGGATGGAGAATAGTTTTAACATGCAGTTTTTGGGCAGCAAAGGAAGAGCATAGGGTTGGGAAGAGGACCAACCATGGTATATTAAAGGTATCCATTGTTTGAATATATTTTTTGTTGAGAAGGAGGCTTGTGTGCCTATAAAAATGGGTTGTAATCCTGTATTACATTTTCTATTGAGGAAATGACCCAAAATCCTTGTGAGGGCTGTTGTGAAAACTCTTTAAGAAGATTATATTTCCAGAGGGTCTGTAGCTGAGAGTTCCTATCCAACCGAGTGCAATAGGGGATCTGATAAATGAATGGTACAACTTGAGGGACCAATAGTAGTGAAGGGGGTACATTCCTTGGGTAGTGCAGGTTGTGGGAAAAGAGAGAGTTGGAGGATTGGAACTACTGTAGAAGTAAAACTTGGGTTGGGGGTTCTTGTGTGTGTGGAGAGTGGGAAATTAGTGGATCGTATCTCCTTATAGAATCATAGCCCCAACTCCAGGGTGGCATGTTGTTTAGATAAAATGAACAACAATTCCTATGGCTTGGAGGTTCATCCTTCGTATGCATCCATTTGGTTAATTACTAACATATACGTGTTTATGTTATGTTCTCTTGTTATTCCAATGTGTAAATGCTTAATATGAATTGTGTGTGTTTGTTGTTTTCTTGAATAGTTGCATTCAAGTTTAATATATGTTGTTATATGCATATAGAACTATGGTACCAGTCAAATGGTTAAATATGTATGTGAGTTGTAGCTGGTAAGATACAATAAATTCATTAGTAGTAAATCTTATTGATTTAATGAGTTTCCTCTTAGTAATGTTCCCTAGTTAAGCTGGGGTACATTACATGATACCAATCCATATAGCTGATCAATAGATCCATCCACATACTCTACTCCAACACATGGTCATCCTCCTCCTCCTTCTTCTCCTCCACATGATTCGATTGCACCATACAACGATCCAATTGCTTCCCCTCCACATGTGTTTGAACCAACATCCAAGTCCATTCCTCCTCCTCCTCCTCCTCCTCCACCTCCTCCTGCTTCCCCTCCACTTATGTATGAACCTGAATCCACATCCAATACTCCTTCTCCTCCTCCTCCTCCTCCTACTACTACTTCCCCTCCACATGTTTTTGAACCTACATCCATTTTTTATCCTCCTCCTCCTTCTCCTCTGCATGCATAAGCATATTCCACTGATCCTCCTCCTCCTCCTCCACTTGTGTCACCATCCATTGATCCTTGTATTTATCCTCCACATGTTTCATCACCCACCATTCCCCTTCCTCCTCCTCCTCTTCTTCCACATGTGTCACAAGATTTTGATTTTTGGACACTATGTTCACATTGGCTACTACTGAATATCTTGATGATATTGATAGAGAGACAATTGACAATGCACTTTTGTTAACATTTATTTATGACATAGTTTCTCTTGATAGAGGCTCTATCTTTGGTAGAAAATACACTGATGCATTTGGCTTTGGTGGTGAGCCTAGCTAGAAGTGGTATTGATTGACATATATATTGATTGTCTTATATTTGACTTGAGATATATATATGACATGTTTATTGCATATTTTTTTGAGATGTATATTTGTATGTATATCTCTCATGTATATTATTTTTTCATATAATATTATGGTTGTTGTTTTTTAATTTATAAAATGTATTATAAGTATGCTAGTGACAAACATTGTTAATGATTTCTCTAATTTTAAGTTAAATTTGAGATGTATCACTCATTTAAATTTATAGTTTTTGTAGAATGTTTAACTTTAATTTTATGAAATCATTTAATTTGGATTGTGATTGCAAAAGTTATAACCATTAATTCCATATAATGTTTAACTGTTATTCAAGGTGAATTATTTGTTGTCCAACAAGATACAATATGTATTGGGGGAATCGACAACTTGCAGTTCTCATGCTTGCATGACACATGGTCGATACCCGTCTGCTACCACTATAACCCCAGGTGCATCACACAGCCCGCAAGCATGGAGCACAAGTAAATCGGGGTGAGAATCAAACTTGAGACCTCCTTTACATATTTCCTTCCATTTACACGACACTTGAGAATCATTCTACACCCTTACAGGCCATTAATTTATATTATCAAACTATTATAATATATGAAATTTATTCAATCAAATTTAAAATACTAAATATAGAGAATAATAATACATTTTGATATATACACTTTCAATGAGATGGTTTCACAATTTTTTACTCTAATGCAAACTTTATGAATCTTATATTAAAAAATAATATCACCCAACATTTAATAATTAGTATTTTAAGGATTAGTAAAATTGACAAAGGTTTTTATACTTTTAGATAAGTATATATTTATTTGAATTTTTATTTTTTCAAAAAATAAAAATTTTGAGGTTTGAATATTTTTTAATATCTTCATTTTTTTTGTTAAATAAAATATAATTTAAAGTAAATCTTTACTATTGTACGTCACCAAATTTGTGATATCTGAATTAATTCTTAGTAATTCAAAGGTTCACATAAACATATGTTAATGCAATACAACATAAATTTGTTATAATAAACAATAGATATGATAATAAAAATATATCAAAACCACATCTTAAGCTTGTACTATTTAATGTATTTGCAGTATGGTGGTTGTAATGGTTGTTAACTTTTCATATCCAACATAATTATCAAATGAAGAAAGAAAATCGTAATTGGCCATTATAGATACTCATAATAAAATGACACATCCACAATATAAATGTCCAAACAAATCATTTACAAACTAGTCTTCATTGCCACCACCCTGATTATCTTCGTCTCTTGGCATTGTAACATTTTTTGTCTAAAAATGATGTTTATATATTGGATCATGTCTCAGTATAGACCACCAATCCCCATCCAACACATCTGGGTAAAACAACACTTGGTTGCAATGTTTTGGGAAAACATAAGGCTCCTTACTTGCAACCCACATTTTTTAGAGTTAATACGTATTAGCCCACTATCATGATCTTACTTTACATTTATCCGATCAATGTTATATCACCACTTTCAATAAAAAATAACACATTGAAACGATGAGAATTCCAGTTGCATGATCTCTTGTATCTTTCCAATGTAACCTAACTTCCCCTCTATTAGGTTTTGATCACAATGGCTAGCATGACTAGATTGGTCTAACTTGACCTCCACTCCACAATCTTGTGTGATGAGTCCATAATCAACATACTTAGTGTGAAAATGATGTTGTTACGAGGGAAAAACTTTGTATGGCCAAGGGTAAACCACAACAGACAAGTATGACTGCAGAAATCAACTCAATTCCAGCATATGCTATATAAACTAATGCACAAGATAAGAAAGAGGCCTACCTCGATCCAACATTTGATGATGTTCCACCATTGAGAACTTTGAACGAAATATTTATACCTGCAATAAGTTCTCAACAAACAAGTAGAGCAAGTACATAGTGATGATATAAAGGGGTTAGAACTTCAGATAGCATAATCCATTAATAAACATTACAAACATGTTAATGAATAATAATCATATATTTGCATGATACCAATAGGATAGGAAAGGAGAATTTATATTAATAATTGATCAAAAGAAGTGACAACATTACATACTTCCATGTCGGCACGGTTCGAAACCAAGGAACCAAGTTCCTTCAAACTAGACCTCCACCACTTCAATCCTCCACTAAAGGCAAGCTCATAGGAGAGATACAATGAGGTTCTCTCGACAATAGGGAAAGATATTGGGGTCTTAAGACTGTGTACAGACTTGAGGGACAAAGGGATGCAGACTCAATATGAGGTAATTTCTCCAGAGTAACTTTTCTCTCAAAGTTGAATGCTTTCTCCTTTTTTTCCATAACTCAGAATTGTGCTTTTATAGCCTTCATAATGCAACCGAAGGGTCGAGTCAGAACCTTTCTAGTAAATGGAAGGCCAAGGATCATAGATCTCCTATCGTGACATGGAAAACCGACTTCATTTTTTTATTTTTTGGCACAAATCCCGATGTACACAGGTTGTAGTGGAGCATCCAGCGTATACACATCTTTTATAGAATATAGGGAGCGTATATGTGGAAAAATGTATATTTTTGGCTTTGGATTCATCAAAAAGGGATGACAAGTCTACATAGGGAAATGGAAAAAGGACCTCTGTGAAAGATAACAATGGTGAGGCAAATCTTGCTATAAAAGATTTTCATATTCCCTCATAAATGGGAACAAATGCACTTTTAAATATGCAAACAAAGGATGATGTCCTGTGTCTAATAATCAAAGCATTAATAAAAACATAATATGTTTTACAATTCAAATGTTTATATTATAAATATAATGTAGTACATAGAAAGGTTATTATAGAGTTACTTCAGCTGATCCCTATGTTTAGTGTATTCATATCTTCTCCACATGGGTTACGATCGAACGCCACATATTTCTCTTGTATTTGGTAAGCCATCAAACTATTGGGACATATTTTTGGCATATTTTCTTTCAGATGATCGGGATAAGACATGCTTCTACCATTCAACTATATGAGTGTTTTTCTGTCATTGTCTTATTTCCTTCTTTTCTCTTCATACAATGTGACCCATGGTCATGTTTCCTCGACATTGTAAAGAATGAATTTATTGATGGCATCAATTTATAAGTTCGCTAATGTATGCAAAAATTCAAAATGAATAGCATGAGATAAAATATATATTATCATCTTAAAGAACAAATGTATTGATGGAATCAATTTATAAATTCATTGATGTATATAAGAATTCAAAATGAATAGCATGTGATGAAATATATATTAACAAATTCAATGCAAACAATTTCTCTGTATTAAATTGAAAAAATATAGCTGACTTAATCTTTATCAAGTGCATTTTTCCATTCATTTGAAGTAGCTCCCCTTCCCTTTTGTCCTCATATTGATGGCCGTCCAAAATGAATTCCTTTGTTTTGTCATTAATTTTCTTGATACACTCACTAGCCTAATAGAATGACTCATATACTATGTACCCCTCTACCATTGAGCCTTCTAGTTTTTCCCCTTTTCAAACAAACCCCTTCAATCTTTTCATGTACCTCTATAAGAAGAACATCTAATGACATGAGAGCACCCCGACTAATTCAACCTCACCGGGTAGGTGAATTAGAATATGGACTTGCAAGTCCATAAAAATCATGGCTAGTTCCTTCTCAAACATATAAGCAATCTCAACTATCTCTCGACATCACCATGGAATTCTATCAATATGAATATCACTTGATGTGATCCAACATAAAAATACAAACAATTTAAATATGGCATGTCCCACGTCCTAGGGGAAGTCATGGTTCACAAAAACATGCATGAGCAAAGTATAATGACATTACAAAATAGACAAACACATCATTAATTTCCATAAAACTATGAGTGCATAGCATATTTTTTTGGACATTAGTATAGAACAAGAATCATGGATTCAACATGGATACCCTTAGTAGTTTCATATGGTCATGTGAATTCAACCTCGACAAATTCCCTTATACAATGAAGAAACGTCGTAGAGTCAACCCATGTAAACAAGGTGCCTTCAAACCTAATATAACATCCTTCTCCATAGAAAGATCACATTTCTTCAAAATCCATGGGACATCACCTTATTTAAAATACCAAAAGGGACCAACTTCTCCTCTATTTTATCTTCTTGGCCAATGTCTCATTTTAGTATCTGGAGCAATAACCTATCTCCTAATAGCCAACGTGTTTCTTTTATTTATTGATATGTTCCTTCATAAAGACGATGGTTTTTTTTTGAATATATGCATTAGATATAGTAAATGGCCAATCTTAAGATACTCCCAATATGGAATCTCATAAACTGCATATTTCCTTTTCATCCTAATGGGCATTTTATCAACACAAGTGTCAAAAAAATTAGGATAATCGAACATAGGCTCATTTGAATCAAACAATTATGTCATTTCCTTCTCCTTCTATATGTCATATTCCCTAATCCAATTTGTCAATGTCATTATTTCAGGTCTCCAGTTTCTCTCTAGTTTACCCTTGAAATCATATGAAACTCTTCTATAAGGGTGGCCTTCTCAGAGAAATACCCTCTAATAGTCGTACATCATCTTTCGCAGGTGGTTGGACCACCTAGCCTTTATAGAAGGTCCACAAAATTTACATCCATGATACCCTTTTTTTACAATACATGTGATGTTACCATATACAAAGAATGTTAGTGTCAAAAATATAGTTGCAACAAATGAAGTATGCCAAATAACATTACAGATATAAACAAATCAATGATCATGATTACTAGAGAAAACTCCTAGTCCTAGATAATTGTGCATGGTGTATGCACATATACTATACAATGTAAAATACCTCTCCATTGGGATGGCTCTTTATACATCATATACATGTATCTCTTCCCATAATTTCTTAAATTCATCGATCAATGGTTGGAGGTAGACATCCATTCTCTTCACTTTTATTCTACCTGAGACTATAAGATCTAGCATAAGATGTTCATTCTTCATGGAAAACCATGGAGGGATATTGTTATTGATCAATACCATTGTCCAAATAGAATATTTGTTTATAGGGAAGATGGGTTAAATCCATTTATATACATGCTCAAATATAGGCTCCATAATTCATCCTTGAATTGATCAGGCCATGTATCCTATATATGCTTCATTTCTATTGAATCTGTTGGGATTCACATAACTCCTGGCTCACTTCTATGTGAGGCACACCACCCCTGCAACATGGATAATTGTTTGCAGCAAAAGAGCTTTTGAATCCTTGTAATTATATGCATGTTTCTTAATATATTATGAGGAGGACCATGTGCCTTACCCTTTTTTATGGTACCTCTCATGCCCACATTCTCAACATATCTCTTTGTCTGCATATTCTTTTCTATATAGAATATAATCATTCATACATGAGTGATATGATATGTACTAAATACCCAACGTTTTCATCATTTTATTTACCTCTGTGCAATTTTTGAGCAAGACATTATCACTTGGAAGTACCTTATCTTTGAGTAACCTACAATTAGTGGGAAAAATAAGTTTATATTAGCATTAAGAATAAATAAAACCAACCATTTTCTTCTTTAATTATGTGAAAATATTAATGAAAATTTTAGGGTACTTAATGGTTATTTACCTCAAAAGTGTCGAGAAATACATGTGTGACATACCATACATTACTTTCAAGTTGTACAACAACATTGTTTTCCCTATTCGGGTAGACCTTGCAGACCCCCGTACTCAACCAAATCGAGGGGTGGTGGAAGTATATTTTAGGCTTTTTAAGAAGGTATCTATGACATCAACATCATCCCGTAGTTAATGGAATAGAGGAGGGCGAAAACCCTAGCGCTCTAATTAAACTACTCTGCACACCGAGTTGCATGAACAGATCAAGACCTAGTGCAATCTACCACTTGCTATGATCTGGAACATACTAATCCTGGATCTAATACATCTGAATGAATATGGAAGAGGGGGGGGGAACCCCCCTCATACAACAATGTCATGGCCAATGATAGATCTGGAGCAAGAGAAAAACGACCACCATTTGAGCTGTCACTGCAGATGCACGATCAAATCCTTGCCAGAGAATAAGGACTTAGGAAGGAAATAGATGTGGAAGCTGACACGTCCCATCCAAAAGCACCTCGTGGTTGGGAGCCTGGAAAATGCATTCTGCAAATAGAAAAACCACTTAGGTATCTCATAAGTTCAACAAGAGTGGGTGAACACACATAGTTCATGAGAGAGCATGCCCTCATTGGGAAGTTTATGGTAATATGGTCATCTGATTTTGACCTAAACCATTGAATAAAACAATGGTGGAACCCTAAAGGGGTCTATGAGGTTCATCTCAACTCCAAGGGTTTTTTCACAATCATCTTTTACAACCCAGAAGACAAGGAATGAATCTTTGATAACGTGCCATACTTCTACAACTCAGCAGGGATATTCTTATGCTTATGGATGGAGAGATTTAGCCCAGACAAGGAGGACTTCACAATGGCTCCAGTCTGGATCCTATTATACTCCTTGTCGCAAAATTTCTAGCTGGAGGAAATCCTTATGGGAATAGGGAACACAGTGGGTCACTACGTCAAAACATCAGAAGCAACAAAGCAAAGGAAATAAACTTTGTACGCCCAAGTCTATGTATACATGAACATCTCTAAGGCTCTACCGAGATCAATAACTCTGGAATATCAGGATGAGGACTGGCAACAAACACTGGACTATGAACATATCCCTTTCCGCTGCAGGAAATGCCATGAACATGGCCACCTCTTCAGAGACTGTCCTTTGAATATTCAAACTTCCAAGACCAGTGATAACAAACAAAAATACGGCTTCACCACTGCCAGAGGTAGGAAAAAAAACTCACCAAGAAAACAGAATCCAGACCCCAAATCCAAGATCTCGAAAAAAAAATCCTATGAGATTTTGAATTAGCTACCAGAAGATGAAGCAATTCAAGATCTGCACAAACCATTGCAACATGGAAAAGGAAATTACCAATCCCCTTCCTCCTCTGGACCAAATCACAAAATCAACTTAGAAGAGAGGGGATGCATAGATGGAGACACCTTGATGCAGCTGGATGATCGAGATCTCGCAGGTATTGACCTAGAAAGACTTGACGAAGCCCCCAATCAGAAGGATCTGCATGCCCTCCCTAAAGAGAAACTCTGAAAGGTACATAATTTATTTCTTGAATCCACCATAGGATCCACAACACACCTAGGTATAGTCACATATCAAAGCTCAAATTCAAAGAGGACAACGCGAGAGAAAGAAAGAAGGGGACAAAAATCAACACATCAACTCATCAAGGAGGCAGGCAATGTCATTCTCAATTCAGGGCAGATTCAAAAGATTTCAGAGGGATACCTCCACCCAACACCACCCTCATTATGATGAAGATCGTCACTTGGAACATTAGAGGGATTAATGGTTAATCTAAACAAAGGATTCTTGAAGATTGCATCAAAGCAGAAAATCCAGATATCCTAATGCTACAAGAGACAAAATGTGTTGGGGCAGAGGCTGAAACCATCTTCCAGTGCATATGGAGGGGCTATGATTTCATAGTAATAGATTCCACAGGGGCTTCAGAGGGTCTGTCCATACTATGGAACCCTTTCCACATCACTCTAATAAGACCTTTTTCCACCAGAGGCACGGTAACTGCCCACTTCGAGGTCACAAGTTTGACTCAGGAGGGGGATATTAGAAACATCTATGAACCCCAAAGACAATAGGACAAAGGAAAAATCTTGGAGTGGCTAACCCACACCAAAACACTATTGACCACACCAAACTAGATCCTAGGCGGTGACTTCAATATGATCCTATCACTAGAAGAAAAAACAGGAGGGACCAAAATACTTGAGCAGGACAGTGGTAAGTTCAAAACCCTCATTGATCAATTAAGGCTGGTAGACATTGAAAATAGCAATGGCACCTTCACCTGGTCTAACTATAGGCCAGGGCACCAACATGTTGCTTGTCATCTGGACCGCTTCCTTGTGACTGAGGAATTAATCGAAGTAGACCCAAATATGGAAAGTCTTATTCTCCCAAAAGCAGGATCAAAACATTGGCCAGTAGCCTTTTTCCTAGAAGCCAAGGCAACACCCAAATACAAACCCTTTAGGTTTGAGAAATTATGGCTCTCACACTCTAACTTTAATCATCTTGCAAAATCCTAGTGGGCTCAGGCAAAAATAGATCATGGTACATGCATGGACAAATTCTAGCAGTGCCTCAAAAACTTCAAACAATTGCTAAAGCACTGGAACAAACATACCTCTAGAAATATATTCCAAAGCATGCAGGACATAGAGAAAAAACTAGCAGAGATACAAAAAAATTTCATCTCTGGAACCCGAACTATTGATCTAATGAAAGAGGAGGAGAATCCTTAAGCGTAGCTAGAGGAAAGGAGTAAGAAAGAGGAAATTCTATGGAGGCCGAAATCCACGGTACAATGGCTCAAAGAGGGGGAAAAGAACACAAACTTCTTCCATAGAGCTATGGTACATCGTCGGTACATAGACAAAATTACTCTTTTGGAGAATGCCCAGGGAAACCCAATAAGGGAACACACCCAAATTGAAGCAGAACTCAATAACTACTATAGAGACCTCCTAACAGAAACCAAAGAGGATATAACTGCAACAATCAGGTGCGTAACCAGTCACATACCCTCTATGGTGATTCCTGAACAGAATGCAACACTGATGAGATCTATCACTCAAGAAGAAGTGGACCAGGCAGTAAAATAAATTCCCTCAGGAAAGGCCCAAGGCCTGGATGGATTCACCACTGACTTCTTCCACCACTGATGGGACTTAATTAGGTAAGAGGTTTGTTAGGTAGTGGAGGAATATAGAACTTCAGGCCAATTCCTCTCTTCCCTCAATGCTACCTTTCTCACCCTTATTCCTAAAGAGGAGCGAGTCACCAACCCCAAATAGTTTAGACCAATTTCTCTCTGCAATGTTATATATAAAATCATCACAAAGGTGATTTCTAAATGCCTCAATCCAATTTTTCCCTTTGTCATCTCCAAGGAACAAGCAGGTTACGTAGAAGGAAGAAAAATTATGGACAACATCATATTGTCTCACAACATCATCCACTCTCTCAAGATGACAAAAACACCAGGTATTCTCATCAAACTAGATCTTTCAAAAGATTTTGATGGAGTCAGCTGGCAATACCTTCTCTCCATTCTAGAATCCTTTGTCTTTGATAAGCAATGGGTAAATTGGATCTTAAACCTTACCTCCTCAGCCTTCTTCTCCATCCTTGTCAATGGGGTTTTGTCCCAACCGTTCTCCACATCCAGAGTCATCAGACAAGGTGACCCCCTTTCGCCTTTTTTGTTTGTGCTCATGGCGGAAGGCTTGGGATGTTATATCAAGTCAGCGGTCCTGGAAGGATCCCTCAAAATCTTTCCCTTGCACAATATCCAACTGGCCCCCTCACATAGTCAATCTTTTGATGACACCCTCCTCTTGAACACCCCAACCACAAGGGAGGAAAACAAACTCAATTCCATCCTCTTCGATTTTACGAAAGCCTCAGGAATGACTCTCAACCTAGACAAATCAAAAATCTACTTCTTCAACACTCCGACAACGGTCCAAACTCATATCTCCAGACTCCTGAGAATACCCAAGAGCTCCCTTATGTCCAACTATCTAGGCATTCCCCTAACCGACGTTGCAGCAAGATCTGTTTCCTGGGATATCCTACTTCTTTCCATCTCCAATAGGTTGAGAAACTAGACCTTCAGACCCCTCAACATTGTAGCTAGATTGGTCCTACTCAAATCTGTCCTACAAACCCTGCCTATCCACCTCTTCATAGCCTTGGTAGCCCCCAAGCAGGTCATCAAAGCAATAAGGAACCTTCAACGCAAATTCTTTTGGCATGGGCACCAGCCAAACAAGAAATGGGCACTAGTAGGATGGGATAAGACCTACACACCCAAAAGTATGGGAGGGATCGGACTTCATGATCCAGGAAAACTCAACCTATTTATGGGAGCTAAAATGTGGTGGATATTGTTAAAGACACCAAATGCTTTGTGTGCGCAAATATGGAAGAAGAAGTATGCTCCTCTCACACAAGAAAACCAACTCATCAAACACAATGACCAAATACAGGGATCCAATATTTGGAACATAGCGTGGAAAAAAAGAAAGTTGGTGCAAAGACATGCTTTTTGGGAGATCCAAAATGGAGAAAGTTCTTTATTTTGGAAGGGCTCATGGAAACAACTCAAACCTTTAAGTGACCTGGAAGAACTTAACCCCCTCAAACAAGCTCTAAAAAAGGACATATTACTAAAGGTGAAGGATATTTGGAAACCCACCGATCAAAGACTGCAGTGGTATCATTGGAAAACCTCTACTCAGGAGTTAATGGTCCCAGAGGACATAGACCTATAGGCCTGGCAACACTATCAAAATCACCAGAAAATCCCCAACCGAGAAGGCCCTGACATTCTTAGATGTGGACACTCCACCACTAGAAATTTCTTAGTCAAAGATGCCTACTACATGTAGGGAAATTACCAGAATCATGATAGAGGGAACATATGGAGCAAGGTCTGGAGCCCGATACTCTGGCCCAAGGTGTCTACCTTTATTTGGATTACCTCACACAACTCTAAGGATCCTCCTTGTTACGACAAATACTTCTTATAACAAGTGCAAAAAAAAAAATTATTTGTTTTTTTTTTTTTTTTTTGAAAGTGTGTGCGCACATGTAGAAGGGAAACAAACACATTCTACTCTGTGTCGCCACCCAACGACGAACACGACACAAACCATGACGAACACAAAAAGATGACAGAAGATGCACAATAAGTAACGACATGCATTTAAGGACGATCAATCGATAATAAGTAAGACTGACTACCCTCCCGTCCTACGCTGCAATGGTTAGGACCTCCAAGACACATAAGCAACGCTGAAGCCCAGGTTCCCATCGATTTTAACCATTTAAGGTCTCAGGGCTGGAGATTGTTCTAAGGAACATGGAGGTGTCTACATTCCCGCCCGACATGACCCACCAAGCATACTGAAGGTTTACCAACCAAGTACAAACATTAATTAAAAATAACGACAATCCTCAACGGGAAGCGCAAGCTAAAAACGACCTCAACAACTACCATGCCATTAATCCTGGATAAAAGGTCAATATCTATGATCTAAATTGATGCTAAATAAATATCATTGAACTGGTCTAAGTTTATCATTGTTTTACAATCCAATAGCAGGTCAGAAATCAAATCACTGATAACAACTTTATGTTAGCATTGAAATCATTTAAAATTTGCAATTAGGTCAACATGTTACATTAATTTAGCATTAAGAGTTGATCTAAATTAAGGGTTTAACCCCCGGATGGGGTGTTAGTCGGTGACAGATGGCGAGAGAAGGAGCTTGGTGGGTGCCAACAAGGCACGAGGCCACGTGACATGCCCGTGCCTCCGTCCGTCACCCTCCGGGATATTAATTGAAGCCCTTATGGTGATGGGAGGCTGCGTTAATGGTTCTCGTCCTTGGCTCTTTGTTATGGTGCGGGCGATCACCTCCGTCTTTGTGTTTTGGGTTCATGGTTCATGCTGGTGGAGCACAGAGCTTTCTCCACAGCGGCTATGGCTGTCTTTTAACTTATTCTTGGAGTCACCCCACCGCGACTTTCCCCGCGTTCTCTGCTACATTGACTCCATGCCTAAACACAAGAAGCGCCTCCGAGGGAAACCACGAAGGGGTTCTCCTTGGCGACCTCGACACCCTTCTTTCCTTGAGCATGACAGTTCCTCCCCTACGCAGCCCAGCCTTTCCCAGCCACCTCCACCGACTGCAAAATCGACCCCACTGGCTTTGATCTCATGCTTGCCTTATCTCTCGTTGCGCCTCCTTTTCGCTCCTCCTAGGTCTGAACAACCACCCGTTCAGCGTTCGACCCTCCCCAACACTCTTGGCGACGAGCTACCACCGCGGAGGCGCACTCCTGGGAATGATAGCACCCCGTCCGTTGACGCCACCACACCCGAGCAGATAAAGGATAAGTTGGGCATTCTATACAGCTTGGTATTTGAGCTGCGCGAGGGCGTTGAAGATCTGCAATTCCATTTACAATTGGCAAACGACTGGGCCACGCTCTTTCTTCAGCTACTCTCATCGCTTTATGAAATATTCCAATCCACTCCTCTCGACGCAGAAACCGCCAATGACGAAGCAACGGGAAGCGTAGTTCCACCTCAGGCACAGGGCACAGCCACTACCACAGGAGATATGGTCACACAGGGGACAGATGCACCACTCCCGAAGGATCCTGCAAGGAACGATAGATCCACGGAGAAGAAGGAAGAGGTCAAGATGCAGTGGGGCGACGGGACGACAATCATGAAGGAGGAACCTTGGACAGGCAACCTCAACGCCACCTGGCCAGGTTATGCGCCAACTGTTTAGTTCATGTTTGACTAGGCCTCTAGTTTATTGATTGTTCCATTGGATGGAGCACCATCTTGTTTCTCGACATTAAAACTTTATAGTTTTTGTTTTGGATAAGATGATTAGGTTGCTGACTGGGCTGGTTTCCCCTCTGTTGGGGCAACCTAGAATTTTCAGCTGACCAAATACTCTGCTCTGTAACTCATTTTTCTTATAGCAGGATCCTAATATAATATACCTCTTACTTACAAAAAAACAATTAAGGGTTTAACAATTTATAAACAAAGGTACCAAGTCATAATAAATAAATAAATCCCTCCTTTAAGTAAAAATAAAAAGAATTAAATCCCTTGTTAATTAAATAAATCCCCTTTTTAAAATAAATAAATCCCTTCTGTACATAAAGAATAAATAAATCCCTTCCTAAAAATAAATACATAACAATGGTACCAAGTCAAATAAATTAATTTCTCTTTAAAAATAATCCCTTCTTTAAACATCTAAGAATAAAGAATTCCCTTCTTAAATTAATTACGTAACAATGGTACCAAGCCAAATAAATTGATTTCTCTTTAAAAACAATCCCTTCTTTAAACATCTAAGAATAAATAATTCCCTTCTTAAATTAATTACGTAACCATGGTACCAAGCCACAATAAATTAATTTCTTAAAAAATAAATCACTTCTTTAAACATCTAAGACTCACCATTTAGGAATCATCTTTTCAACTGAATGTGTTGTTTTCAGTAAACATTCCTTAGCATCTTCTAAATTAAATAAATAAATAGAAAATTTGGGGTCAACCTTCTGGTAAAAACATAACATGCTGGCAAAGGAATAAATGGAGGCGACTGAAGGGAAGGAGAATCCGCTCAATTCGAGACATTAAATAGGTAATGGAATGCCTATTGACTCCTCACGCTCTGCCAAAGACTAGTGGTTGATGGCTTTGTCAGTGGCTTTTGTCCGTTCTGAGGGGACCCTCGACTTGGTGGAAAAATTAATTACTGGTTGGAACAAGAGAGTTGGTAAAGGCACCCACTTCATCTAAACACGAGCCTTTTGTCTTTAATCATTAATAGTCTAAGTGAGATGAATATCTACCAGTGCATACATAAATTTGAATGGTGCACACCGAGGGCGCATTTTTCAGATCTGTAATGGACCAATCCTTAAGGATCGTTGAGACTTAGTTACAGTAAGGAGTACGCCCTCAATTTATTCTTAAAAACACGTAGAGCCAATATCCAGCAACCCACAGCATGCAAAACAAATTTGCTAGAAACCAAATTTCAGAACAAATTACCAAACAAAATTTTCCAGAAACAATATCACTGTAACCATACACAAAAACGAAATTGCCAGAAGAGTTTTCTTCAGTAACCAAATTACAAGGCCAATTGCCAGAACAATTTCAGAAACAAAATCTCAGAATTAAACTTACAATTGAGAATGCGAGGAATGAAATCCTAGCCCAAAATTGCAAGAACAAAATCTCCAACTAATCTTAAGAAAAGAAAAAAAAATCCCTTACACCCATTATAGAACGAATCCAAATTTAATAGTTTGATTTCTATGTGATTAACAACGGTATTAACTATATATCAATTACAGAACGATTCGCGAATACAGTATGACCTTGAAATTTTTATCTAAAAATGGCAGAGGTAAAATATAGATATCTGCTGCAGAACGAAATCGCCACTAAAGCGCCCCCAGATATATATACAACAATGCATTAACTAACAATGAGTGTCAAGATTGTAAACTACACATCCAAATTTTTAAATGTGGATAACTACATTCGGGAATGTATGGCCACGAAGAGTCATGCATACATGAAAGGGTCACAGGGGTAAGCAATAAATATGGATAAGCTGGTAAAATCGCAGTGGTATCCTAAGAACATTGGTTCAATGTTAGAGCTAAAGGTAATGGTTTTAATCCTCCTAAACGCTTAGTTGAAAATCAATTCTAAATACTGCAATCACCACTTCCCATGCTACCGTAGAAATAAACTGTCAGTCCATCACAGGAGTAATAAGATAAATTCGAACGCAATCAAGCTCAAGACAGAATACATCCAGTTACAAATCAGCATATAGATTCAAACATGAGTTCCTAATGCATTCTACTCTACTAAAATACAAATCATATCGTTGCCTTATCGCCCACCTCGAAGACGTCCACGCACTCCGTGCCGCTCCCTCTCGCTGATCGTCGAGACTACACCGATACCTCCCAGCCAACGCTAGGGGTACTCGGCTTCCCCCTTAGGCCCCCAAGCTGCAAAGGGGAAACACACTATCCAGATGGTACGTCTAGCTCCCAGCTTGCCTCGCAAGGCCGAGCTACCACTCCTATCTGAGATGGGAAAACCCAACTCCCCACAAGTAATCAGTCAAGTCAATAATCCGGCAACGTAATGTTACGCTAACAATCGATCCCCTTCTTCCTCATCTTCCCTTTCTTTTATAGAGTTTTTTTTAGAACCTCCAACTTTCCCTAAATCACATTTAAATTAAGTTTTAATAAAAATCTTCTAAATATTCTCCTTCGCACAAGTGTCGTCCATCCCCCTCTTTTCTCCAATAATTATTTTCTTTAAATTTATTAATTGTCTCA